>JARHVA010000787.1:4445000-4491208 GCA_037957365.1 Torreya grandis
CCTCCACTTGAGTTCAAGTTGTGGAGCAGGTGGCTATGCCCGCATGACAGTTTTCATCCAAGGCTTATACATGTGGGGGATCTTGGTGTATGGGTAAAAATACAACCCAAAGTCTAGGATTTGGAATCACGGTGTAATGTTATGATCCTGATGTGTGGATTTAATTAATGCCTCAAGGTTTTGGTGTAATGGTTAGTTACAAAATATAAGATATAAATGAAATGTACAATAGTTAAAGCCTCAATAATAAATATATATATTATTTCACAATGAAAAATTAATGATCACATCAACAAATCAAAACAAAATTATCTATTAAGGGTGAGTGAAAATGTAATAACCTCCCCCTTAAATAGGTCATCATCATGATGAGTTTATTATGAACATATCTAATAAAATAAGATAAAGTTTGACATAAAATTATTCAAATAAGTGAGGAAATAACCTATGTAATTCCTCACAATCCTCCCATGTGGCACTATATTTAGAATATTTGTCCCATTATACCTTACATTGAGATATGTCTTGATTTCATAAGCTAATCTTGCATGTATCAAGCATTCTAATTAATTCTAAGGTTACCACTTTTGGTTCCAGGACCTGCATTCTAATCCAAAACATGTGAAGGATAAACTAAATAATTTTTGAGATATGATACATGAAAAACATCATATATATATATTTTAAATTTAGTTGTAAATCAAGTCTCTATGTTATAATATTTATAACTTCTAAAACCTCAAAGGGTCCCATATATCTAGGTGACAATTTTGGTAACTTCCCAAACTTAATGAAACTTTTTTGGGTTTTAATCACAAAAAAAACCTTATATCCAACTAATAAATACCTTACTATTATTTTTATAAAAACATAAATTTTCTTCCTATTATTAGTTTCAACCGATATTTGCCTAATTATCTTCACATGTTCTTCCATTTTAGCAATCATATAAAGTAAAAAAGCACTATATCCTCTAATTTATACAAGATGATAGTTTTTTTATACCTCTTATCATAGAATACTTAAAAAGGAGACATTTTTAAAGTTGTTTGAAATGATTTATTTTAATTAGACTCAACCAATGGAAGATATTATTCTCATTTATATTTTTGGTATATACGTAAAATCTTGCCTAATTAAATGAGTTAATTTTGGAAAAGATCACTACTCCATACATATGATTGAATATATAATAAATGTGAGGTAATGAATACCTATTATTAATAGTCACCTTTTTCAACAACTTGTAATATATACATAGGCAAAGGGTTCCATCTTTATTATTCATTAACACTACTGGTGTACCCCATGGTGAAATACTTGGCCAAATCAACCACTTGGAAAATATTTCTTGAAGTTTAGATTTTAATTCAGTTAATTATATTTTTTTAATTCTATAGGGAGACTTAGATTAAGGTTCCAATCCTATAATGATGTCAATAGTGAAATCAAATTCCATTTTGGTAGGTAAACTAGGTAACTCTTTTGGAAAAACATCTTAAAACTCTTGTAAAAAGGGGTAGTCTTCAATGGTGGGTTCCTTGGTTTCTTTGGTTTCATTGAATCTAACCTAGAATACTTAACATCCCTTCCACTAAGCCTTCTTCAATTGAATATCTTAAATTTTGCTTGGTTTTAACTTTTTCTTTTCTCTTAGAATTCAGTTTTTATTATCTAAATCATCTAAACATTCAAATTTTACAAATTAGTCAACCTTTGATTTATGCTTAGAAATCCAATTCACTCCTATGATAATGTATATGATCCCAATAGTATTTCATATATATCAACTACCATAGTGATTTTAATAACTTCACCTCTACCTCTACAAGACACTTATCTACATTGACCTTATATTCATTCCCATATTGCACTGACCAAGCATTTTACATGAAATTAACCTTCCTAGGTAATTTATTTAACATTCTAGGAGAGATTATACATTCAATGGATCATGTATCTATAAAAATGTAAATATTATTCCCAAATAAGGTACCAGGGACTTTGTTGTGAGAGCCTTGAAATTTAACTTCATGATTGTTGATAAGTTTCACTAATCTCTTTATCTAGATCAAATCAACTTGGTTGATGTCATATCAAACTAGGGACAGTGTTTAATGGTAGAAAAAAATAAGGTGTCAAAAATAGTAACTAACAATTATCTTCTTTTGGGGAGTTATGGATCATTGATCCTAAATATATATTCTATTTTATTGAATTCTAACCTATTGTTTAGAAAATAAACACAATTTGAAAAATTGAAAATGCTGAAAAGTAAACACACTTGCTTACAAATAAAAAAAATTACTATAAATAGAATTAATTTGGAAATAAAAAAACTTTTTATAAAGGAAAATATAAATTAATTGATTGGAATTTTTGTTTGAATAAAGTTTTTAGAAAGTAAATGCTGAAATCAAAGATATATAAATTAACTTGAAATAGGAACATAGACATAGTCTTGTAGATTAGATTAGAGCATACATTCAACTTGAAGATGAAAAATATTAAGTAATAACAATACAAAACATAAAATACCACACATAAGATCCTACTTCCTTGGTTGAGTGGGCCCTTGCTTTCCATTGGAATAGGATATAAGTAAACACTTAAATCTTTAGGAGCATCAAATATTCATTAACTTATGAAATGATTATAATTTATATAAATATGATAAAAAAATGTGCTTAATCTGATGCTTATTACTTATATCATCTCCATATATTAACAAAGAGACATTGTTTATATACCATAATGATTTTACATTAACTGATCTAAAACTACTAGTCTCCTAATAAGATTACTTAACATAATTTTGTTTATTTTGAAAACAGAAAAATGTTAAAACTAGTGGAAAAGATGACATGGGTGCCCATGCAGAGTCTTCAATTGGTTGAAATATATTTTAGTTAAAATCTCACATAAGATAGTAACCTATATTCTATAATATCCATAGTGATGTTATTACAAAACCTTACTATAAATATTATGTCTATAAATAAGAATACTATCTTTAGTAAGTTTTTGCATGAGTTTGGAATGACCTAAAGATAACATGGAAGGTCCTTGATAAAGTATACATGATGTGTCTATTGGTGTATAGCCTCTAAAATGTTATTTCAATGAGATTTGTAAATCATCTACATAACTCTAGAGCTAGACTAACATAATCTATAACTACCTTGATGGCCTCTAGAGCTAGACTGGTGAACTCTAGAGCCTACCCAACGAACTTTAGATCCAGACTAGAGAAATATAGAGTTCTGATGGGTTGATCCTTGGTGGGTTAAACTAGTCTTAAGGGGTTTGATTATTTTCCAAAACCATATTATTTGATAATAGTGTATTTATAAAAGTACATACAAAATTGGTGGCTTCCTATGCAAAGGGTTAGAGCAAAGTGGTGAAAAAGAGAGACATAGACTCACACATACTAATCAAGGTAAAAGTATTCATCTTCTATTTTATATTAGAAACAAGTTATAAAATGAACATTCAAATCCATTAAAAGGGAGATTATTAGAAGATAAATAGGGTCATTACTTGTATATAATGAGCCATTCTAAGGAATCGTCATTCCCCCACAGTTTATTTTGTGCAAGTATTATGGTAAGTTACTATATTCCTTTCTTGTGATCTAGCACTCATTTTTACAAATTTTGGCTAAGATTATAGACATCATAATATTTTTCCCAATTTTATCTAGTGGATTGACAAGCCCTTTATGTCTTCGAATTAGTGTTCTCCACTTTTCAAATTTCTTAATGGACTTACCACATTATACCATGGAGATATAAGGATAAGGATGAGTGAAGGTGTCAATATAATACCTATCCACTCATATCCATATAAATTATTTAATTTATTAATTATCTAAAAAACAACCCTAGATCTTTTGAAACTCCATGTAAGATAGGTGGGAGAAATCACCTCTCTTCTTTTCAATGGGATATTCAAAGTGTCCCACATTTTATCATAATAATTCAATGATTCATTTAAATGGTTCTATAAATATTCTTCAAAATATTTGATACTACTTTATAGAACTCATGTATAGTGTTCCTTAAATGTTGGTTGGTATATAAGGCTTTTAAACTGCATAATTTACTCCTTTGCATTAGGAAATTGAGCTCTCATGCAAAGGTCATTATTCTTTGCTTTCTAAAAATATTCATCAATTATTGTGCTTCATGAAATTTAGTTTTTTATGGTATAAATGTAATCTCTAATTTGGGATTATCTTACAAATAGATTGATCAATAAATAAAACATATGACCTAAGAGAAAGCTACACAAATAGAATTCACACAATAAATTCTTCTACTCTAGGGGACTGGTCTGATAAGATTCCATGAATTACTTTTCATCTTCCAAGTCATGAGTTAGTACATAGTAAATCCTTAACAATGTCCATCTAAAAAATAGATCACAGAGAAAAAGATTATAGACTGAGGTAGGTCTCTTATAGGCCAAAAATTTTACCCCTAGTTCACAAACTACTTGGATGGTGGACTCTACTTTTAATTTCTATTTCATTTCTTCTTCAAGATATATCCTCAGCTTCATATTTTATATATTGATCCTTCTTAATTCTTGACAAGTTTCATTCCAAGTGGTCATGATGTCATGATAAGACAAATGTGTTTGAACCCCTTGGTTTTCTTGTGTTTTTATCCTAATAACTTTCTCTTTTAATGACAAAATTTTATAAATCTTTATTCAAAGACTAAATCTTAGTTTCTTTTTATTCCTTTTATATAGATAAGATAGTGTCTTACTTGCCTTGTATCTTTATTTTGAGGAAGTCAATCTCTTCCTCTTGTTACCTTATATCAGTTTTAGCTTTGGATAAGATTAGAGTTTGTTGTGCTTATTTTTATTTATCATGGCTAGAAGAGGGAGTCTCCTCTATAACTAATATTAGGGATTTTAATTTATCCTTTGGTTGAGATGGGGAAGATGGAGGGACTTCATCCTCAAATGTTTTTACCATGGTTATCAATTATTTAATGCAAAACTAGGGTTCTTATATTATCTCTTCTTCTAAAAATATTTATTTTAATCCCTAGAGATATAATATGATGTCCTTGATTTAAGGTACAAAGGGTCTCCAAAATATCCCTCTCTTGATCATCCTCCTATAAAATATAAGTCTTCTTCTTCTTCTCTTTGGCAGAGGCATTGGATTAAAATCCTCTCTTGGAGTATTCATTATTGAACTTATCCTCAAGACCCTAGATGGTGATACTCATTATTAAACTATTAGAGTAGAGAGAGGATGTATCATTATATTACTTCTTGCCAATGGTTATGGAAGAGTTGAACAACATACCACTAAGACCAACATAGAAGAACTTCAACTACTACCACTATGACATTTAAGTAAGGGTTAGACAAACTTCCAACATGCCTATCATAGGATTAGTTTGACACAATAATATCAAGACCTTCATGGGAGGATCAAACAACCTTCCATCATGCTCAACATAGGAGTACTTTGATATGATACTGACATGAAGATACTACTCACAGACCACCATAACTTAGTGTCATAATAAAATATATGTGTTCACATAATAAATAATAAATAATTTCATTCAAATAAGGATAAACCACCTATACAAGGCCCTCAAATAGGCAATCACTATATTGCTTCCAATACATAGCCATAGACAAGACAATAACCCAAAGAGACTCATAGTCACAAATACAAATCAAATAAACATTAAAATATATAAAACTAGAAGCAAT
Organism: Torreya grandis; assembly: GCA_037957365.1. Classification (NCBI taxonomy): domain Eukaryota; kingdom Viridiplantae; phylum Streptophyta; class Pinopsida; order Cupressales; family Taxaceae; genus Torreya; species Torreya grandis. The sequence goes on from JARHVA010000787.1 coordinate 4,450,752, forward strand.
CTTTGACATCACAACAAGGCCCACTAAACTATTAGAGTAGAAAGAGGATGTATCATTATATTACTTCTTGCCAATGGTTATGGAAGAGTTGAACAACCTATAGAAGGACTTTAACTACTACCACTATGACATCTAAGTAAGGGTTAAACAAACTTCCAACATGCCTATCATAGGATTAGTTTGACACAATAATATCAAGACCTTCATGGGAGGATTAACCAACCTTCCATCGTGCTCAACATAGGAGTACTTTGATGTGATACCAACATGAAGATACTACTCACAGACCACCATAACTTAGTTTCATAATAAAATATATGTGTTCACATAATAAATAATAAATAATTTCATTCAAATAAGGATAAACCACCTTACAAGGCCCTCAAATAGGCAATCACTTTATTGCTTCCAATACATAGCCATAGACAAGACAATAACCCAAAGAGACTCATAGTCACAACTACAAATCAAATAAACATTAAAATTATCATTAAACTGAAGCTAATCATTAAAATATATAAAACTAGAAGCAATCTTTCACATCACAACAAGGCCCACTAAACTATTAGAGTAGAAAGAGGATGTATCATTATATTACTTCTTGCCAATGGTTATGGAAGAGTTAAACAATGTACCACTAAGACCAACATAGAAGGACTTCAACTAATACCACTATGACATCTAAGTAAGGGTTAAACAAACTTCCAACATGCCTATCATAGGATTATTTTGATACAATAATATCAAGACCTTCATGGGAGGATCAAACAACCTTCCATCGTGCTCAACATAGGAGTGCGTTGATATGATACCGACATGAAGATACTACTCACAGACCACCATAACTTAGTGTCATAATAAAATATATGTGTTCACATAATAAATAATAAATAATTTCATTCAAATAAGGATAAACCACCTATACAAGGCCCTCAAATAGGAAATCACTATATTGCTTCCAATACATAGCCATAGACAAGACAATAACCTAAAGAGACTCATAGTCACAAATAAAAATAAAATAAACGTTAAAATTATCATTAAACTGAAGCTAATCATTAAAATATATAAAACTAGAAGCAATCTTTGACATCACAACAAGGCCCACTAAACTATTAGAGTAGAAAGAGGATGTATCATTATATTACTTCTTGCCAATGGTTATGGAAGAGTTGAACAACCTACCACTAAGACCAACATAGAAGGACTTCAACTACTACTACTATGACATCTAAGTAAGGGTTAAACGAACTTCCAACATGCCTATCATAGGATTAGTTTGACACAATAATATCAAGACCTTCATGGGAGGATCAAACAACCTTCCATTGTGGTCAACATATGAGTACTTTGATGTGATACTGACATGAAGATACTACTCACAAACCACCATAACTTAGTGTCATAATAAAATATATGTTTTCACATAATAAATAATAAATAATTTCATTCAAATAAGGATAAACCACCTATACAAGGCCCTTAAATAGGCAATCACTATATTGCTTCCAATACATAGCCATAGACAAGACAATAACCCAAAGAGACTCATAGTCACAAATACAAATCAAATAAACATTAAAATTATCATTAAACTGAAGCTAATCATTAAAATATATAAAAATATAAGCAATCTTTGACATCACAACAAGGCCCACTAAACTATTAGAGTAGAAAGAGGATGTATCATTATATTACTTCTTGCCAATGGTTATGGAAGAGTCGAACAACCTACCACTAAGACCAACATAGAAGGACTTCAACTACTACCACTATGACATCTAAGTAATGGTTAAAAGAACTTCCAACATGCCTATCATAGGATTAGTTTGACACAATAATATCAAGACCTTCATGGGAGGATCAAACAACCTTCCATCGTGCTCAACAGAGGAGTACTTTGATATGATACCGACATGAAGATACTACTCATAGACCACCATAACTTAGTGTCATAATAAAATATATGTGTTCACATAATAAATAATTTCATTTAAATAAGGATAAACCACCTATACAAGGCCCTCATATAGGCAATCACTATATTGCTTCCAATACATAGCCATAGACAAGACAATAAAACATGTATAATAAACCAAGTGTTCTTATTCTTCTAAAATCAAAATATTAAACAATAACATAATCATTTCATTCTAAGGAAACAAATAAAAACATAGGTTAAAATAAATCCCACCTATCAACTTTAAAACCACCTGGGAACTATCCCCCAGTTGTCTAGACTCATCTCTCCTCACGAATTATCCCTATTTGTTGTTATCTTATGCTTAGTCTATCTTTTTAAAAATTGGTCAAAGTATTACACTAAGGGAGTTTAACTCCTACATATATTCATTCCAAAATCATCCAACCAATAGCCACTTACCAACCCATACCTCTTTAATGGGCATTATTTTCCCTGTTTAATTAAGATGCATGGTGAATCTTGTAGGCTTGTGTGGTTACTTAAAAAACTTAATTACCTCTTCCCACTTGATATAAAATAAGGAACTCAATGTATGATCTATCAATTAGCCAATAGATAGTTTATACATTGGATGCAAGATCTAAAAGCTAGGTGACATTAAATTTCACCAATCAAGATTAAAATCTAGCTACCTAAAACATATGCTAAGTCAGCAAAGATGATGAATGGTAACTTAGGAAACTAACTACTAAACATGGGTTTAATAAGGGTTAAAGTAGTTGTAGTGATATAACCATGCTTAACATAGTCTCTTTCCTTCATTGGCCTTTTTAATATTATTTCACACTTGATGAACACATCAAATTCCTCTAAGTTAATAGCCAAAATTATATAATTTATTCAAATAAATAAATTTCAATTAATTAACCTTCGCCAATCATTCATGGAATATCAATATCTACTTAGATAATTACACAAGATTCAATACTTAAGTAGTTGTAATTTTATAAGCTTAGAAGCAATGATCCAACATGATTTAAGTAAATATATCTCATAGACATAATCAAATTTCATAAAGAGACATTGCATAAAGAAATGCAAGGATCATTCTTACATAAGTAATCAATCAAGAAAGATTGATAATAGTTCTTTCTCATGGTTCAAAATGTATGTAAAGGTAAATGCAAGTGATCTACAAATCAGTCCTATCTTAGAGAAGATAAATCTTAATTACACTTTTGATTGTTGTTACATTATATATTTGGGGTCATGACCAAGATGGATCTTCTATACTTATCCAAAGAATATTTTATCATAATAATATCAATAGGGAGGGTTACAAAGCCTCCAGTCAAGCAAAACTATACAATAACCTCAACTAGGGCCTATGTTTTCATATACACTAAAATAATAATAAGTAAAAGTATAATCTAGTTCTCACCAAAGCTTGTGGCACAAAATGGGGTTAGTAAACATAAAAGTAAACATGCATAATAAAATCCTATTTAATTTATGTATAGGTAAGACCCTAATGTAAGGATAGAGCAATTTATTCAAAAGCCATTACTTATGTTACTTATATCTACGAAAGAGAGGAGTCAAGTTAGAGATACTTACCTTGATAATGAACCCATCAAGACTCAATATCTCCCTTGGCCAAAGGTGCTTCACAAGAGGTTGTTCTAGTTTATAAGGATCACTAAGAAAGTCCAAAGCATCCAAGACTTTTCCACAAGATAAGATTATTATCCAAGTATAAACCCTAAGCTAAGACTCCTAAAGTAGAATGGTGGAAGAGTAGATTTTATAGAATCACAAATGAATAATTAACTCTTATTGTTTCTCTAAGAATGGTGAAATGAATGTGTTTATATAGATGAATCTAACCCTTGTCCTTTTTGAAAGTTTAGCTCATAGAGTCAGCCCAATCAACTCTATATCATTATTGATAAAAAAAAAATAGGTCCTACTCTATGTTGTCCAAGGACTGACCTAGAACCTAAATGAGTTTTATCAATTAGAATATAAGATCGATAGGGTTGACAATGTATCATAAATCACTCTAAAGGATAATAGGCTAGGGAAGGGTTAATGAAGGTAGAAAATGACTAGAGGATGAAAAATAGAAGGCAATGATTAGGGGAATGTTTTTAAGAGATGGTTGGATTGAAAATAAGTGGTAGTAAGGGAAAAAAATCTTGTGAAGCACCAATGGTCTTCCCACCCCTTTCCCAATACACTTATTAAGGTGTGAAATAAGAGAGATTGAGACTCAATGGGTTCTTGTAAAATAAAAAATATCAGTAATTAATAAATTTTGAAAATATTATGCGTACACATATGCCCCACTTTAATCTCTTCACATAACACTCAGGTGAAGTAAGGTATGGTGCTTCAAGAAAAGAATATAAAAACACAACACTTAAGCTAAAAAATTACAGTATTTTAAGTGAAAATAATTGAATTTTAAATGACTAAAAGGGAAATAATAGAAAACTAAAAGTAATGTATGGGTACCTTGACTTACCTTTATCTCTATATGGTTGTCTGATGTGCTTTAAATTTTTATTGTGGAGGGCAAAAAGACTACTTTTAACAAACCTAAGGATACAAAACTAAGGAGCAAAAATAAATAAATGCAGGAAAGCTAAGATAATTGATGTTATGTGGATGAGACATACTTATAAATTTGGCAAGTTGGGGTGACTAGTGTTATGTTAGACCAAATGAACAAGTCAAATTTTGAATTAAATTAGGTAACCAAAAAGCCAAGGTTACTAAATACTGAAAAACTCAAAAAAGTAAACCTTAAGTAAGAAAGACAAACTCACCAAGTCAAACCAAGGATACATCTTAAAATGGTAATCAAACACCAATGAAAAATTATTAACAATCCTTACTTAAGCAAAGATGTGTAAGAAAAATGGTAAAACAACATTTATGAGTAAGCAGTAATAATCCTAAATTAATCATCAATGGAAAAAGTACATGAAAGTAGAAATAGACTTAGGTCTCTACAAAATGAGGTAGTAAAAAATAAAAAATGGTAAAAGAAATCGAAGAGATGTTGGGATGTAAAATAATGGTGAAAATAAAGTAATCCAGAGCTGCTCAAGCATAGTGTTTTGTTTGAAGGATAGATGAAACTAAAATAAATTAGTGATAGCATGTTTTTAAGATGTGAAGAAGAGGGAATATATAAGGTAAAATATATTTAAAATCACACTTTCCTATCAAGAGGGGAATGAAATGGGTGGAGGGGATAATGAAAGAAAAAAAAAAGTAGAGGAACTCTTTATCAAAGTTAAAACACTCAAATTAGGTTTTTCAAAATAGGATGACTTTGGCATTATAACTTCTCCTAACCACACAAATCTTAGATCAACAATGAATTATGTAGATCATCCCATGAAGGATATATGCATAAATATTAAAATGGACCTACCTTCCCACAACATGTTCCCCATTCCTCAAGACATCTTACAAAGCCATCAGTTTACTCAAAAGATTGGGTACTTGTATAATAAAGTAGGTATCACCATAGAGTTTGTTGAATTCTCTTATTACAATCTACTATCCTACTGCACCCAATAGACCTTGACTCTATCATGAGGCTAACTATGGAGTTTAAGATTTGATTAGAGATAGGAGATGTACTTGTAATCATATTTTTTGGTATGATTTTTAATTTTGTAATTTGTATGTTGCATTTTGTATATCATTTCCTTATGTTTCAAATGATTTGGGTTTTAAATTATTGATGGATTTTTCTATTCCTCCTCCATATGGATTTAAAAAACCAAACATGGGTGCTAATGATTAATTTCATTTGAATACTTTGGACATAGTTACGAAGAAAGAGCACTTTAGAGAGCATGGGGTCTAAAAGTCTAGTTAATTCAAGTGAAATAAAAGTGTTATCTTGACTTCAACCTTGTTTTATCCAAAGTTGAGTGAAAGGAAAGGAAATCAAGAGGAATGAAACATGAAACAATTTGAATTAATTCAAACTGAAAAAAATGTGATAAAGGGTGAAAAAGGGATAGAATGTCATTAAAATTTTATCAACAAAATAAGCAAAATCTAAAGTTAAGAAAAAAGGATCAAAAACTTATGACCATTATAACCACATTATAGAAAAGGAACATTGATTGAAATATGGTGATTTTATGATTAAGGCTAGGTCATATCCATGGTATTATACTAAAACTCATAAAATAGAAACCCAAGAGTGCACACAAAGCATGTGCAAATTAAATTAGGAATATGGCATTTGTGAGGAAGGCCAGGTCCTATATATGGTCTTACATTGCAACTCACAAAAAGGAAAAATTCAAGGGGTGTAAAAATTATTGGAAATAAATAAAATAATGAGAATAAAAGGAAATAATGAAGAAGACTAGGTCCTATCCATAGATTCACACTGAAACTCATGAGAAAAGGGAAACCAAAGGACAAAAAAGGGGGGAGTAAGGTTTATGAAATAAGAGACTGCTATAAAGGGTGAGATTCATTTATATCTTGAAAAAAGTGTTATAATGATAACATATAGAAAGCATGATAAGAAGGGATTGATTTACTGAAAATACTTTATTAAGAATTATGTATTGGTGGGCTCTTTGAAAATATGGCCTTCATTAGTTTCAAGGTGATAGGTTATTGGACCAAGTATGCCTTTGACTAAATAAGGGCCCTATATTTTTGGGTGTATTTACCTTCTTTGTCATGAGTATATTATGGCTTAAGGACAAGATCACCAATATTAAAGTGTGAACTTTAATTCTTTTATTATTTTGTTTGACAATACGAGCCTTGTATTATTGATAATGTTGTAGGGTAAAAATATGGTGTTATTCAAGAATATCAAGATCATGAAGGTGAGATTCATGTAATTCTTCATCAGGTATGATACCATGAAGAGAGATATAGAAAGAGGAAAGGTCAAATTCCAATGGGAAGACTGATTTAGAACCATAGACTAGAAAAAATGGTATTGCCCCAGAAGTAGTGCATATGCTAGTGTGATAGGCCCAAAGAGTGGGATATAGATAAATATGCCAATCTATGCAAGTTTCACATATTGTATTTTGGAGAATTTTATTGGTGGCCTCAACTTGGACATTGCATTGGGGATGATAAAGCATGGAAAATTAGTGATTAATTTTGAATTTAGCACAAAGTTGTTTGATGTATTTATTTTTTAAGTTACCACCATTATCTAAAATGAGAGTATGAGGAATGCCAAAGTGGTAAATGATTTTATTAAAGATGAATTTGGAAATGGTGGTACTAGTGACATTGATGAGGTACATAGCCTTAACCCATTTGGCAAAATACTCAGTGGTTATGATAATAAAGATATTCCCATGCTGAGATCTAGGTAATTTGCCTATGAGATATAATCCCCACATGGAGAATGGCCAAGGGGAATCCACTATTTGAAGCTTATTTATAGGTGAATGTATTAGATCATCATGAATTTGGAAAGGAGTACACATTTTAGTGAATACAATGGCATCTTTTTCAAGAGTGGGCCAAAAGTATCCCACATATAAGCATTTACAAGTTGTGGCATGTATGCTATAGTGGCAACCACAAATGTCCCCATGTGCTTGTTAAATAAGAGGCGGAACTTATTCTTTCATAACACAATAAATTAGGGCACCTTCAACATGATGATAATAAGGGATGTTATATTGAAAGACATACTTGAAATCTTGTTTGAAATTTTGAATTTTTTCATTGGAATCAATGTTTGGAGGATAGGTTTGGTGTTTAAGAAATTGAATAATGTCTATGTACCATGGGATTTATCAAATGGTGATAAGCTTAATGTGGTAGATGAGTGAATCTTGTGGTTGAATGGAAGATGGGGACATTCTTATTTGGATAAGAAAAGTGAAATTAGTAATAACTTGGGTGGGATGAAAAAGAGATGCTAAAGAATAAAGTGAATCAATAATATAATTTTGATCTTGAGGGATAGGATCGATGGTAAAAAAAATGTATTTGGTAAGGGTGGTGTCAATTTGATGATAAACAATGATATTTTCACTTTTTCATTGATAATCACCATTAACCTAGTGGTAAATGAGTTGGGACTCACCCAAAGTATGTAGATATGTGATGTTTAAATCAAGGGTTACTCTCATGCCTAGGATTAGGGTTTCATATTCCACCATGTTGTTAATGACATAAAATATAGGGAAGAATGCCAAAGGGACAATTTTAGTAAGAGGAGTAGTGAGGATACAACCTGCCCCAATTCCTTGAATGTATTTGGTACCATCAAAATGAAGGGTCCAAATATCTTCATGTAAATTAACAATAATTTTAGGAAGGTATTCAATAACTAATTTTGGTTTAGTAGTATTAGGTAATATAGAGCAATTTTCAATATGACTTGATTCAAGATCAAAAGTGAAGTTATGGAAGTAATATTTAAGAGATATGGTTTGATTAAGACCTTCAATATAAAAAATATTATCATCGGTAAGACTATCTTGAAGGTGGTTGGTAGTTAGTATAAGAGATGTTATATGTTAATCAACAATGATTTTTCCTTTGATAGATTTTTATATAATAATTTGGAGATCAAATTCCATGAGAAGGACCATTCACTTACCAATTCTATCTCTAAGAACTTTGGAGAAGAAGTGACAGAGTGGATTAGAATGAATGATAACAAAATTGGCTTGATAAAGCATATAATGTTGAAGTTTTTAGTGGAAAAATATATGGTGAGGAAATCACATTCTACTTTTGTATAACATTTCTCATAGTCGATGAGGCTTTGGTTGATATAATAGATGGCATATTCCCTTATGGTATCATTATATTGGGCAAGCATTGCCCCAACTGATATGGGTGTGGAAAAAGTATACAAGACTAACAAAAGATCATTATAAGGTGGAAGAAGAGTGGGTGGGTGAAGAAAAGATTATTTTATATTGTCAAATATTTTTTTATCAAGGATTCATCCATTCTAGGGCATTACATTTATTAAAAAGAGAATTAATAGAATAGATACGATAAGCCATTTCAGGGATGAACCATATAATTGCCCCAAGTTTATCAAGTTAAGTGTGAATATATGGAATGAAATGAGGGATGGGCATGTTTATAATAGCATTGATCTTGATGGGATTTACATCAATGCTGAGAAGAGAAATTGAGAATCCTAATAGTTTACTAGATGTGATACCAAAAACACATTTGTAGGGATTTAGTATTAATTTATATTTAATGAGGTGATAAATAATGATAGAAATATTAGAGAGATGAGTCTTTCAGCTCTTAGAATAGGAAATGAGTTCATCCACATAGGTTTCTATAATCTTATGGCTAAGATCTTGAAAAATGTGGCTCATCACCTATTGATAAGTATCCTCAACATTTTTTAGGCTAAAGGGCATTTTAATGTAGCAATAGGTGCCCCATTTTTTAGTGAAATTTGTCTTATGTTGGTTTTAAGGGGCAATGTGAATTTGATTATAACCCAAGAAACCATCCATAAGGGACAACATTTCATAACTAATAGTGGAATCCATGATGGAATCTATAAAAGGTAGAGGGGATTTATCCTTGTGATAAATTAAGATTACAGAAGTCAATAAAAATATGAATGACCATGGTGACTTTCTTTAAAATAGGGAAAATGTTCAAGACCCATTTTGAATAGTCCATAGGCTTGATAAACTTAGCATCAAAAAGTTTAATGATTTATTCATGGCATAAATTATAAACTTTTGGTGGAAATTTCCATTGATTTTATTATATGGGGTTGGCATTGATATAGGTGATGATGTTGTGCATCATGATGCTAGGGTTAACACTAGGGATGTCCTTATAAGATCAAGTAAAATTTAATGATATTCATCAAAGAATAAGCTGAAGTTATCATGTTTAATCAGCGTAAGTTTGCGAGAGACTATAATTAATCAAGGGTATGATGGGGTACCATAGTTGATTCAAGTAGTTTCCTCAATAAGCATGGCATTTATATATTATAAATGATATTGTGAATTAGGTAAAGAGGAAATGAGATTTGTTTTAGGATAAATGCTAGTGATGAAATTATTGAAACAAAGGGTTTTATTCTTGGAATTCCTAAGTTTGTGATGTTTCCAATGTAGTTGAGGTTTTTGAGCATGAATCAATTCATGAATGGCTTCATCACTAGGCAAGGTGGGAAGAGGACCACAATAATCGAGATCTACTTCAAGATCAATAATTTTGTTACCATGGTGATCATATTTAGAATGTATTTGAAGTACATATATAGTCTTAACATCTAATGTAATATCAGGAGTATGTGGAGTAAGAGAAGGAAGTTGATCAGAGTTATTAACATCATTGACAGGGGAAGAATTAGATGTAAAGATTGGGTCTATAGGTGGTATAGAAGATGTAATATTTTCTAGAGAAACTGAAGGTAATATTTGTTCAACCACCCAAGGGGTGTCAAGGAGTGGAGAATTAGTAAGATATACATGCCCTTTAGGTACTAACTCAATTTTATTAGAAATGGTATGAAAATCATGATTAAAAGTATGTATTTGAGATAAAGTTTTTGATAATGTTGAACACCCAAGTCTCATGAGTGAGCTTGGGACATGGTGTAATTATCATTATAGGTTGAATAAATTGTACATGCTTGAGATTTAGGAGGAATTTTAGAAGGGGAAATCACTAGATCACTAAATTTATGTGGAGACATGATTAAAGGATCTTGGAATAATTTGGCCACTCCATAATCATTGCATTAAAGGAATATTCTATGTAAGAGTCTCATTGAATATTGAATGGGGGAATCCGTGATCTCATCAATGAGAGGGATGGTGTGATCGAGGCAATAAATAAGGAGGAAACCACTCTAATACGTAATAAGGTATCTTAGTAGTGTTACAAGACTATTTAAAGTCATTAGGTTCATTGTCATCTAAATCGATAAGAGTGACATGTAAATCTAGATTTATGTTGACAAATTTGGGTAAGGGAGAACTATTGATTATTGGAATGGTTGGAATGCAATATTGAGATTTAAGATTTGAAAGTTGACTACTCTATGGGTTGGGATCATCTTCATGTTTATACCTTTTGTGATTATGAAGGAACTTGATACATTGGCTACCTAAGGAGGTGATAACCATCATTCTATGAGTTTATGGTCATCCTAAGAGTATGTTTTGAGGACCATAAGCTTAATTAGAATATTTTTAAGTTCGATTATAAGAGTGAGACAAATATAACCAAGTGGTTTTTGATTAGTTATGTCCAATGTATAACATGTTAGGTGGGTTTATTTGATATGATACTTATTATATCCAAGTTGTTGGATGAGTTACAAAGATTTCACATTAGTACCAAACCCTTCATCTACTAATACTTTACAATTAAGGGTGGTATTGATGGTGATTTTAGTGAATAGGGGTAGATCATCGGAATGAAAGAGGATCTCATCATTAATCATGTCTTCTTTGAGGAATTATATGTAATGTTTCAAAGAAAGATAAATGGATTCAATGGTATGCACAGTGGTTGGTTGAGGCTCATGTGTTAGGGATTAGCTTTTACATTATGTAAGTTTGGGTATCTATCGAGAGGTAAATATCATAATTGTTAGTGTGTAACCATATGGATAATATAGTAAGATATTATATTATTGTATATAGGAGATTGAAGGATTTGGGTGAGAACTTAAAGGATAGATAATATTCATAAATATAGGAATGGTTTTCCTATATACATGTAATACCCAAATATTTTATTAATGAAAGTGTGAGTGAATAATAATATATTGTTTGTGTGTTAAAATAATTCTAAGATTTTTTTGTGTTTGACTCTATTATTCTAGAATGGTATTGGATTAATCATGCATTGACATAAACCAACCCCATCACTTGATATTAGATTAGGTTAATGTAAAGGCTATGACATCAAAAACTATGGCTTATATCATATCAACCTTGAATCACTCTTGGCATCAAATCATGGAATCTAGAATTACAAATTTCAAGATTTATTAAGAATCAATTTTTTTATTTGCATCTAGACATATATTGTAATGCACTTTTATCATCTACCAAAAGTTTTATGTCAAGCATCACCCACTATAATCAAATAATGCAACATTAATGTTTTGGATCTTCCATACATAAAAAAATATCAAATCTATTTATGTTAGTCACTCTACACCATTCTTGAATGTGAAACACTTTACATGATAGTTGCATTTATTTAAAATATTAGAGGTAAAGTCTATCTATGCATATATGTCTAACTACCATTGCTTTGACACTGGTAGTAGTCTTCCACCAATCAGCCACATAGATCACTCAATCACCTATAGATTCACTGTAGCTTATACACCCTTACCATCCAATATAAACTCCTCTTGCATCAAATATTTATTGATTAGTTATGTATTACATTTTATTTTTTGGACCTGTAGATCCTCTAATCATCATGGATGTCTATCCACATGACCTTTAGATTTTAAGAAATCAAAAAAAGTATTCAAACATGGCTCGATCCTTGTAAAACTTTATAGATTTATTTTATCTCTTAGCTATGGATCTCATTTGACCTATGAGCTTGTCTTCATCACTAAAAGGTGTTATATGTTACTCAACAATGGCTATTATCAAGTTGGCTAAGTCAAAATTTTCAAGTCTAAAGTTCATTTTTTATAGTAGAGTCATGTCAAATGTTAATGTATGGTCAAATCCATTGTAATTTTGTCTTATAGATATCTTTTAGTTAAATTTAAAGTTAATAATAACTGGGTTTGTTTATTACATGTCTTTTTAAGTTTTGATTGTTAAAAGTTATTTTTAGGTGTATAAATATCATTAGAATTTTAAGAGTCATATTTAAATAAATTCATTTTAAAAGGTTATTAATAATTGAGCCATTATTCTCAATTAAGATCTTTATTTTATAAAGAGCATATAGTATTTAAATGTCAAAAGTATAGGTTGTATTATATTAATTAAGTATATTAGATGTATTTAGGGTGTCTCTTAGTCATATTATTTGTAAGCCATTTTAAAATTTGTATTTTATAATTAAAATTCATTTTTACATCAAATTATATTGATTCATTAGTGTTTGGTGACATTTTATGTGGTGTGTTTTTATAGTTTCTATTGTGTGTTTTTAAAATAAGAACAAAAGAATATGTGTATTCAAGATATGTAATTTTTTTGCAAATTTAAAACATAATTCCTTGATTTAAAAAAAAATTTAAAGGACAAAAGCACCAATTTAATTAATTTTATGGATCTTGAAAGGGTTTTTGGTAGAGATCCAAAAAATCACAGGTGGTGAACAATTGATTTATTCCTATTCATATCAAGGTTTGTGGTAAACATGTAAAACCTTGGAAGGAGTAAAATTTTATTTAGATCAAGGTCATGAGATAAATAGGGTATGATAAAAAGGGTAATCATACTATAGGTGAGAGTGTGAATGTTTTTTCACCATGTAAAAACTAAGGAGGGAATGTTAGGGATTAACTTTTACATTGTGTAAGTTTGGGTATTTACTAAGAGGTAAATATAATATTGGTTAGTGTGTAACCATATGGATAATATGGTAAGATATTATATTATCATATATAAATATTGATGGATTTGGGTGAGAATTCAATGGAGAGATAATCTTCATAAATATACATGTAACACATGACTGTTTTATTAATCAGACTATGAATGAATAATAATATATTGTTGATGTGTTAAAATAATTATAAGATTATTTTATATTCAGATCCATTAATCCATAATGTTATTATATTAATCATGCATTTATTTTAACTAACCCCATCATCATGAGAGGGTGGTTCTTTTTCTACATAAGATGGGTCTTCAATTTATTTTAACTATTGTATGAAAAACTTGTGATGATAAGGAGTGGTACAAACTAAATTCATAAGAGGCATATTGAAAGGCATGGATTTGAACTTTTATAAGAAGTTATAATGGTTTTTTAAAGTGTGAACATAGGATTTCAATAAGGGGAGATTATTATTGTGCTAGTATATAAAATCAAAATCAAAATAACACACTAATAGCTAATAGCTTAAGCCTATCTCAATGGGAGAGCTTAGTTAACAAAATAAAAATATAAAACACAACTAAAACATGAAATAAAGACCTTCCTTAACCTTCCTTAGATGCTCCAAAATGCTTGTTGTAGTGGCTTGCTCAGTTTGTGCTCATAAAGTCTGCATCAATGAAGTATGGCTACCTCTATATTTCTTTGGCACCTTATTTGGATTTGACTTGGCTTGGCTTGGCTTAACATTTGGGTATTATAACACTAATATGAAGTTAATTTGAAGATTTGGGAATTATAATTTTGGCATAAAAGAGATTAAAATTCAAGAGGCAAGGCCTCCTATTTATAGATTTTTGTAATGGTTTAGAATCAATTTGAACCATCTATCTCAAGATAAAGTTTTGTGACTAAAAATTAATTCAATTATATAATTAAAATTCATAAATAGGATCATAAATATTTGGGATAGAGTGGCATTAACTAGGCATGGAGGGTCTTAATGAGGCATGTGAGGCATTAATTTAGATATTTATGGCATTTATGGCTTGTGCATCCTACCCCATAGAATGATGCCATTTGATGATACAGTTAATGATAATCAATTTATAAAAAAGATTTATTCAAAAATCTCCATGTATAATTAACTTAAGATTTTTATTTGGTTTGATTAACCTTAAACATGATTACTCAACTTTGATGCAAAACCTTGGCAATTTGTGCACAAATTAATCAAATTGGTCAAAATGTCATATTATTGGCTCAAAATTTGACTGGATTAGAATTAAAAATCAATGTTAGATGCATTGGAACCATTATCCAATTTAAGATTTTGTTAATGAAAAATAACAAAGCCACATGTCTCATACAAGAAATTTGATAGAAAAGAGCAATCTAGAGCATTGAGTTGCAAAATTGGCATTTTGACTCAAAATGATTTGATCAAAGTTAGTTGTCCCATAAATTAAATTTCCCCATTTAGGGATACTTTGGCCAAAATTGACACTTTAATATGTTATTTTGAAATAATTTAATATGTTTTAGTGTTTTTAAGCCAAATTATGCATTTTGGTGGAAATTGGTCAAAACCCTAATTAAAGGTTATTGGTGGATAGATTTATGTGTCTATATTTTACTCCTATTTTGGAAGATGTTGCAAACTATAGGCAAAGCAATGTCTTCTCAAATAATTAGAGATGGCCTGTATGCCAACAAAAAGATGATGGTTGAATAAAAAGCTTCAAAGAGTGTTTGGGAAGCTTATGATGATGCCCCCTTGAGGGAGTGGCCAGCACATTTGTTGATGGATGGTCCCTCAAAAAAGAATCAAGAAGAAAGGTGGAATTAACCCATGGTTGAGATTAATCCAAATGAGAAAAATGGTTTCTTGCATTAATTTAAAAATGATATTGATTTTCCCAAAGGTGGTTATAACCAAGAATTAAATTCAAAATAATGATTTACCCATATGCAGTTATAATCATTAAGGAGACCTAAATTGTTTTATAAAGATGATTATGCCCTAGGTAGGGATGATTAGCAATCATGACTCAAGGACATAACCTAAAATATATATTAACTATTAGTAGACACAAAGTGATGAAAGAGATGAATAGAAGAATAAGATTGATAAATAGAAATGATTTTATTGTACCTACCAACAAGAAGATGCTCATCTTTATTAGCAATAATATAATTGAATGGTCAATGGGTTGATGTGATCAAGGGTTAGAATATTTTCCAAGGTTTTAAGGAGAAAATTATATGGCTCTATTACTTTTATACGTTATTGAAGCTAATTTTTGTTGTGGCATGTGTTGATATGCATCATGATAGAATACCATGAAGACTATCCCAAAATATGCATAAGGGCTGACTCTTGATCTAATAAACAATTAAAAATAATACACCAATGATAAAAACCATGATGACAATATTGACGTATGAATATGGATGGACTCAAGAATAATGTGTGCAAGGAATCAACCAATGCATACATATAGACCGAGTCAAGGTGACAATGTTGAAAGCAAAAAAATAGGCAAGAAAACAAACAAACAAAGAAACACAAAAATAAATAAACAAAAAACTAACCTAAAATAAACAAACAAATAGAAATCCTAAAAACAAAAGCAAAAGAAAACATCCTAACAATAAATTTTATCTAATAGGGTGGATTGAGGATAACTAACTAGGCTTAGATAGGACAAACATTTTTGGTTTTTTAAATATTTGAATGCTTTTGGTATTTTGAGGTAACCTAACTCATTATAGAATGAAAAGATACCTACTCACAAAATGGTAAGAGATTTTGGCTTAGGTTGCTCACAAAATGATGAAAGTGTGGCTTAGAGGGAATTAAGTGACCTCAAAATGAATTGATCATGACCTACATAGTCTCAAAATGACCTTAATTCATATTAATTTTATCCACATAAAATGTGAGGAAAAGCCAACTAGGTCCTAATAAGTTCTCAAATATGGCAAGTGGCTAGTCAAATGAAAATAGTAATGGCAAGGTGAGATGGCAATGCATGATAAATAAATGTTGCCCCTAGTTTTCCCATAGATGGTTATAACTAGGATATAATGGCATAGGTCAATGATACTAATTTTTCCACATGTGGTTATACTTAGTAGCAAGACTAGTGAAACAGTGATTTGCCCATAGGTGGTTATAATCAGGCTCACATAAACACACTTTGATATAAGATGAAAAATAAAAGATATCTTACCGAATCAACTATCACACTACTTTCATATACTACCATTGAAACATTAATTTGATTGATTATTGAAAATTGATCATAATCCCCACATGAAAAGTGTGAGAAGAACCAAAAGAACCAAGATCAAAATAGGATTGGGTAGGATGACTAAAAATAGACTTTGGTTTAAATAGGAATGGAATGATATGATGGCATGGTCTTGCTCTAGTATAATGATGGGTTTTGATAGATTGGATAAAATGGTAGGAGGGTTACCTCCAAGTGATGGGGTAAATGGTAGGAATATGTGACAATGACAAATCAAATGGTATGGTCCATGTTTTTAGCCTGGGTGATTGATGTGTTTTATATATATATATATATACATACATACATACATACATACATACATATAAATATATATATATATATATATATATATGTATGTATGTATGTATGTATGTATGTATGTATGTATGTATGTATGTATGTATGTATGTATGTATACACACACACACACACACACACACACACACACACACACACACACACACACATATGGCCTGTGTATGGTAAAATGGCATATGATTCTATTGTTCTTGATAAAGTGGAGATGCATGTCCTAATCAATAAATGATATAAACAAAATAATCAATCATGTTAATTGTTATCCCACACCTCATCTAAATAGTTGCTTTATTAAGAACTGGTTATAGATCTGGATGTTGAGAATGTTGTTGTGCTATTCATTAGTCATTGATTTTGATTCATTCAAACATCAAGACAAGGTATCTTTGTAGCCTCTACAAAGGCAAGTGTGATCATGGATGGTAAATAAGGATAAATAATGGATGGTAGGTTTGATTATGAAATGGAATGGGTAATGGTTTGGAAATAAATTAAGATCAGGACATTCAGTCACACATAATGTTATTGACGCTAGATTTGACATAAATTTGGATGTGGTAGGGCTGAATACCTTGAAATATTTTGTTGATAGGATCACCAATTTTTTCTATTATTATTTCTTTAGAGTAGCTACCATCTGATTAGGTTGTAGATCAGAAGCTATTTTGATGTTATCTTTGATTTCATCTTCATCAAGTAGTGAAGAACTTTTATGCTCAACTATTAGTGCCTCAATGAGGTTTTCACCAATGAAGTTGTCTTGATTGTTTCATAATGCCTTTGAGAAGATTTTACTAAGGAATATTGAATTTTGACTTTTATTATCTTTTAGCACTTCCAAAAAAGTTTTACTAAAAGATGCTATGTTTTAACTTTGTTTATCCCCTAGTGCCTCTGAAAAGGTTTCACTAGGAGAGTGTTCTTCTACTATATGAATGTGGTCTTGGCCTTCTTGATCTTCTTCAACTGCTATGCTTCCATGGATTTAGTTTAATAAAATGTGATTATGTCACTCCTAATTGACACTTATAGTAAATAGAATCTCAAAAATATGGCTATTTTGGTTGGTGGTAGTGGCCTGTGGAATGGTAATGGAATGGGGAGAGACTACACAATCCTCATAGAAGATACTAGGATAACTCATGTCGAATGTGAAGTAATCATCCATAAAAACTATATAAGGATCACAAATGTATTCAAATTGATCTACGAGGCATGCATAACCAATATTGTAATAGTCATAAATGTATTCTATTTTTGAATCTAGTTCTGACTCAATGGACTCTAAATCTGATGTTGAGACTAATGTTGATTCTAATATTGATGTTAAATTTGATGTCAGTTCAATAATAAAACCTAAATCTAATTCTAATTCTTCATCTGATGGGTACTTTATACAATGATGTCTTGATGAATGTTTGGTATTGGATAAGTAATAGCCTGTGATGGCATAATGGGATCCACAAAAACTATTTTGTTAGAGTGGACTCCTCTGGGATGGGAAAAAGGTTAAGAGACAACTCCTTAGAGATTAGTTTATCAATATGAGGCTCTTGAAATATAGGCATTTAGTCAAGATAATCATTTTCCCAAAGGTAGTTATAATCATTAAGAAGTGACTCAGCAAAGATTGGCTTGTCATAGTGAGACTTCTTGATAACTAGTATAGGGTCAATTGGATTCATCATAGGTCAACTTATAATAAGTGGTTGATTCAACAAAAATATCTCAAATTGGTTGGTCTTCTTGGCCTTGGTTTCTAATGAGTTGGAAAATACCAATTTTGAGCATAGCTTGGTGTTTAAATGATTGGGTGGATTGAGGTTTTGATTTGATTGGTACTAGATGAGGAATGGCCCATGGTTAGATAATGATAGGGCATTGAGGAACATGATTGCTCACATGAGCCAAAGGATGAAGTCTTGAAATGGTAATGATAGGGTGATGTAGAGATTGGTTTCTCACATAAGCCAAAGGATGAGGTCCTAGAATGATGAAGGGGCTTTGTGGAGCTTGATTGCTCACACAAGCCAAAGAATCTAAGTGTACCTCATAAACCATATCATCCCAATCTTTAATTTGATCATAAGCTAGTTCTTTAATATGTTCTATGTATTAATTATTGTAAAGAGGGTATGGATCTATATCCCAAACAACATTATCTATATTTAGGTCTTCAAAGTCCTCATAAAACATATCATCCCAATTGGTAATTTTATTTGAATTTTGTGGATTTTGACCATGTTCCCCATTTGCAGTATTAGAAGGAGAATAATAAAACTCCTTAGAAAATATTTCTCTATAGGGGTTCCTAATGGAATATTGTCTAGCCATTCTATCATAATTTAGATTGTATGTGACTCCACCATAAGTGTAGCTATACATATCCACATAAATTACAAAAGCTCCAAAATAAAAAGACTTAGAGTTCTACAAACTCTAAACACTATGTCCAAAGGACAAATGGTTAAAACTTGGTCTAACTTGGTCAAAGGTGGAGCTATATCTCCAATGTGGTCTAAAAATGGAGATGTATCTCCAAAATAGTTTGTGCTAAGATTTTACATAAAATAGTCTAACATAAAATGTCATATGCATAAAAGGTCAAGCATCTGAATAAAAACTAGCATGTTAAAGGTCTAGGTCAAAATGTTCCAAAAAAGGTCTAAATTAAGAAAGGGAAAAGAGTCGCCAGGTCTTTTTTCCAAACATGAATTCAAAATCTAGGCTCAAATAAGTTGTGCTAGGACTTTTGGCCAAATGATGTCAAAAGCTAGAATTAAAACAAAGGCATGATGTGATTTGATTTAATCTAACCCAACACATGTAATAAAACATAAACATGATCAATTGGAATTAGTCACAAGATAAAAAGGATTTTTGAAGAGAGGATGTGTTCTCCTAAACAAAGGCACACACATTGATGAGGGTAGGCTCTATAAATAAATAAACAATCAATAGTATTCAAGTTTGGGTAATCAATTAACTGAAGTTATGCAACCCAAAAAAGAAAAATCTATGTATCAATCCCATTAATTAAGGTCTAAACAAAAATAAATCAATATTTGAATCCAAACTTGACAAGGTTAATTGAAATCTTAATGTTTAAAACTAGGATTTTTACCAAACAATCTAGACAAGATATAGATAACATGACGATACATAAACAAGGTCCAAATGGCTAATGTGACATGGTTTGAAACAAATAATTTTTTGCTACAATGGTAAACAAGTTTTGAAATAAATTGAGAATCCTAATGGAATAATCATTCTCTAATGATGTGATCAATGTTATGTTTCAAAGACTCAAAGGCAAAATGGTTTAACATGTTTTGGGTAGCATAACACTACCCTCCACAACTCAAATGACACACACACAAATAAGTTTAGTAAAAATGGCACAAGTGTGGTATAGAATAGATAGCATAATGCCTCTTTAAACAAAAGAGTGACATATAAACAAATTGGTTTTGACATCATTTATAAACAAACATATTAGTTTTAGTCTCAAAATACCAAGTAAGAAAATGATAAAATATAAGTAAATCATACAAATTATTATTAAGGGTGTGGTAAAGTGGGGTTGACTAAAATTAATTAGTTTTCAATCATTTTTAGATGGATATCATATCTACCAACTTTCACATTAGCAAATAAGAGAATAAACATTTTAATTGGGTGTTCGTGACACTTGCCTTGTTGAAAAAAGGTTTTGTCCTTTTTTAAACCACTACATCCATTACTTGCTCAGTGTAGTACAATTTCCAAAGTGCAAATATGTCCGATGTGAAAATACAACACTAGAAGGTGGTTTAACCACTCAAACCTTTGATCCTAGTGGGAGTGGTTGAAGTCAGTTCTAAAAGATGAAAACTTGGGTCAAAGCTTCCCTATAAAACTTTTGGGAGGTAATGAAGTCCTCCTCACAAGCCAAGATGTAATAAAATAAATGACTAATAGAAAGACTTTAGGGTCATTTTAAGATCACCCAAACTATTGAAAGTTTTTGGGGAGTGCTTTAGATGACATTCTTTCTATGCCTTGAACTATTCTCAAATTGTGATGAGATGGTGCTTATGATCCCAAAAGTTTTCCAAAGGGGATGGATGGGAAAGCATTCACACATGTATCTTTTCACTAAAATAATTAATAAGAAAGTTTTGAAAATAATTGAAGTGATGTTGATTTGTTGCACCAATTTTTAAAATGTTTACTTAGATTTATTACTATCCCTTTGGATTTAGTACCAAAATGGAAAATATTTCACAAGAAAACCACATGAAGCAATAAAAACCTAAGTTCATTTTAAACCCACATTAGACTTAGCTTAGATTCATGATTAAAACAAAAAATTGAAAATGTTTCAAGATTTATGATGTGTTTTACGCACTAAATTAAAATTACCTAAGACTTAGCTAAATTTTAAGTTCATTTTAGGCACTAGTTCAAATTTGTGAGAAACATGGCATGTTCATTTTAAGCCAAATTTGAAGTGTGCATGATTTTTGATCAAGATTTTTTAAAACCCAATTTGAAAGATGTGTGTTTAGTCAAAAGAATTTAAATATACTTACAAACTATCCCCTCAACCTAAATAAACAAGATTATAATGACCTACTTTGAAGCACTTAGGAGTTTGAGCAAATGACATTAGGAATTTAGCTTTCAAGTTGACAGATGAGTTGGGTTGATAGGCAAGTTGGGTTGGTAGGTGAGTTAGTTTGGTAGGTGAGTTGGGTTGTTAGGCAATTTGGGTTGTTTAGGCAAGTTGGGTTGACAAGTGAGCTGGGTTGGACAGGCGATTTGGGTTGTACAGTCCTAAGAACAAAACTATGGCTTAATAAAAATGGACTTTTATTCAAATTTTTATCTTGTTTACCTCCACACTCTAATATCTTACATGAAAATAGTTAGTATGTTGTTTGTAGTTGCAATTTGACCAAATTTGTGATGCCATGTCCCACCGAGTGTGTCATTTGTGAACATAAGATTGCAATAAGGGGAGATTAGTATTGTGTTAGTATATGAAATCAAAATCAATATAACACACTAATAGCTAACACCTTAATCCTATCTCAATGGGGGAGCTTAGTTAACCAAAAAAAAATGGAAAACACAACTAAAATATGAAATAAGGAACTTCCTTCACCTTCTTTAGATGCTCCAAAATTCTTGTTGTAGTGGCTTGCTTAGTTTGTGACCATGAAGTCTACATTAATGAAGTGTGGCTACCTCTATCTCTCCTTGGCACCTTATTTGGCTTTGACTTGAATTGGTTTGGATCAACATTTGGACATTATAAAAATAAGATGAAATGATTTTGAATGCATTTAGGCATTATAAATTTTGCATAAAAGTGCTTAAAATTCAATAGGCAAGGCTTCCTATTTATAGATTTTTGGAATGGTTTAGAATCAACCTGAACCATCCATATTAAGATTAAAATGTGTGGATAAGGATTAATTCAATTTGTAATTAAAATTCATCAATAGTCTCATCAATTCTTGGGATAGAGGGGAATTAACTAGGCATGAAGGGTCTTAATGAGGCATTGGAGGCATTAATTTAAATATTTGTGGCATTTATGGCATCCAATAGGATGACATTGTTAATGACAATTAATTTATAATAAATATTTATTCAACAAGTTCTATGGAAAATTAAGTTAAGTTCTTGATTTGGTTTAATTAGCCTTAAATATGATTAGTCAACTTTAATGCAAACCCTTGTTAATTAGTGCACAAATTAATCAAATTAGTCAAAATGTCATATTATTGGCTCAAAATTTGATTAGATTAGAATTAGAAGTCAACATTAGATGAATTGGAACCGTTATCACATTTAATATTTTGTCAACTTAAAATAAAAAAGTCATATGTCATACAAAAATTTGATAGAAAAGAGTAATCCAGAGCACCCAGGTGCAAAATTGGCATTTTGAATCGAAATGATTTGATCAAAGTTAGCTGGCCCATAAATTACATTACATGATTTAGGGATAATTTGGCTAAAATAATCACTTAAATCTATAATTTTCAAATATTTTAATGTGTTTTAGTCTTTTTAAGCCAAATTATGCATTTTGGTGGTAATTGGTCAAAATCCTGATTGAAGGTTATTGGTGGCCAAATTTAGGTATATAAAGAATGAAGAAATAAAATGAGGTATATAAGGTAAGTTAAATTTTGGAGGAATAGAAGTGGTTGGTGGTTTGGAAGAAGGAAATGGATCCTCATTAGTTTTTTAAGCTAAGTGAATGTTTGAATCATCTATGTGGATTCACTCTTCAAGAGATGGTTTCTCAGGTTTAGTGATAGGATATTGGTGAGCCAATTTTCAAAAATAATTAAACTTGGATGAAGTGAAATATTGAGAGTTATTATACTATTGATCATATTTGGCATCAATGGCACAAACATCTTTGTTAGATTATTGAGCGCTAGATGTGGAAAAATATTTTTAGTTACTAGAAGAGGAACCTTTGGGATCTTGTCATTTTTGAAAAGTGATGTTATAATATTAATGATTGAGTTGAATAATAGATTCATTATTGAATTAATCACCAAACATATATGAGACAAAAAAATTGGTAAGCCCTTTACAAGTTTCCTAGGAATGAATGATGTTAGTGTGGAACCAAAAAAATTGATTAGGGTCATACAATTTAGGAGGATTATTGGGATAAGTAAATGGTTTAGAGGGTGATAAAAATTATTTCATTTATTGTATAGTAAATGGAGTGTGAGAAGATGGGGGATTGTTAGCTTTGGCAATTCCTAGCTTGGTCGAAGGAGTATTATTGATTATTGCACTGGTAGAAGTTTGAAAAGACCCTTTAAAGAATTTGGTATTAGGTTCAAATTATTTCCTTAAAAAGTCTCGATGTTTCACTTGGTTAAGAGCTTCGTTAAACATTTGAGGAGAAAAATTTTGAACCTTATATTGAAGATAAGGATTTAAGTTAGTTATACAGATTTTAAACAAATTATCATCATTCATTCTATGGTTGGCCTTGTGGGCCAAAGATTTACATCGCTTGATAAGATCATGAACTGATTCAGTGGGAGATTGCTTAGCTTTGATGAAATGTCTAAGTATATTTTTGGGAAGATCATCGTGTTAAAAATCTTTAACTAGAGAATTGACTAAATATTTTAGTTGCCATATGGAAAGTTGGGGAGGTTGGTTATACCATTCTAATACATCATTAGTGAAGGTTTTAACCAAAATTTTAGTTGTGGCAAAATTATTAGTTTAGATCCACTCTTTGTAAATATTTCCAAATGCCTTGAGGAGAGATGTAGGGTCTTTAGTTCCATCATACATAATATTTGGATATATGTTACCAATATCAATGGAAATAATGCAAGGGGCTAAAGGCTCATTTGTATGTTTTGAAGAATCTTATTATTCATGATAAATTGGGGAATGCAATTTACCATGACATCTATAAGAGGTGGAGGAATAAATCTTTGGTTATTTTGAGGGAGTAAAACATGAGGTTGATTATCCATATTGATCAGATGATGTTTTAGTTGCATCATTTGTGAGGTGTTATACATTTGCATTATGTTCATTTGTTGTACTATCTATGCAAGAATTTGGGTTTTATCTTTTGGTGGGTTCATGTTTTTAGGAAGACTCACCAAATTAGTATTAGAGGAAGGGTTATTAGGAGGTGGATTATCAATGGAGTTGTTATATAGAATTGTGTTAATTTCCCCCACATTGTGATGATATGTTTGAAGATGAGAGTTAACTTGATAGGTATAAAAAGGATCTGATCCACCTACTTCATCTTGATGCATTATTTGAACCATGTTACAATCCAAATATGAGGGAGGAGAAGAAGTAATCCAAGAGTGAGGATTCTCTTGAGAGGTAAAGAAAGGAAGAAAATAACACCCTATATAGTGTCTAAATGGATTCAGGCTATCCAAAAAGATTTAGATAGGGTATTTCATGATGCTTGATAAGAGAAAAAAATTTAGGAAAGAAGGAGAATCATGGATAGAGTTGATTAGACAAGAAATAGAGTCACCCAAAAAAAGAATAGGGTTACACAAATAAGGAATAGGGTCAGCCAATAGGTATAAAATCAACTAGGTTGACTTGGTACTACTAATATATAGGATAAAAATAATATGAATTCAAATATGTTGACTATGTATTGTTGGATAGGGGATATAAAAGATAGATAGGCAAACATAGTCATGCAAGTTGATTGTGTACTACTGGCAGGAAGATGGAACAATCTATAAGAGACTATGTTGACTAAGATGATGGTGTCTTGGAAAAATTTTGTAAGATAATTGGAAGCAATAATGAAAGTAAACACAAATAATTAGATCAATGTGATTGGTCCAATTGGGGCATACAACACAAAACCTTGCACCAATGCTGGCTAATGCAAGTTTTACAATATAACACACAATAATCAAAGAGAAAACAATAAAATGGAAAGTAAATTTTAATTAATTGGTTACCCTATGTTTTATTAGATTATTATAAATTTTTGATTTTAATGTGATAGAAAACTTGGCTAAAATAAAGAAATTAAAGGTAGTCTAAATCCAGTTTTTAGATGTTCAAGCTGAAAGGAATCTATATTGGAAATGGTACTAGATTGGTATTGTGGCCTACCCCCTCACTTCACAATATCATAATGATAAGGGCATTGGGTGATTTTCCAATGTATACCATTAACCGCATATTTATAATTGGTTAGAAAACCAAGTCAAGTTCCCACTTGGTGATGAAATCCAAGTAGGTAGGCCTTAGGAAGATAATGTTTAAATAAGTTTTGAATGTTAATTGATTTAGTAGTGTGTGAAAAAGAGTAAAATAGTGTGACTAAAATGGTAATTTGAAAATCTACCTATTTAGACTATGTGAGTTATTCTAAGCATGTAAATAACTAAAAAAGAAATGTGAATTAATTACTAGAAAATAGATGTTAATTCCTTGATTAAGAATAGTACATAGTCAATGAAAATAGTATATAATATAATTGACTGGGTTGTTATTATTCTATAGAAACAAGTTCTTTAAGAATAAGTTGAACATGTCAACTATGTCTCTCAAATAGAAGATAGACTATAGAACTAGGTTGACAAGGTTAACCTAGCTAGCTATAGGGTTTTAGTTTTGAAGACTACCAACATGTGAAAAATAAAACTAAAGGAAGTAACGAAACTATAGAGAGAGAAAAAAAGGAATTTTGGCGGGCTTAAATATGATTTTAGATTACAAATTTTATGTTGTAGTGATTTAGTTTTTGCTTTTAAATTTTGTAAATTAGGTCAACTAGTTTGACCAAATTCTTCAAAACCATGTATGTTGAAGAAGAATTAGGAACATGGTCAACCTATTTGATAGTGTTCATTGACCTGTATATTGGAAAAAATAGTTAGCATACACAGTTGAACTATTTGACAATGTATGATAATTTGGAACTAAAGAATAATATTGTGTCAAACTATTCGATCCAATAACCTGTTGTTAATGAAGACGTACACAAATAGAACATAGTCATTTTAAAGTGAATGTGAGTTAAACTTATGCACAAAAAGTTATAACTATATAGACTAGTTCAATATAGTACTATAAATATGGAAAATATAATAAAATGATAAAAATGATGGTGTGAAAGGAAACTTGCAAGGGTTAGATTCATATTGGGTTCACTAGTATGTATTTGAAGGAAAATGCAATTAATCTATAAATCAATCCTATCTCAGAGAAGGTAAATCCTATTTACACTTTTGATTGTCAATATATTAGATATTTATGGTCATGACCAAGATGGATCCACTAGATCTAGCCAAGGGATATATTACCATAATAATATCACTAGGGAGGGTTTACAAGCCTCTAGTCAAGTAAAACTATGCAATAACCCTAACTATTTCCTATGTTTTCATATTCAATAAACTAATAACAAGTAAAGTAAAAGTCTAATCTAGTGCTCACCAAAGCTTGTGGCACAAAATGGGGCTAGTTAACATAAAAGTAAACATGCATAAGAGAATCTTATTTAGGCTATGTATAGGTAAGACATTAATACATGGAGAGAGAAATTTATTTAAAAGCCATTACTTATGCTAATTTTATCTACTAAAGAGAGGATCAAAATTAGAGATACTTACCTTGAAGATGAACCCATAGAGAGTAAATCTCTCCCTTGGATAAAGTTACTTTGAAAAAGGTTGTTGTGGTTTGTAAAGATCACTAAGAAATGCCAAAATATCCAAGACTTTTCCATAAGATAAGATTCTTCTCCAATTAGAAGCCCTAAGCTAAGACTCTACAATTAGAATGGTAGAAGAGTAAATTGTAAATAAGCAAAAACTAATAATTAACTCATGTTGTCTCTATAAGAATGGAAAAATGAATGTGTTTATATAGTTAAATCTAACCCTAGTCCTTTCTAAAAGTTTAGTTGATAGAGTCAGCGCAATTGACTTTGTATCATTATTGAAAAAAACAAATTAGGTCCTAGTCTATGTCAGCCAAGGGTCGACCTAGACCCTAAATGAGTTTTTCAATTAGAGTATAGGGTTGATGGGGTCAATAGTGTATTGTAAATCACTAAAAATGATTTTAGGTTAGGGAAGGGCCAATGAAGGTAGAAAATGACTAGAGGAGGATGCAAAATAAGAATAAAATCTTAGAGAAATATTTTTAGGAGATGGTTGGATTAATAACAAGTGGTAGCAAGGGAAAGTAATCATGTGAACACCAATGGTCTACCCACCCATTTCCTAGTGCACCCCTTAAGGCATGTACATAGACATATTAAGACTCGATGACTTCCTGAAAGATAAAAAGCATGAGTAATTAATAAAGTTTGAAAATATTATGTGTATACACAAAACACATTAAAGCCTTCATAAACCATTTTACACCTCAAATGGATGTGAATTAACAACATAATTAAATAATTAGAACATATAAGTCATAATTTCATAGTCATCCTTGTCAAAGATAATCACTATGCAAAATGAGGACTTACACTTTTAGTGCTATAAACCACTACATGATCCTATAGTATAAAAAGTTAGCAATTATTTATTCCATTACAAAGGGTAGAGCTTGGACTTATACCCATTTAGTGACATAGTATGTTTATATAAGGAGGTACTCCTTTCCTTAGAATGGTGGATCAATAGGACCAACAAAATCTAATCCCTATTTATCAAAATGTCTTAAAACCACTTGTGAATAGATAGGCATTTCATTAGACATGGCAAGTTTTCCCATCCTTTGGTAAGGATCACACTACCATATATATATATATATATATATTCACATTTATGTGAAGTGAAAGTTAATAGTATCCAACTTGAAGGATCTTAAGTATAATCATTTTAGATGAATAGTGGCCTCCTTCTAGTTCATCATGGCAAACTCTTATAATGTCATAGATCTCATCCTCTCTTACACACATATGAAGTACTAGGTCAGGTCCACATTTAAACAAAACATCATTAAACCATTTAAATTGAGAAAAATTCCTAACCAAATGTTTTCTTTCATTATTATTAAAATCACAAGGAAATTTTCTTGTGGCTTGGTAGTTTTACATATAAGCAAACCATGATGAGTTTGCTAAAATTATGAACATTTACTCATCTAGAAATTTATCTTCAACTAGTTCATCTTCACATGGAACATTTAACCTTGATATAAATTTATCAAACCAAATTAGATTTTCTTGGTTTGTTAGTAATTATAATGTTCAATTACTATAAGAGGAAAAGCCATATGATGATCCTACCTCCAACCACTAGTTTATTTAGTAAGTATCTTATGGTTGAATGGTATATGTAAATAAATATTTTATATAAGATTTGGTATATGTAGTGACATAACTTGTTCATGGCATATATGATAACTAGGAATTATTTTTTAGTAGTGGTATAGTTTCTTTCTATAGGAGTTAGATTTCTACTAATATAGTACATGGCATACATCTTTCCTTCATATTTTTGTCCAAGTAATATCCCCATATCATGTTTATGTATGTGGAAGGGTTGTTCCCAATTAGGACATCTCAAAATTGGAGCAAAGATCAATTTTTATTTTATTGAGTCAAAATCCTATTGACACTTGTTAGTCCAAAAAAATCTATTACCCATAGTAAATAAAGAAAACATAGGTGCAACAATTTTACTAAATTTCTCTATAAAATTTCTATAGTACCTTGCATTACTTAGATTCTTTTGTTATCAGTTTGATTGTTTTAGATGCAGGTAATTCAAAATTTTTGGGATCAACTTATATCCCTTTTTCTAAGATATGATGGCCTAAAATAATTCCTTGATCAATCATCATCAGGCACTTATAATGACTTAAGGATAACTGATGTTGATCACACCTAGTTAGTACTCTGTCTAAATTATTGAAGGATTAATCAAATGACTTACCATGCACTATAAAATCATCCATATAAACTTCTACATAGTCATTAGTTAAATCAATAAAAATAACTAAAAATACCCTTTGAAAGGTAATTGGTGCATTAAATAGACCAAAGAGTAACACTCTATATGAAAAAATTCACCAAAGACATTTAAAATTTGTTTTATATTGATATAATGGAGCTACTCTTATCTGATTATAATGACTAAACCCATTTAAAAAGGAGATTTACTTCTTTCCATATCAGTAATCCAAAACTTGGTCTATGAAGGGAAAAGGGAAATAGTATTTAATTATGGTATTATTAATCTCTATGTATGATCTGAGCAACATTTTAGGTGACAATTTGGGTGATGGTTCTACCTCAATAAGTGGCAGAACTTCTAGGAGCCATAACTTTTGCACCATAGCTCCGTTTGACTCCCCATTTGAACCACTGAAAATATAAGAATGAGGGAAACATCATGAGATGGAAATGAGATTTTCTTAGTGGGTTTTGGCCCTTGAAAAACAAATGGAAGTGCCCCAAATTTTAATTTTTGTAGTGCAGTCTAAAAATAGCGAGTTTCTAAAAATATTAGTTCCTCAAATTCTGTATTGTTGTAAATCATAGAAGTTGAACCACTTAATCTCCCTCAAGATTGGTGACCTTTTACATCCTCCTTCTACCTTCAAAACATGTATAAATGAAGATATAACTTGAAATGTAAATTAGACATTTCTTCTTAGATTTATGTATATGTTTGGGTCTACAACTTTGAAGAATAAAACATCTCTTCTTAGAGATAGCATAATTATTATTGTGTTGTTCTTGTTTCTTGAATTATATTTCAAATAAAGCTTTTGAGTTTTGGATCAGTGGTATTAGAGCGGTTTGTCTTTAGAGTGTATGATTTTGAGGATGAGGTTAGATTATAGGAAGCTTGGGTGGAAAATAGAACCAACAGAATATCCACCTATTCACTCCAAACAACTTCAAATGGTGGAAAACACTAAGACATCCAATCCATTAAAGGAAATGGTGAATGAATCCCTCCAAAAATAGCAAGCATATATGCTACAATAATTCACCAAAATTCTCCAAAAAATTTTGATGGGAAATTATGGCACTTCATCTATAACACCACATCCTTTTAGTGCCCCAACACCCTTCAAAGTTTAGGTGAATTTTGATATCCCTACATTTGAAGGCAAAATCAATTATGATGTAGTATAAAATTGATTATATAAATTTTCATCTTATTTTTCTATAAATAAATTCACCAATAAAGAGAAGATCACTTTTGCTCTTTTAAAAGCATCATTACTTGCCAAAAATTGGTGGGAAGTGTACAAAAAGAGATTCATTATGGATGATATTGGCCATGAGGTAGAACCTACCTAGGATGATTTCATAGAAGCTATAAAGGAAGAATATTACCCCATTATAGCATATGATGATCTATATATAGAGTGGTAACAACTTCGCCAAGGTAAGGAACAATTTGTTCAAGGTTACACTAACATTTTTCATTCTCTATCTATGAGATTGGGCATCCAAGAAAGTTAGAAACACAAGGTTATAAAATATCATGGTGGACTACAATGGTACATATGGGGAGAAATGGAACTCTTCAATTTAGAAATCCTCGGTGAGGCATAAAAGTTTGTAGTGAAAATTGAGAAAAAGTATGGAAGAATGAATATGAAGAGTTAATGTTCAAAATGGAAAAGTGGAAAAGAAGTTAAAAAATGAGACTAAAATTGGAAGAAAAAAGAAGGAAAGACTGGGAAGTGGTGTGATTATCACAAATCTAGAACTCACTCCAAAGAAGAATGGCAAGCCATCAAGTCCCTACTTTTTGAATCACAATCCTTAACTTCTACTACTCTACCTCATACACAGCCTACAGTTGAAGAAGATGAAGAAGAGAGTATATATGCTAAGCCCAATTCCATCATTGATTCATCATAGACCCATGAGGAGAGGCCAGATGACAAGGAAAGGTGGTTTCATTTAAGTTATGGGTGAAAGGTAAGCCTTTGCATTTTATTCTTGATAGTGGGATTCAAAAGAATTTAATCTCTTTTAATGTTGTGAAAATCCTAAATTTATCCATGAATCCTCAACAAAATCCATACATTATTGGATGGTTGAGTATAGGGAGAAACCCCCATGTCACCCACCAATGCCTTCTCTCATATGCAATAAAACCTTTCCAAGATGAGGTCTTATGTGATGTGGTTAATCTAGATGATTTCAACATAGTATTTGGTTAGCCATTCATATATGATCAATATGGAATCTATGAATCAATAAATAAAAATATCACTCTCACTTTTGGAACATGGTGCTACAAGGTACCAGAGGTACCACCTTCTACATCTATCTCCTTGATTAGTGCCAAGTAATCTGTTCTCATGGTGGTCAAGCCACATAAATCCAATAGGGCTGATGTTGCAGCCTTGACTACAAAAAAAACACAAAAATAGAATCCAATAGATAAAAAATATGAAGATTTTTATGGACTTATATGCATATATTAATGGTTAGATATAAATGGTGAACAATTGGGCCCTACACAGCTCCATAAAGCATAGCTCCATAAAGCACAGTCCATTCCAAGTATGCATCAGGAATCAAATCAAAACACAATTGCCATAATTGATAATAAATATTGATTAAATGAGGACCATTACTTATAAAGGAGGGAGGAATGATCCAAACAACATTTCAGGTCACAATTTAGGTGATAGTTCACCCCAATTAGTGGTAGAACTTTTGGGAGCCATAACTTTTGCACCATAGATCTGTTTGAATCCCCATTTGAAGCATTAGAAAGATAATAATGAGAGGAAAATCATGAGATATAAATTAGATTTATTTAATGTATTTTTACCCCTAAAAAACAAATGAAAGTTCCCAAAATTTCAATTTTAGTAGTGCAATCTAAAAATAGTAAGTTTCTAAAAATAGTAATTCTTCAAATTTTGTATTGTTGTAAATCATGGAAGTCAAACCACTTAATCTCCCTTGAGATTGGTGACCTTCCACATCATCATCATACATTGAAAATATGTATAAATTAAGATTTAACATAAAATGGAAATCATACATCTCTTCTAAGAGATAGGCATTTGTTTGGGTCTATAAAATTTGATGAATAAAACATCTTTTCTCAGAGATAACATTATTTTTATTGTATTTTTCTTATTTCTTGAATTATCTTTCAACCAAAGATTTTGAGTTTTGGATAAATGTAGTATATTCATATTATATACTTTCCATTTTACATTGGTACTATCAAAGTTGGTGAGACCTATGAATAAGGAATCCAAGAAGGTAGATCAATATGGTGTTAGTTAAGAAAATCAAAACAAAACAAACACACTAAACACTAACACCTCTAGGTTAAAAAATAGGGAGATCATATATGAAAATAACATAATGAAAACACAACTAGGAAACAAAAGAAATCTTCCTTTTACCTTCCTTGTATCTCCAAAGATGCTTGTTGAGTTTGTTTTCACATATATGTGCTCAAGAAATCTTTGTCAATGAAGCTCCATTGTTTCACCTTTCATTGGCACCTTGGTAATGTTGGTTATATTAGATTGGATTGGATTATAAAATTGACATGGTAACACTAAAATAAAGCATTTTAAAGTTATTTTGGAAAAATATCATTGCACTAAAAAATCTTAAAAATTAATGAGTGAGACCTTGTATTTATAGCTTTCAAAATTAACTCTCAGCCAAGTGGAGTTAGGTTAAAATTAAGCATGGTCGAGTTAAAACTAACCCTAGGAAAGTTGAGGATAACCCTAGTTAAGTTAAAGAGGTACATTTAATTATGATTTTAAATCAATAGGCATAGATCACAAATTTAGATATTTGTTAGATATTTTGTGAGAGATTGATAACTCATAAAAGTGATGAAGAAGTTTGATGTTTTGAATTTTTGAATTTCCATTTTTAGATATTATTTAATTATAAATGGATTATTTATCTAATAATTTAAAATAGTTTAATAATTTTATTCATTTTTATTATCATTTTATCTCTTTTAATAATTGTTCAAGTGCCTCATTTAATGAGTTTAAAGGCCAAACTACCAGTTGTTAGGTCGTAAGGTGATTGGAGATGAACCCATGAAAGATTAGTATTGGATACAATATAATAACCCAAATATGGATGTGTCAACATTATTTTGATCACTAATGAATGATGTGTGTATGAAATTTGGATGTTGAGTGATTCTTAGGCTTAATTTTCACTATTTAGTCAAAATTAGTATGAAGTTTGGTTCAAAGCTAATTATGGCTAGAATGAGGTGTCTATAGTTTTCCCCTATTTGGGAAGGCATTGTAAGCTATACGCATAGTAATATCTTCTCAAATAATGAAAATATATTTAATTACTAATGCCTTAATAGGTGATGGATGAGCCCTATATTCCTCCTTGAGGGAGTGAATAAAAAATAAGATCGATGAGCAGTCCCTTAAAAGAGGAAAACAATGGGATATAAAGGTAAAGGGCGTAGAGAAAAATGATTTTCTCAAAGGTGGTTATAAGTAATGGCATAGTGAGATTCCCAAGTTGGGTAGATAAAAAGGATGATTATCTCAAAGGTGGTTATAATCATCAACATAGTGAGATAAAAAGATAATGATTTACGTAAAGGTGGTTATCATAATTAGCAAAATGAAAAAATGGCCTAGCTAAGTGGATAGAGATAATGATTTTACCAAAGGTGGTTATAATCATTAGCATAATAAAAAAATTTCTCAGGAGGAAGATATAGATAATGATTTACCTAAAGGTAATTATAATCATTAGGACTGTAGTTTGTCACAATATGACAATTTGGACAAGGGGGCCTACATACTAAATCCATACTCATGGAGTAAGAGTAAGTGAGTATAGAGGAGAAACATGAATTTGGTTAACCTGATAGTATGGAGATTCATGTCTTAACTAGCAAGGATTAAAATTCATTCATGATTTAATTACTCTATATTTGGGAAATAATTGGATAGATTGGGAATTTGTCAGGTGACTAAAGAGAAGTACTACAACATCATTGCCTATAAGATCCCTCAAGCTAATTTTTATTGTAGCACATGATGGTATGAACCATGATATAAAACACCATGATAACTTATTTATAAGATGCATAAGTACTGAAATGCGATCCAATAAAGAAGTGAAAATAATGCACCAATGATAAAAACCATGATGATAATGTTGAAATATAAATATGGATGGACTTAAGTATAATTCACAAGGAATCACCCAATGAATGTAGATATAAGTTAAGGAACATCATTGAAAGTAAATAAATAGGCAAACCAAAAAAACACCAATAAATAAAAACATAATAAAACATCAATAAAAATAAATAAACAAACAAAAAAACACCAAGAAAAAACATAGAGACACAAGAAAATACTAAGAGACAAAAGCGAACAAAACAATTAAAAAAATAAAATAAACACAAATAATAGCGAATCATAATGTTAGTGTAAACAAAAAAAATGTGTGAATGTATAATAGAGGTGTTACTATTGGTATTAGGGTTACCCCTACACTAGACAATAATGACACAGGTATAATAATGCAAGGACAATTGGCATAAGGTTACCCCTATGCTATATAGAAAAAACAACACACAATATGACAAACATTTCCCATAGGCTAAAGGATATAATGAGACAAACAAACAAAATCGTGGATAAAAGAAAATAAATGGGTAGATGAGATGACTCCAGATGCACTAGGTAAGTGGAAGCTACCTACATAGTTCCATGGATGTAAGATCCAACATGAACTTTATGTAAATATAGTTCTCCCAAGATATG
Organism: Torreya grandis; assembly: GCA_037957365.1. NCBI lineage: Eukaryota > Viridiplantae > Streptophyta > Pinopsida > Cupressales > Taxaceae > Torreya > Torreya grandis. Next base: position 4,486,116 of record JARHVA010000787.1, read on the forward strand.
GGATAGAAGACGATGAATGATAAGAAAATTTGATTTATGTGTAGAGGAAAATGGGAATGGTCTCAAAAAATAATGAAAGAGTTAAAACATATAATATTCATAAAATGGCAAGAGCATAAAATAAAGACAAGTGGGTATGAATGTATCAAAGTTTAATACATAATGTGAAAAACATAAACTCACAAAATGATGAGAGCATAAGGATTAAGGATAATCAAGGATAGGGAAACTAAATGACAAGTGGTTACTCATGAAATAGTTAGGAGTCCTAATATCCTTATGATAAATAAGTGGTCAAAAATAAATGAAGGTGGAGTTGAGCTAACCTAAGATATCCCATGTATCTAAGTAATGCCTACATAAGATGTTTGGACCTTAGGCTAATGTAGTTCCCCCAAAAATGAGAAGAAAAATACTAAGGTGGTATTATAAATAGACTAAACAAAAAAGATGGCCCATCTCAAAAAATCTAATTACTTTATATTTTGCATGGAGATTCAAAGCTAATTTTCATGATTTTGTGATTTTTAGGATTTTAAAGATATTTTACCAATGTCTTTGGAATTTTATAAGTGTCTCAAATCTAAGGATACTTATGAGAGACTAAACTTTCCAACTTGAAAAATGATGAGAGTGTTCAAACTTAAATTGTTCATAAAATGGTGAGAACGTGGCAAAAGATGACTGAGCTGACCTCAAAATTAATTGGAAACTACCTAAATAATCCCAATGGGACCTCAAGTCACTATAGTTATGCCTTCATAGTAGAGAAATCCAAATAGATAGGAACAAGTTCATGAATTTAGGAAAATGACATAGTATAACAATAGGAATGGCAAGGTAATACTGCAATGCATAGTAATGGTGTTTCTCCTAATTTGGATATAGGTAATTATATATAATAAATAATGGTATAGGTAAATGATACTAATTTTACCAAAGGTATTTGTAATTAGTAACTCCAAACAATAAATAGAACATGTCAACAATGAAGAATGTAATTGCTAAACTAGTGTCATATTGGTCTAATATACTACCTCGATCTAGAATACTGAATCAAATACTGAAAATTGATATAAATATTCTTGCTAAAATTACTTGATGAACCAATGGATTGGAACCAAGGTCAAAAGGTTGGGCAGGGAGGGTAAAAATAACTTTGGTCAATAGTGAAGGCATTATATAATGGTATATGGTATGGTACAAAAAATATGATGATATGGTACAATGTAAATGAGCCTCATAGATAATACTTTGGGTTCCTCAAGTAAAATAACACTTGAGGTGTATTATGTTCATGGGATCATAATTTTATCTCCATCTGGTGTAGTAAGCTTGTATGATCTAGAGCCATAGTTGGAAACAATGACATATGGGCGTATCCAATTGGGTTTAAACTTTCCATTCTTCTTCTTCTTGACCATGGTGTTCTTCTAGTTTTATTTGAGGACAAGATCACTAAGATTGAACTCTCTATGTTTGACAAACTGGTTATATTGACCATGTAGCCAATTTTGGTATTCTTGAAGACTATTAATAGTGGCCATGTGTTATCATCAATTAATTCTAGCTCTTATAGGTGAGAAAATCTATAATCTTCATCATCTAGGATGTGTTTCAATGAGATACATAGAGAAGGAAACTCAAATTCAATGAGAAAAATGGCCTTAGTGCCATAGACTAGGGAATATTGTGTGGCTCCTATTGGAGTATGGTATGTCCAAATTGCAAAAATATATTTAAGTCCAATTGTGACCAACATCATTGGCAATATTTTTGAGGATATTGACAATGGTTCTATTAGATGCCTTTGCTTGGCCATTACCTTGAGGGTAATATGTAGTATAATAATTTTAGGTGATATTATACTCAACACATAGTACTTTGGCATCCTTATTTTTAAATTATCTTCCATTATCAAATATAATATCAAATGGGATACCATAGTGGCATATGAGATGGTTAAATATGAATTTGGAAATATGTTTTCTAGTCACGTGAGGGGTATAGCTTCAACCCACTTAGTGAAATATTTGGTAGCGGTAAGGATGTGTTTATGGCCATTATATGAGGTAGGGTTAATATTCTCAATGAGATCGAGTCCACACATTACAAATGACCATGGTGTAAGTATTAGTTTGAGTTTTTTGGCCAAGGCATGAATCATATTGGCATGCTTTTGACATTTTTCACACCTTTTGACATAAGTAGCTACATTTGATTCCATAGTTGGCCAATAATAACTAGTACATAGGATATTTTTGGCCAAGATGGCCCCATTGGTGTGGGATCCACATGATCCTTCATGGACTTACCTCAATGCTAATGTGATTTCTACCAAATTTTAAAAATTAAGTAGAGTTCCATCAAAGATTTGATGGTAAAGGGTTGGGCCAAGTAAGGTATAACAAGATGCTTGTTTTGTAAATGCCTTCTATTTTTTACGTGGTAGGTCTAGTGGCATGATATGATCATGAAGGTAGTTATATAGGTATAAGTACCAAATAGAGCTGAGATCAAAAATATTATAGATCATTACAATGGTTGAAGTTTCATGAGAAGGCACTAGAATATTTTCAATAAGGAATTGATATTTTTTTACCTTGTCAGTGTGATAAATCATGTAGTTAATGGTAGCCATGGTATTCAATGTTCCATTACAATCCTTAGGTATGTATTCAAATTATATGTCAACAATTTGCTACTCAAGAGCATCGACCATGGTCTTGTATGATACCAACTTGTCGTATTTGGTTTGAAATTGGTATGTAACCTAATTGATGATTAACTGAGAATCACCATAAACTATGAGATGTTTAATGTTCTATTATACTACCTTACAAAGCCATGCAATAAGTGCTTCATATTCAACCATGTTTTTATTATAAAGAAAGTTGATATGTAATGATCTAGGAAGACCCCCCTATGGTTTAATTAAAAAAAGGCTTTGCCATAATACATGTGATGTAAATGACCTATCAAAATACAACTTTTGGTGATGTTCCATAGGAGGTGTTTCTATGATGGTCATGATGGATTCGTCTAGGAATGCAAAACTGAGTGGTTTGGTATATAAAAAGGGAGCTTGAACAAGTTGGTATACAAGTCCTTATACCTTTAGAGTTTTTGGTTGGCATACTGATGCATAGGGCTTCATAAATCTTGTCTTAATTGGATGAAAATGAGAAACATATACATCACTTACCTCTACCTATACAAACTATTCTTGACCCTATCTTGTTTTGCCTTATTATTGAATCTTTAGTTACATAAAAATCTTTGGCTCTGATTTAGGAATATTTGACATGTCATAAAGTTTTCTTACCTTAAAATCCATTCCTTCTTAATCCCTATACCTTACCTAAGTTCACATAGGATGTTATTAGTTTCAACTTACCTTCATTTGACTCCTGTTTATAGTTACATGGCTCAAACTTGGTTCAGAATTATCACAACCCTATGCATATTATTTTCACCCTTAGCATGCTAAATAGGTATGTATAAACCTTTCCAAAAAAAATTATTACATATCCCACTTCTTTACCATACTCCAAACTCTCCTTGTATCCCTTTTTCCTCCTATTTTCTATGGTATGGACATGTAAAGTCCTATAATGGAAAATTGATATTATTTTCAAATACCCTCTATGCATTTCATTCTATTCAAAAACATTTAGGTGTTAACTCAATGATTTGACCACTTTGTTTAGTCTTTTTAGGACAATATTTAGGCTTATTAGGTCTAGTTACACTCTATTCTCACACAGTTGGCTATAAATGTATAGATTCATATGTGTTCAACCTAAAACCTACCTACATAAAATATGACATGGAGACTTATTTTGATAAGGTTGAATTGTCTTGAGTTTCTAAAGCATATGTATATAAATAATTTCATAAAACAGAAATAACTTCACAACATATGGAATCCACTCACCATTCTTTCAAGAATAAAAAACACATCTATTTATCATAGTTCTCTTTACATTTGGTGTTGGCTCATTAATTTCATACATGAGAAATGTAGAACATGTCACAATTTATTCTTCAAACAAACAAAAAAACAAACAAACTATATATTCATTTTTCTTGGGGCCCTTTTTCATTATGGCTTATACTCCAACCCCTCTATACTCTTCTAACTTGGAAAGACTAAAACTCCAAAAACATTATCTATTAAAAAAGAATACTTTATAACCAACTTCTAACTTATTTTTGTACATTGGAGAAGTATAAAACTACATAATTGTTATCTTAACCACCAAGGTGACTCATTATATGGGTCATACATTATTGATCCTTATTAAAACCTATCTACACAAAACATGAAATGGAGACTTATTTTGACAAGGTTGAATCCTCATAGACTTCACATTTAAATTTGAAAATTCAAATCATTCTTTTGGTAGGAAAATGCCAAAAGGTCCTTAATTCAAATTTGTCAACTTATTAATTCTTATGAATGACTCTTAACACTCTAAAATAACCAAAAAAACTTGATAATAACTCTAGAGTTGTAAAATAGATCATATATACAATTGAGGTAGTGATGATCTTACATCATACTATCAAGGAAAAAATAGAAAACTTTCCTTAAAATTAATAAATGATATGCCTTTTAGGTTCATTGAAGCATCCTTCTTCAAATTTTATGTCCACTTGGATTCCAAGGCTAATTAACAACATGTGGGCCTTATTGATGCTTGTTTACAAGTATAATAGCTAATCCTTTATTCACTTCTCTCTTGCATTGCATATTATAAGAAAGCATAGGCAACTCTTTTTCATTCTCTTCCTTCCAATGACCTGCACATGAAGAAAACATGTCAATCAAAACCACCTCCTACTTTCTCTCTTGATTTTCACTTTGTTATTGGGCTACCAACTCTACTTCCTCTTGACCCAAGATTGATCTCAAAGAAAATTTAGCTACTAGGATGTTATTCTTATCTCCTATAAGACTCAAATCCTCTGATCCTTCCATTATTTGCTACCATAGTTTCTCTTCTTATGATGTATATTAATATGCATCACCTTTGATTTCCATTGATGCCAAACAAGACACCTCAACTTACTCCCACTCAGACTATACA
>JARHVA010000788.1:0-57500 GCA_037957365.1 Torreya grandis
AAAACAAAAAGGCTTTCTTATATGTCTATGTAAAAGGGTAACTTTAGCCCATTTACCAATTCTTTCAGGGCTACTTATCTCTATATGAAGCCAATAAAGTTACTGTTTTGTGAATTTTTAGCAATAATTACATTTTTTCCCTTTACTCATAAGGATTCAGTCACATTCCTTTTCTATGTGAATTTTTTATTTATAGTGTTCATTTCACCTTCTCATTTATATGTTATTATCCCTTTTTCATTCCTTTCTTGTAAATTGAAAGACATATGTTGTGTAAACAAAGTAATTAGTCATACTTGAAAAACAACTAGCAGTGCATTCATAAATTCATACAGATTCATCACATTACGTCATTTTCATACATTTGATTCTCAAATATATATGCATTTTTCATAGCATTTTATCAAAACATAGAGGTACATGGTATATCATCATATGCCTAGTCATCTAAAGTGCATAAAATGTATACATGAAAATTAAAACTCATAACACATGAATTATAAGCCATTGAGATAAACTAAAATGTCTTTATATATATATATATTTCAAGTTTATAAAATAAGTATCCAATACAATTCACCTCCGTAGAGGCTCTATGTGATAACATAGTGGACAAAAAGATAATAGTAAAAAACATAATGGTAAAAATATAGTATGACAAAAATGTCATGAGGATAAAACATAGTGCAAAAAAAGAAGCGGTATTGGTAATGCCACAAAAATGTTTTAAAGAGCATAATTGGGATATTTTAGTGATAATCACATTGTTTAGTTGTTGTCTAGTCCATTTTGGTGATAGTACTTAACATTTCATGGTGGAGAAGTAGTGCAACAAATTTACAAGCAAAAAAACAAAGGAAAATATGATTTCATGAGTATGGACCTTTAGTTGAAAGTTGTGTCATCTTTTGTGTGAGTGCATCCTTTACTATGTTTTGTATTTTCTATATTTTTCCTTTCTATGTTTTGTCATACGACATTTTTACTGCTATGTTTTTAACCACTATGTTTTTGTTTGCTAATTTTTTAGTGAATGCCTTCATAGAGGGTAAGTGTGTCATTAAACTATATATATATATATATATATATATATATATATATATATAATGGTTGAAGTTTCTTAGATAAATGAATGATCTTAAGACCATGTCTTCCTCTTATGGAGGACTCAAATGCTGAGGAGTGATGTGGGTTATGGATCCTAGGTTGTTTCCTACTAGTGCCTCCTTCTGAGGCTATGTCCCATCTTATCTAGCACCTCAAAGATACCAAACCCCCTCTCCCAATTAGTGCATCAGTAAGATCCTACACTTATGCCTCTACCATTATCACCTTCACATCCAAACTAGCATTCCCCACCCTCAGACTGATGATATTCACAAAAGCATGGTACATTGGGTAAAGACATCAATATGATTGCCTATCTTGATAGATACGTTAGGATCCACCAATAGTTGATCTCTCATATGATCAATCCTAGTCATAAAAAGATTGACTAGGGTGTGCTTAATCATAGTTCTCTAGATGATTGAGTTATCTAAAATAACAAGGTAAAAATATTGACATCAAATCTAGTCATATAAAAATTAAAGCAATAAATTAGCTAAATAATCAAGCTAAAAAGTGAAGTATAAGTAATAAGCTTAAAAATGTAAATTAAATAGTTAATTGGGTTATCCTCATATCAATCTAGGTTATATTCATAGTTATCAACATCCTCCTTATCAATGTCTATGTCCTCATCTAGCTCAATGTACTCTAGACCCTTAGTGTCTTGACCTACCATTTATTATTATTATTATTGTTGTGTAGGATTCTAGTGAGTAGGGTCCTACTATAGTGCTGGTGGGGAGAGCCACTTGTTGGTGTCCTATCAAAGATTATCCTCCCTATTTAACTCTCAATTGAACTATTTGAGTGATGGGTACCTCTCATACAAGTGGGTGACATGTCAATCACCCTAATCTCTATGATCGTGCCTCTCACATACCTTTATGCACCATTACTAGTATGCAAAGTTTACCCATATAGGGCATGTTAAACTATTGAGGCATTCTATCCATTGGGTGTACCTCAACTTGTAGAAGTTTATCTCATATCTAGGTGTCCCTAACAACCATTTTGAGGTATACTACCTCCCCACCCCATTGTCTAACCATGCCCTGATAAGGCAGGACTATCAAGTATGTTGTTGTTAAAGTCCTAATGACCTAAGGTAAGGCTCAAAATGGTGCCACATCTATCCATATCGAGGCACTAATTTCCCCTACATCCCCAATTGCCACTCCCCTCTAGTAAGGGATTGTCAGATCATATACCCAACTCATTGGAAACATGGGGTGACTAATAAAAATAGATCCCAATATGGCCATGTGGTATAAATATTTATAGTTATAGGACAAAATCTTTGACCCAAGTAAAATTGAGCTCTCCTCTCCTTGATTTGGTAGATGATCAAGGACTGGATATAAAACAACATGTCAATACCATTTTCTCCCACCACTTATGAGGGAAGGATATTAATATCAATTTTTAGATAAGGGATCACTGATCCCTCAATCCTTAAAAGTCTCACTTTGCACTTCACACCCATGTTAAGTGCACCAATATCACCTAAATTATGGACCCATCCTTCTACCTCAACCCTACTTATGTCCTCTTAAAGGGCCACCAACTAATCTATCATTAGTAGACCAGTGATCATGTACACATTGATGAGAGTGATATCCACTCTATTGGGATCTAAGGGAATATAAATTTTTTTAGGCTAGGGTCTTAGTAGGTGAACAAGTCACATAGTATCCTACTTGAAGTGGGAATGATCCCCACCTATACAACTCAAAGAATCCTAGCTCAATTTATAACTACCAAATCATAGACCTTCATAAACACCATGATACGATGGATCCACTTATTATCTAGGGATCTAATCCAATGAATATAGGTCCCCTATAGTAGGAAGAGACCTTGATTTAGATTTTTCCCCATTTATTGAGCTCCAAAAAATCCTACGGGATTTTACCTTTCCCTTTGATAGAACCATTGCCTTTTGTATGTTCTAGTTACAAAACTACCATAGGAAATTATGTAACCACCTCAGGTGGTTATGAAACCATTGCTTAAGTGGTGGTTGTGTCACTACCCTAACTATAGTAGAAATAAGTTTTGATATTATCATAGCGGTTATGTAATTGTAGATTTTTACAGACCATGGTTCTATCCTGATATAGTGATTTCATCCACTAGCGGTGTCTAGGGATTACCCCCCCTAAAAAACACCCAAAAAAATACCCAACATTCAAAAAAATGGCATTTCTTATCTTTACCTCCACCTCCCACCATAAACATTCTAAAACTAAAATTTTGGGTTTCATCAAATCTCAGTAAATTTTAGTCAAAAATTTAAAACTAGGGCAAAAGAGGAAAAACAATAGAAGTTACCTATCCTTACATACTTCACCTAACACCAGTATATTTTCCATCCTTACTTTGTGCTTATCTTCTCGACTACTTCCTAGCTCTATTTCATTACCATCAACCTCGAGCTCCAATTTCTCACAAATCAATTTCCATAAATTATTTTATTTTTAGTAAATTTTTGAATATATGGGCCCCTAACTAGACATTAGGATTAAAAAAATTATTTTTAGAAAATTAATTTATCAAAGTTCATATTTCATGTATATAACTCATGTTGCTGGTAAATTTCATGATTTATACTTCAAAGATAATATTTTAATGAATTTATATTTTTTGTAGCATGCTTTCACTATCTTATAGGCATGTGATGACTTGGAACTAGATTAAACCCCTCAATTAGGCACTTCAGGTAGTATATCTTCCGAACACAAATGGTAAGTACCATTGTCAATGATTGGATTATGTAATATATTTTATGTTTTTTCCTTGAATTTCACTTGATTCTTAACTTTTTTTTGTAAGTTGCATGGAATCTTGAATGGCTTAATTGCAACACTAAGGTAAGTATTTATAACCCTCTATTTCCCTTCTGCATGCCACTACTTGGGACCACACCCTCATTAATTCATGTTAAGGTAGCCTCTTGAGGGCATAAAATGTATGCACCCAAAAATGTCACGGTATGATATTTATGTTAAGATGTCCAATGATGATATAGTGATCTATGAAATATGATCAAGTGGGTTATCTATAACATTATATTCCTTACTCTCCCCTTGTCTCTTTCTTGACCCCCTAACAATAGCTCTTTTTTTAGTGTTTACATCCTCTTTCAACTTGTTTTTATAAATTATACATAGAAGATGAAACTATCCCTCCTAGTAAAGGAACCACCTTAGTATATTATGGAACCACCTTGAAGGTGAAAGAGCCATCATGGTATTTTTTTAAACCACCCTAATGGAACTTGTATAAATCCATTTTGGTAAAAGTACACATATTTCTAGTCTTCTTGTATTTATATACCTTTTCACTAGGAATTAGACATCTAGTGATGCGATCTCTCAGGGACCTCTTCAATTTTATCTTATTTCACTTAATTTACCTTCCCCTTGGGCTTGTGTGATGTATTTTTTGTCTTCATACAATGTATGCTAGGTATCCCTACCTATTATACCTAGTTTATATATGTTTTTATCCCCTGGACACTTGCATTCATCTTAGACACTACCATCAATGTTAGTTTCCAACTTCGATGTAACTATCTAGGCTTATCTTTTTTAGTATCTTTCACCTTGTGACTATTTTTCTAGACCTCTTTTTTCCCATCCTATGGTTGGATTTTTATGTGTCACTAGGTTCTAATTCAAATTGAAAAGGTTTTTATAAATACAAAGGCTATGGTATAATTAACAGAGCTACTAATTTAATAAGGAAAACTCTATAATAAGAAATTATTATTTATTTCAAGATATCAAATTGCACTACAACATTGAATCAAATATTTGAAGCATTCAAAAGTTCAAATATACTATTACATGACTTTTACCAAGGGTTACTAATAGAAAGAACATACAATTGAATTGTTACAATTCCACACACATGCATAGGAGGGAAAACTAGATGTGAGTCTGAGGCCCTCTCAAGAATATTAGTTATGTATGCAACACTTAGTAACAAATAAGGTTGTTAGGGATAGCTCAACTCATGTTACTAACCCATTTTTACTAGGTTACAAGAGGTACAATGTAAAAAAAACTAGGGTTGCTTAATATATAGATCTAACTTATAAACAAACATAATTTGAGGCACATAACAATTACATGAGGGGTAGTGCAGGCCCTGTCTAAATTTGAAGTCACTCTTGTGTATATCTTCGACTAGACACATGAATCAAATACAAATGTATGCATCAACATTATTGTCCATGATTGATTCAACTCTTTGAAGGTTAAAAATAGTTATAATACAAAATTAATAAAGTCCAAATCTCTAATACAACCCTATGATGACTCTTGATCACTACCATAGTCCAAAATAGAATAAAAAATATGATACCCTCTCTTTATCCCTTAGTTGATTAGTATTTATTGGACATTATTAAATTAGATATATTGTCAAAATATTGTGTTACATTGTTAAAATTTAAATAGTAATTGATTAACATTCAAATAACTTTATTGCATGTTGTTTCTATTATGAATCCAAAAGCATTAAAACATTTGGTGAACCTATCCTATGTTTGTTGAACCAAAACCCTAGTTTTCATATTAAGGTTTTCACCTTCTTTGAAACCTCATCTTAGATTTTTTAATTTTATTTTTAGATCTAATTTCTTCTTCATTTATATGGGCATAACTGAGGAATGCTTAGTTACATTCTCATTTTGGTCCTCATGGTCATGTGTTTGGTAGTCATCTTAAAGTAATTTTAAACCTTTATGGAGTTCTTAACAAAAGGTTATGCATGGAAGCTAAATTATGATCATTTCTTTAATCCACCTAATGATCAATGTATTGCATATGAAGACCTAAAATAACACCAAAAAATGAATAAAACCAATTTTGTTTACAACTATGATAATGAAATGACTAATGATGTAAATGCAAATATAACTGAGCAAATTAGTGATCATGATGTTTCCACTTTGGTTATGAATGTGACAAAATGCCTCTCAGTTATGACACCTCTACTATTCCTATCTTTTATGATACTAAATATCCAAAAAATATGCAAAATGAAACCATTCCTAATGTTGAAAATCAAATTATTGCATCCATACCCTCTTTATTTATTTCAACAAGTGAGTGTGATTCTTCCCTTTCTAATGTTGAAAATGTCAAAGAAGTTGAATGTTCCTCAACTATGCCTCATAATGAAAATATTGAAAAAATCAAGTGTGTTCACCAAATAATGCGAGTTTTGAAAATTCCATTCCTTCTTTGCATGATTCAAATGAAAATAGTAAACTTTCTTCTTCCCCTTTAATTTTTGAGGAACAAATTACATGTCCCATATCTCCCATTGTGTTTATTATCCACACAAGAAACATAGTATTATAGATGCATGAATTTTATCCCTCTATCCACTATATGGAAATTAGATGTAAATTACATATTTAAACATAAAATAAGCTGACCAAAATCAAGGTTATTAATCCCTATTTTTCCCTACGACTACATATTACCATCTACAGTAGCCTTAAGATCAAATTTTCTAGATTTCTAATCTCAAGCACACTCAAGGCACTCAAGGACACTATCATACTAGAATCACTTGCACTTGCACTAGCACTTAGGTGTGGAAAACTACATCGGGATCAATCCCTCCTTGGAGTATTTATATGTCGGTAACTCTTTCCACAATGGGGTGTTAAGGAAGTCCTGCTTATCCTACTACTAAACACACTTTTCAGCTCGTACCTTACTTGCAAGGAGGATTAGGGTTTGCATCATAAATCAGTCATTACATGCACAATACAAATGTTTAAACTTCATGCACATAGGAATAGAGCCCAGAAACATAGAGATAGGTGCACCCATAAGTTTGGGACAGTCCTACATAGAGTACATTAATTCCATTATTAGGACACCATAGACATATAGTGCCTTTGTCCAAATGTGGCACTACTATCCAAGATGGGTTATGATATAGGGATCTAGTTGAAAACACTTAGACCTATTTCTATTTCAGTTTCTAGCATTAAAATCATTTGTATCAAGTGTTTTCTAGATAAGTCTTTATTTGCACATCTTTATTACTATTTTTAAAAAGTCAAAGCTAGTCAAATTTGTAACAAATCAATGGTTATTTTATGCATATTATTTCCTTAATTTAGACTAAATAGGTGTTTAATCAAACATAGGATTTACATAAGCTAAATCGTAAAAGGTTAAAACATTTAGTGAACTCAACTTACTTCAACATTATTCCAAACCCTAACCCTAGATAATCTCAGGGTTCACATTTCTAGCATTTACTCAGTTTTAATTTTTAGCTTATTCCCATGATTATCATGATGGAGGCCACTTTATACTTCATGGTGCAAATCCTTGTAATTTGCATAACATGTTTATTAATAGTCATTATCAAGAAAATACACATGTATACCACTCCTATCATGGATTCTATTGGAGTTAAGCTTATTTTACACATTGGTCCTCCCTCATGTGAGTCCTATTTTTATGATGATCATTGTTACATAGCTCACTTTGAGCTACCTCTGGTTACTACTAGATGATATAAGGCTCAAAGGACTTCTTTTATCCTACCTCAACCTTGACCACTTGATTATTTACACTCTCATCCTACCTCTACTACTCACCCCCAAATAAAGTATATCCTACAGTTAGAGTTGTTACTAGGTATACAAGGCTACCTCCTTAGACTATATAGGAGCAACGTAACCCTGCAATCCCTCCTCATCCCCATCACACTACAAAAGGACCTAGAGATCAATAAAGAGAACTTGATATTATAGATCAGTTGATAAATACACTAGCCAAGATATCCATATTATAATTACTTCAAAAAGCAACAATTTTTAAGGATATTCATTTTCAAACACTTAATCATACATCCATGCCTCATGGTATAGAGTCAAGTTATTTTGTATCTATCATGAATACTATCAAGTATGTTGAGGATGTGATATCTTTCGCTAATGATGACTTGCCTTCACATTTACTAAATGCTCAAAATTTACCACTTTTTATTTAAGCACAAATAAACAACGTTGTTATTAAATAAGCTCTAATTGATAGTGGTTCATGACTCAACATATGTAAACTCACATTTCTATAGACCATGGGGGTTGATATATCATCTATTCAAAAGACATAAAAATATCTAAGGGTTCAATGACATTCCTAGATAGACATTAGGTTTTATTACATTGGACATTATGGTGGAGCCAAAAACCTTACCTACACACTTTCAAATGATTCCAAAGCATTTGCACTATAACTTGCTACTTGTGAGATTTTGGATACATGCTATGGAGGTTGTACCCTCTACTCGACATAGATATGTAAAGCTTTTACATGATAGGTACCTGTACATGTGTACAATAGATAATCATCCATTCAAATAATGTAGACACATATTCAGATGGGACACCTCATGTTCTCATTAAATCCCCACCTCACAGGATTTTGATTGAGAAGATGCATACATATGAGGTGAAGGAGTCTAGAAAGATTATTCATATACCTCCTTCAAATCTTTTTACAACATAATTACCCTCACTGATTATAAATAAATAACCACCCATAGTATAGACATCCCCACCTAGGGTAGATGATGAGGTTATTTTACCTCATCTATCACTACTTGTCAATTCAAAATAGGTTTACATTCATAAGTCTAAAACAAATTCATAGGCCACTATACAGGAGGATCAAAACCTACTAATATTGATGACTATTTATGTGGATTAAGTTTCACACCAGTGGGCCTAAGAGTGTATAGAGATGATTTTAAGGAACTGATACCTCTCTGTACACTAGTATCACCACTTGTTTAGTATCTTATAGCTAAATGTGCTCATACTCAGTTACAATTAGTAGTAGATCCCTTGATCTACTCAATACATATGGTTATATCCAAGGATATTGATTCAGTCATATAGATTTAGGTAGGGAGTTCAAAGGAAAGACAACACCAGATCTTACAAATATTACTTGATATAGGATTGATGATATTACCCATAGTCTAACAAATATCAGTCAACATATTATCACCATATGAAGGTCAACCCTTTTTCCACTTTCAAAAACTTACAAGACATAATACTGACACATGCTCAACATTACAACATAAACTAAATAAATTTAAGGTTCAAGGCACTATTTAAATCATACAACCTCCACATCCATAGATATGAGCACCTTCATTTATAAGAACACCATGATAGAGTCATCAATGACACAGATATTCAAGGAATGGTACATTAACTATACAAATTTTTGTAGTAGATAAATACATTCCCCATGTGGAAATAGATGAGGATTTTGATCCTAACACTTTAACTTTGGCATTTTTACACCACATTGGTTATCAAAAGAGCAAGTTACAACATGCTATACATTTTAAGGATTTCATTGGTCATATTACACTACCAGTTGTATGTGTCCCCAAGGTGGCCAATACATTATTCTTTATTATGAGCAAGGGAACTCATCTACATGTTAAAATCAGTAGCACATTTTTATAGGTGATGGATGCCATAGTTTATTGGTTAGAAAAATTCTTGACATTCACTCAATATTAACACATGGTTTGCATCTGACATGATGACATATATGAGAACCAAAGGTTTCACATAGATACTATGTGGTCTAATGTTGTTTACCCTAGGACCACATGAGAGGCATCTTACATAGTTGATCAACATGACATTCAGATGCAAAAAATCTAGACTCATGCCAAGGATAACTCCATTGATATATACATATTGGTATAATACTTATGATGATGATGACTTATTTGAGTTTGGACAGATTTAGTATCTGACACTAGATGAGCTCCCATCGGATCTACCATTTGATTATCCACATCTAATGGATGTGCTCCTGGGTCTATAGATACATTACACTTTACTTGTATACTAATTCATTCACATTTCCAAAATTTACTTAGACACACTTTCATTTTCTCTTGTTCCTTGTACATAGTTCATTTTCATGTTGCTTATTCATAGCTTATCTCTAGAAAATACAAAATAAATACTATATTTCAAAACATAAAAACATTCAAATATTACTCATAAAACACAAAAATTATAGATTGTATGCATTACTATGTATATATTTATTATATTTTCCAAATACTACTTATGCTATTTATCTTAGTATAGTTAATTTTATCATACTACATGATTCACTTATTCTTGTCGAGTGCTCACATATTGCTTATAACACTCAGGTCCACTACAATGATCTAGACTTGCTATTATCTACACAATGGTGGCATATACAACAATTTATGGTTATTCATTTGACACTTTTGCCCACTTGGGAGCATCCCATACACAGTTCATATTACCAGGTTCTATCCTTACATACTCTACATTCTATTTTTAGCATTGTTATATCTTGATATTGATCATTTCTACTCATATTAAGATTTTTTCCATCTATTACTAATTTAGACTGAGCATATGTACATCCTATCTCTTACAAATTTTTTTATTACATATTCATGCATGCTTTAATTTCTATCTTTCATAGTTTAGACTTGATTGTATTTCTATGCTTCTTCTATTCAAGGGCATTTTAATATGCCATTATTCTTTATCTCTACACCACTTATCTTATTTTCATAGTATTATGCCTTGGACATGTGCCCATGTCCATTATGTGTGATTTCATAATTATGTATGTGAACATTTAAACATGTCATTCTATGTGGTTCTAAGATAACTTGCTTGAAGCTTGTGTATGTTTACATTTGAACATGTCCTTGTCTATCTTATTTTCTTAGATTTAGTGACATGTGCCCATATTCCTTGTATTATGGCCCCTTGGCCTACTTTTCATGCCTCATGTGATTTTTATATATGATTTCTTATATGTTTCATGGCCATGACACTTGTCTTTTCTTGTTACACACACCAATTTTTGATGCCATGAGGGACCTCATGCATCTACCCTTCTTAATTAGGTTCCATGATGGACATCAAGACCTATCCCCCTAGGTAGCTAATTAGTTTTACTTAGATTTATTATTATATACATTTATTACATATATATTGACACCCTTGTGGAATACTAGACATGACATACATCTTAAATTACATACTTATGCTCAAATTATCTTACATTTTGATGTTATGTTTACACATTATATTGGATTATCATGCAGTTATTATATATGCTTTAGCTAACACACATTTTTTCAAGATTTTTATTTTGAGTATATTTATTTCATAGGTTAAACAACTACCCTTAAAATATGGGGCATTTATAGGGATTTTTCATAGAGATCAGGGTCCTATATTGCACTCTTAATTTTTTTTTTTGCACATAGGTTTAGTTTCAAAAAATTAGACATAGGTAAACACAAAAAAATAGTGACTCAAAAAGTAGTGCAATGACATAGAATTCAAACCATAAATACATTAGCACCTAAATAGGGACACTATTTCCACATGGTGTTACTATCTAAGACATGGTGATATTGTCTTGTTGCCTTGATTTTAGGACAACTCAGATTGGCCAAAATAGTATAATAGGTATAGTACATGTTTGTACAAATCTAATTATAGGTTTGATAGTTATACTTAGTTTGTGTTCAAATTCACATTAGCTCAACTCAAATTCATATCAGTTATTTAGATTAGGGGCATCATGTGTGGAATGAACATTCCCATATTTAGTTCAGATACTCATATACAATTATTAAAACTAATTCCATAATCAATATACTTAGATACTAGATTGGGGGCATATGTGCAACACATTATTTCCATATGCTTAGTTACACAATAGTTGATTAGATGGAATGTAAAATTACATGACATTATTTATGTTATATACACTTGACATCATATTATAGGTTATCACCAGTTTCATGCCTTACTCCATTTGTAGTGGTTGGCATTCCCGAGTGGCCCAAAGCTACCTAATGTGCCTAGGTGGCTATGGAGCTGACATATAAAATTAGATATACTCAATTAGACATTTCAAATACTTTAAATAATTTAGTTTTATATGGATCTACTACATATCATTAGGAAATGATGGAGTCATAGCCTAATTGAGTTTTTAAGCCACCCACATGAGAGGGTTGAACACACTCTCAGTAAAATCCAAGTTATTCATAGGTCATGATCCACCAAGCAGGGGTGGGAAATGATGCCATCAAAACTAGATTGAGTTATTGAGCCACCCACACATGAGGATTGAGAAATCTATCATTTTAGTCCAAGTTATTAAATGATTGATCATTATGCACACACACACACACACACATAGGTTATCACTAGGTTCATGCATTGGTTTGCATACCCATTAAGGTGTATTTATTCATTTCCTCTTCCCCACATCTTTATTCAATTTTAATCAGTTACTTCTTTACTTATCATGGTATTTTTATTTTGATATCTCTTAAATAAGGACTGATTTATTCACATTTCATTTGTAAGTCATGCATTAGATCATGCTTCACATACTCAGGCCCAACTTCACATAACTAGACTCATCTTCATAGGCTTCACTTCCTAGGTAAGTCCAGGTATGCTTATTTTTCCTTTATACTATTCATTTTGCTTTGTTTCATTTCTAGCATAAAGGAGGTGGAATGTAATCACCTAAAAGTAGTATTTGAGTGCTAAGAGTGTTACTTGAGACTAACTATTCCTATATTAGCCTTATACCTATCTTAAATCATATTGTCACACTTTTATAGCCTTTATGTAGGCCATAGGCATCCTTAGTTAGCTCAAACATAGTCTTAGACCATCTTTTCTTGATCCTGGCTCTTCATGCCCAATGTTCTACTAGCTAGACATTAGTGCCACATTAAAGACCCTAGAGCCATGTGGCACTAGTATCCCCAAAATGGTGCCTATGTCTTTTACCCTATCTTTCCCAAATGAATATATTTTCAAAGGTAAAACCCTCCTAAGCCTTAAGGTTAGCCTAATCATCTTTTATTATCCACATAAAAAACATAAAATTATAAAAACATGAATTTTAGCCATCTATCCACTAGATGGAAATTAGACATAAAATACCTAGTCAAACATGAAACAAGTTGAGTAAAATCAAGGTTATTAATCCTTATTATGCCCTACTTTTGCATACTACCATCTACAACAGCCTTAATCTTAGATTTTATATATTTACAATCTCAAGCACACTCAAGGAACTCAAGGCCACTATCATACTAGCATCACTTGTAATTGCACCAGTACTTAGGTGGGGAGAACTACATTAGGCTTGATCCCTCTTTAGAGTATTGGTATGTAGGAAACTATTTTCATAATAGGGTGTTAAGGATGTCTAACCTATCCTCCTAATGAACACATTTTTTAGTTCATGCCTTACTTGAATGGAGGATTAGGGTTTTCATCATAAATCAGTCATTACAGGAATAATATAGAGTACCAAACTTTATGCACATAGGAATAAATCCCAAAAACATAGAGGCAGATGCACCTAGAAGTTCAAGATATTCCTACACATAGGACATTAGTGTCATTATCAAAACACTAGAGCCACATTGTGCCTCTATCAAAATGTGGTACTAATATATAGGAGGAGTTTTGATACATGGATCCAGTTGATGACACTTAAAATTATTCCTATCTTAGTTTCTAGCACTCAGATCATTCCTATGTGTTTTCCAGATAATTCTTTATTTGCACATATTTATTACTATTTTTAGAAAGTCAAATCTATAAAAAAATAGTGGATATTTTATGCATATTATTTCCCTAATTTAGATTACTCATTCCTTTAATCAAACATACTATTTACATAATTTAAACCCTAAAAGGTTAAAATAGGATGCAACAATAACACTCAAAGTGAAGGTGACATCTTTACATCTCTTGATGTGGTACATGACATAAATAATGTTTCTTCCCTTTCCTCATTTATGATTTATTATCAAAATGAGAGTGTGCCTCAAAATGAAATTATACCTCATACTCCTATAATATGTCATGAAGTTCCAAGCAATGTAACACCTTAAAATGATAATAATATTAAACTTTGCGTTATTCCATAAGATATACCTACAACTTTAGACATGGGTTTTCCTTTACTGAACACTGAAAAATCATGTGAGGAGCCTATTTTAGAGAATAATAAAGATTCCATCATTCCTATATTATATATGAATGATAGTTTACAACCACTAGAAAAATCCTCAACTTCTTCTTATGGCATGTTATCTATTATGACTACCATTGGATATTTGCAACAACTCTAAAATTGCAAGTTTCTTGTCATGAAGCTATGGATGTGTTTGAGTATCCTTATCCTTAAAACTTCATTATGCCTAAGTTATCTTCCTTCGATGGTCAAGGGGATCCTACTATTCATTTTCAGTAATACACACACTCTTTTGAATAATGGGCCCAAAATGGAAGCTTGCTATTAAAGGCTTTTTATCATAGATTAAACCAAGGGTCTCTTGATTGGTTTTATACTTTTCCAAAAAAATCATTATCGAATTTGAAACAACTTGAAGATGTATTTAAATCACATTTTCATCATTATACCTTACCTAAATTACCATTGGATCATTTGCAAACATTGACATAAATAGAAAATGAGCCTATACAAGATTATATTATTCTATTTAAGGATGTTCTATAATCTTTACATTACACACCCTTAGATTTGAAAATATAATTTATATTTAACAGAGGTCTTCTTTCTCCACTAAGAAAAAGAGCATTACATAATCCCTTTGCTCCAATCAATATCTTATATTCAAATGTGGTAAATATGCATTCCTTCTAATGAATACACAAACCAAATTACTCATTTCTCCATTCTAACCCACACATGGTAAAAAAAAATTCCAAGGTAAATAAGCAAGTTCAAAAAATTGTTGAACCACTTCAAAATCCTTCTATATACCCAGCCCTATATGTCACAAAATAAATAATAAAGGTGCTTAATAAGGGAAAGGAGCATGCTTATAGAGTATCACCCATAACTAAACCATATACCATTACAAAATGGCAACCTCTTCATTTTGATTAATATCAAGATAGATCATATGACATATTATGAACTTTACTGGATAAACGATCGATCATACTCCCTCTTAATTCACATTACCCACCTCAAAGATTTGAAAAGGCAAAAGGACAAATCTTTTTCACTTATAATGGCATTAATGAACATCAAGATAATGAGTCTTTTTCTCTTGAGAATAAACTTATATAGTTATCCGATTAGAGAATCATTTCATATCAAAAAGACATATCTAGACATATTTCACATAGTTTTCCTAGAGGCTCATTTAAGAAAGTCAAGACATCCCATGCTGATCTTTGTGAGGAAAACATGGTCCATCAACCTTCACATAAGATGACCTCTAGTATAAGTCCTAGTGTAGTCTCTCTCAAGACTAATCTTTCCCACATTGATCCTATTGAGGAACCATTGGTCAATTAGGTCCCTCTTAAAGAGACACATGGAAAAGGTAAACTTACACATCAAATATGGGTACATAAATAGATACATATATATTCATAGGATATTTATACATATACTTCAAACATTAATACAAAATCATAATCCATAGTCCCATTTACATATGATCATTGCAATCACGCTTTCTTATATCCATCCATATTTTATTGCATGTAGTGATTTATTTATTGCTAATATAATACACGCATATCAAAAATACACATACTTTTTACACAAATTTACCAAACCCTAAATACACCATGGAAATAAATGCAATTAAAAACTATATAAAGACCAATAGAGAATTAAATATTGTAAATCTATTTGATACCAAATAAAACTGATGTGAGTAATGTAATATATAAATATATATAAGTTAATATAATGTTTATACAAATAAGCATATAAATCATAAGTAGGGAGCATATCCTTGAGGCATACTCCTTATGACTATGAACAGATAAAAATCCATCACCTCTAGAGGTAGATGCACCACAATCAAATTATGGTCCCCATGCATGTGATAGCATGCATACTCTCTAACCCCTAATTGGCAACCAAAAAATCTAATACACATCCTCTAAGGTTAAATCCATCTCACTAGTGGGTGTACATGTATCTGGATTACACATCTCAATTGGGGATATGAGGAGGTGGATATCTTATGAGATATATCCCAAATAGACCACATGCCCCAATATTATGTGATCAATAATAACCTAGTCAGCTGCATCTAGACCCAACTCTGCTAAGGTTAAATAATGTCACCTATTATAGAACTCTTGAATATGAATATGCTTTTGTAATCAATAAATAAATAATAAAAAATAATTAGTGAACATATTTTGATGCAAAAATACAAAATTATTAATTAATCATACATAAAATAAAAATACATTAACATCAAATGTTATCATCCATGCATGACAAAAGTTTCAAACTCTATCATCCTCCCTAGATGAAAATGTCATACACTAGCATCCAAAACTAGACACTTCTATCGAGGTGCTGATGTAAGCATATATAATGCCAATGCAAGCATCTAAATTCCTATGAAAAATACTAAAAAATACACTCAAAATGCAAATTTTTCAAAAAATCAAAATTACAAGTAATTTATACTAAAACCTACTTACCAGCTGACAAAAATTATGGCCAACTAAGTCACTCCATAGCACACCAAATTGCATCAATCAAGAGGATATTCCACGTGACATTGTTCTTTTCTAGGCTCAGAGTTCAAAATTCAAATGATTTAAAAATAATATTACAACCCACCTAATAGACTACTTTTTCACCAACTTAAAATATGCATATCTTGAACCAAAGGTATCCAAATTTAAAACCACAAGTTGTGTTTAGATATAGACAATGAACCCTTCCATATTATACCAAATTTAAAAAAATTAAAACACTCCAAAAAATAACTAATTTTTTTGATACATAGATATTATACTAGATTCCAAATACTAATAAAAATAATGTTACAAGTTATTATCCATAATACTTTTAGAATAATATCAAGTATATCAAGCACATCGCCTATTTTCCTTTTGCAAGGAGACATACACTATATCCTCTCCTCCCAAAATGGGGGGATGATTAATAGGGGAATGTTTATAAACATATTATACATAATAAAAAATAGTTGCACATTATTTAGATTAAATTAGGGCATGCTTTAGAAGCATGCCCTCCACACCTTTATAGTATTCAACATTCTCAATTTACAGTGGGAATGTTTTAGAAAACATGTCCTCCACATTGGTATTTATATTAGTTTTAATATTAAACCATATATAATGGGGGAATTCTTTGGAATCATGTTATCCACACTTACATAGTTTCCAAATTAGAAAAAACATGCATGGTATATGATTCAAATTCATAGTTGTGGTTAAGTTTTATACATTGGTGTATTTGGTATACACAGTCTTAGCATGAGACATATCTAAGGTGCATATGCAATGTAACATGTGCCAAATATTTCAAAATCCAAATAAATTTCAAATTATAAAACTATTTTATGTATTTTTACCATATCACAAAACTTTTATGTATTGATACCCGACATATTGATACCTTGATCAAACATTCATAGACTGTATTGAGCCTTACCCATCTATAGTGGTTTGTTATTTTTTTGGTGTGATTGGAGGGATTAAAACATATGGTCTCATTAAGTTTTAGGGTGAAATTTTACACATCACTCAACCTATATGGATCTATAAATATACATATCTTTTGCACTTAAGTCATGCTCGCCAGGAAATGATACTCTAGATGGTTGAAGAATCACTCTTCATATTTTGGATTCGGGCATGATCACCTTCAAACTCCCCATACTCCAAGTATAGAAACACCATGGTTAAATACACTTTATCAATTTCATACTCACTCATATTCTTGGCTAGAATATGGATGAGGTTACAATCCCCCTGTCTACTTCTCTAGTTTCTGGCACTCCAAAATAATTTACTATGCAACACATACACATGTGTACTCTATCCATTCTCTTTATTTATGTTAATTTTTAGTATTACTTACATATATTTTATATAATCTTATTTAATTTTTTATCATATGATTAGTTATAGGTAATTTTCAAAATGAAGTATTTAAGAAAAACCGAAATGAAGACAAGGTGTCTTTTCCACACCACGGTATGCATTTTCTTTTCCTTTAAACTAGTAATACCAATTTTTATTTTATTACTAAATTAAAGGGTGGAAAATCTAGATACCTATTTTTTTAAAAGTACACATATTTATATTATTCTTTTATTTATCTACTTTTTCACTAAGAATTATGTTTTTTCTTGCACAACACACCCAAAAATTGGGACCCTCTTTTCTTGACTGATCTGAATATTGCCATATCTAATCCAAAAGACCTCTCATGTTCAAAGGTTTTCTATGATTTGGTTTCTTTTATTATTTATAATTACCATCTATCCTTAACCTTTTGTGGTAAACTTGTCTCTTTTAAGTTGTGTTGATTTCATCTCAGTCGAGCCCTTTTTCCCCTTGAGTTTAGGTTCATTGAGCTGGAGTCAGTTGACCAAAGCCCTCTAAAGTTGATTAAAACACATTTTCCATTTGATATAATTTGGCCTAATCATTTTATTAATTTTATTGTTGAGTCTTTAGTCTATCAATTTCCCTAGATCCACCATGTTTCTTATATTACTTTAAACCCATGGTTAATTTTAAATTTTCCTAAGTTTAAAAAACATCTAAAAAGTGGTTAAGTCTTTTTAAAGCCTTTGGGCCCTAAGATTGAACCATGTGGTAAAATATAGATGGCCCAAACCTAAGAGACATGGAGGGATTGAATTGAAAACCTAAATGCTTAATAT
Source organism: Torreya grandis (assembly GCA_037957365.1). Lineage (NCBI taxonomy): Eukaryota > Viridiplantae > Streptophyta > Pinopsida > Cupressales > Taxaceae > Torreya > Torreya grandis. The sequence goes on from JARHVA010000788.1 coordinate 18,934, forward strand.
CCTTGAGACCCCATGTTCTCAAGAAGCTACCACTTGGACACTTCCCGATGACTCGAAAGGATTAAATGATGGGCTAAAGGCCTAATGTCCCTAAGCTCTTAAGAATATATCACTTCACGACATCTTAGAGACTCAGAACCCCAGAAACCCAGAAGGATTAAATGATGGGATAAAGGCCTAGTGGCCACATGGCTCTAATGCCTTGAGGTCTCTAGAAGCCACCACATGATGACTTCTCAAGAGCCCAAGACCTCGAAGGTGAAGCTATTTATAATGGAAAGACAAAGGCCTGAGGTCTTAAGAATATACCATGAAGTAACTTCTTGAGATCCTAGGACCTCAGAGGTGAATTTATTTACAATGACAAGCTAAAGGCCCATAGTGCCAAAAGGACACCATGTGGTGTCAATTTATGCCCTCAACCCAAAGACCCAGTTTGATGAGGGGCTATTATGTGGCACCATGATGATGTTATCTTCCTTCTAAACCTAAATTTTATGGTCATATACCTATCATTAAAATATAAAACTTGAGCCTCCAAACTAATAAATACCTACCACATGGAACTTGATGAGATTAATTTTAACAGTTGTCCCAAATGTCAAAATAGTCAAAAACTTGAGGAAGGTGCTAGTTGATTGGATAATGAAATTATGTTGGATTAGTGGGATTCATAAGGACATTACCTCATTTTAAAAGGCTTGGCTTTAAAAGATAATAGATCTATATATGCTTTAGACAAATGGAAAATCTTTTTTTCATTGAAAATATTATCAATGTAAATATCTATGACATAATAGTGAAAATATTTAATTTTGTTTCTCACATTTTAGTTTTGGATTTTCTATTGGTGATTATATCATTTTATTATTTTTGCCTTAAATTTTTCTTGGAAGATTTATGACTAAATTTTACATTTGATCTAGTAGGTTTAATCTCTCAATCTGAGTTGTTAATCCTGATGCATGTCCTCATCAAGGACCCAAGCCCACAGATGGAGCATAAAGAAGTGTAAGACAAAAGTGAGGTTGGGAAAACTCCTTTGAATATTAAATAATTTGATTTATGAGACAAATTTGAATTAATTAAAGGGTGAAAGGTGGGAATTAAAAGATAGAATGATGGATCCCAAGTTAATCAGTCAATGAATCAAAGAAAATGGGCACGGGTCTTAACTGAAGAATGGGTACGCCTCATCTCTATCAAACATCAATATTTTTCTAACCACCTTCTCTAATTAAAAATGAATATTTGTAACTACCCTATTAGTGGGTTAAGTTGGCAATATTTTTAAGCGCTCACCCCTTTGTGTATATAGGGTGTTTTAAAAGCCTTTTTCAAGGCTGATCTTTTAGAGTTAGAGAGATTATTCCCATTTTTTTCCATCCTTTAATTTATTTCTAGGATAATTTATCCCTTTCCTTATTTTATTCTTTTTTTTCATAGAATTTTATATCACTCATATGATTATATGAACCGTAAGATTTTATAATCAAAAGGAATATCTTGATAATTTGAAGACTATTGAGATTGTGTAGTCATTTCTTGTGCATTTATATGGTAGTTATGCCTTTCCTTCTCACATTAAACCTCCATAGACTCTTTCACCATCTTTAGTTAGAGTTGTGTTAGTTATAGCTCAACTAAATATTGGTTTCATTATATTCACTCAATAAAAAAGCTTCAGACTCATCTATATTTATAGCAAACATTTTATCTCTTTCTCCCTAATCTTTTGCACTTTTTATGATCAAGTTAGTATAGGAATAAATTAATCTAAATATAACTTTTCATCTTGATTATTTTTTTACATTTAGTTTATCATTATTATAGCATTGTTACACCCATGAACATGTAAACTGATAGGAGAAATCAAATTATATTTAACTTATATTAATCTTAAGAGTTTGATTTATATCAGAGGTTATATATAACAAGCATGTTTCAAGTGAAGTGTGAATCCTCTTTATGAATTCCTTAGCCAAAACCAACTACACCTCAAACCATTAAATTAGGCCTCTTATATGGAACAAGTCCACATCAGCCAACTAAGTGAAGACCTAGTAACTAAGACCTTAGGAATGTATTTTCCCCATGGTAACTCCCTTATTTTAGGAGAGGTAGGGATTAACAACACCTCACCTAATTGTTGGCTTGTGTCAAGATGCACATCAACATGTTTTGGTTCTAGGAGGGCCAAAACTATGATTTGATTTTGTAGCTAAAGCTCAAACTAAAGCATTATAAGAAACCTTCTATTACATTGAGATAAAACCTTTGTTAAGCTAGAAAGTAGGAGGATTATTACCCAATCAAAATATACAGGGGATAACGTGGATCTTTTAGAACTTATTGACCATATAATACCAAAAAAAAGAGCTAATAAAGGGAAAGTAAAGGCTAATCTCATTCAATTAGCTGATAGTTCACCAACAACTATGTTTTCTCCCTTTTCAACTCATTTATCATCCACCAATCTTTACCAATGTCCAATATGGTTTGGTTTGGATAAGGAGGCTATTTTCATGTGGTTGTCCTAGGCATGGCTCATGATTTGCCCAAAAATTTGAATAATTTCTACCCCAAGTTCATATTTGAATGTGTCCATATAATAGAGGAACATATCCAATCCTTTAAGGATGCATTAATCAAAATGCAAGTTTAACATGAGGATGTTTCTTGTAGATCATTTCCCTATTCCTTATGAGAAATAACTTATTCTTGGTATTTGTGGTCACCCACTAGGTCTATTACTACTTGGGATGAGTTGTAATCAGTATTGTAAATCATTTCATAATCCCCATTGACCCTATTGTCTTGTATCATCATTTCATATCCACCAAGAGAGAACAAAATGAACCTATGAGCATGTTTAATGCTTGATTTAATAAACTATATTATCATATTAATAACCCTTATACTTTGACTGAAGTAGTTGTAATATAAACCTACCTAAGGTCTTTATACTCAATGAATTCTATGTTCCTTAGAAGAACCCCAGTAGCCCTTGTATCCTTATCTTTGGTATATAATGAAACTACCAACATAGAGTAAGAAATGGTGTCATATGGCTATAGACTTGGCCCTTTGCATTCACTAGGCCAACTAGGTACATACAATCAATTTTTGATGATAAACTAGGCCCTACATCATAACACACCACTGCTAAATCCTATCCCAAGTACCATGTACATAAGCCTAAATCTAGTTTACAACTTATCCTTAATGAACTACATGCTCAATGGCATGCCCTATGTGCCTCCCAACCATGTGTTTCCTTAATTAAACAACTAAAATTTAGTCCCAATGGCATATAATAACATTATAGATACACCAAGCACTACTGGGTATGTTGTATCTGGTAACACTCTATAGCCACTTCCATCCTACTTGAGTTCCACAAAACCTAATGAAAATGTTCACACCCATGCACCTATGACTAAACCCTAACCTCAAGTATAAAACCAACCTATTACTAGAATAGATCTTGAAGTGGGCAATTTTAAATTGTTGTTTCAAAAACTATCTAATGATGTGACCAACCTACGCATGTAGGAACCTCATAATACTAACCAAAATGCAAGTAATCTATCTCTAGGTATAAATTCCAATTACCAAAGACCTAATAGACAATGTAATTTTGAGCCTAATAATGGTAATGTGCCCAGTCCCCTATATAGTAATATTTGGAATAATAATAGTGCTTCTAATTTTGTAAATTTCATAGACCCATCTTTAAACACTTGGTGCATATTACACAACATAATAGACCATGTAGAAACCAATTGTGCAGAGTTCATATCTACTTCAAACACCTTCTAAAAGGAGATGGATAATATGGAAATTAAGCTCACTCTCAATGATAACCCAAACCAAGATGGAGGGAATCGACACATTGATTTAGTATCAAAAACTTATGAATTTACATTTAAAGATGAAAATGAACCTAAAGACAACCTAGATGAAGTCCATGAATTTATGTAGTTTTAGAGAGGAAATAATTACCAACTGAGAAGTAAGTTGACTAACCCATTGACCACTTCTACTCTTCTAAACAATACTAAAGTTTCACCTAATGTAAATGGTATGACATTAATCTACACCCTTGGAGAGAGTTCTTCATATTCCCTATGATTAATCCATAATTTAGGAATAACCCCAGGCTATGGGTAACTTATGATGGGGTTGAACATTTGAAGAAGGTTGGCTTCCTTCTGATGAATCACCTAAACTAATGTTTCCATAGGTAAAAGGGTTAGAAAGGGGAAAAGGGTTCCTAATAAGGATAAAAGGTGATGCACCATATAAAAATGGGAAATTCCCATAATCTTAAATCCACACTAGATCTACAAAAAAAATGCTAGCTCATACAATCTCATAATCTAGTTTAGTGCATAAGTGTTTCATGGACTAGGTTCAGGAAGAACACTGATCCAAACTTTTAATTACTTGAAAACACCCTAAAAGAGGTAAAAAAGGAGGACAATAGATGTGGAATATTCTCCTTCACAATGCCATCATGCACAACTTACTCAACACAGATCCAAGGCAAGAGATAGGTAAAGAATTTTTTTTATTAAATCAAGAGGTAGTTCTTACAAATGCTTGATGGGGTTTAGCCTAATAAAGATGATCATATTTTTCAATATCTTAGATAGTTCCCTGCTCTTCAAGATCAAAGAGTCCTTGTGAGAGTCTAGAATATGAGAGAGAGAGAGATTTACAATTATGGAATAAAAGAGAGATATAGAGAAAAGGGAGAGAGAGGAAGCATGCCAATCAAGATCATTAAATGCGATATAACCTTTTGATGAATGAACCGCCATCTCTTTATCAAATCAGCCATAATTCTCTATTGACAAGTTAACTTTTATTTATTCCAGTAGTCCCCTAGATCTTCTCATTGGTCAAGCAACATGCTATAGGATAAGAGTTTGTTGAAGGTGATGATTCATGATCCTTTTAAGAAAGAAATATCCTTAAGATATGAATAAAATTGAATGCTCTAACTACTTCTCAAACCACCTGATTTCTTTACTTTAATCTTCTATGCCATCTCCCACTTACCTTAATTATAAGGAGAAAGTCCTCATACCCATGGACCAGATAGAGCCATGACATGTCTACTTTGAGTGGTAGTAAATACCTACTTTATCAAGGATATAGCCATGTCAATAGAGAAAATTATTCATAACCATTCATATTTACATCTACTTCAAATATATAAGCATATATCTTACTATAGATTGAAAATCAATCCAATTTATTAGTTTTCATATAGTCACTATATCGATGCAAATCCATAGGTTTTATAGCCTCATTTTAACAACTGCTTGTTCATATTTTATCTATATATTAGGCCCTAAAATACCTATTATACCTCTACTAAGATTTAATGGTGATTTTTTATTCTAAAATATCCATTCTAGTTTGACTTGGATCATATTTTGACCTCTAGTCAAAGTATCTTAAATTTGACTTTTGATATCAACCAACAATCTTGATCTAGGATTCTCAATATTATGACACCTTCAACCTTCATCTTTGACCATTGATCTATGATCTACCTTTGATATCATGTCACTTGGAAACCCCATATTGGTCCTCTAGATATGTTGATTCTTTGACCTCTCACTCACCATCAATCAGCTTACTTGGATACCATTGATTTACATGATAGTTTCCATGGTCATGACACTTGGAAACTACACATTTGTCATCAAAATTTTATAATTTTTTGACCTTACATGTAAGTTTTATATTTTTTAGTATGATGGATCATGCATTATTGATTATATTGGACCCGCTAGCTTTGTTAGTCACCACACACTATTAGATTTTCACTTGAGCTCCCATGATCTTGACACTTGTTAGCCCCTCATTCATTCCCAAGATTCCACTAACTAGTTGACCTCTTAATCACCATTGACCTATGTATGGGTACCCAAGATATTACCACTTATCAACTATGCATTCAATGTTAGGATACATTGACCTTTTAACTATGAGCTTGCCATTTATCTTTGATGCATGGTTTAATGCACTCTATTGGATCTTCTAAACCCATTGACACTATCAGTCACCTACATGCCATTATATTTATTTTAAGCTTATGTGATATTGACACTTTTTAGATCTGTGTTCAACCTTAGGATCATTTGAATTCAAATGTCTATTTGCCATAGCTTTAACTTGACATCCCCACACATGTCTTACTCTATTGGATCTACTTTGAAGGCTTATATCTTGAGATAAAAAGCTCATCATGATAAAAAATTTGTAGAGCATGATTTAGGCATGGAGAAATTCATGTCCATGTGATCTTTTGACATGAGAGGCTTTTTAATCAAACTTATAAAATGTATAATCAAGCTAACTATTCTATTTATGCATGATGTGTGATGATGATCTCGCTCTTCAAAGCTTGCTTTTACCATCTTTTGGTCAATTATGGGTCAAGAACTCTACTTAGATTCTCTATCCATATAGAATCTTGGTATGTGGACCAAAAATGGCCAACATCTTTGGTGACTCATAAAAAAGCATGCATACTATACTTGAGATCCCAGACTAGTTACCTTGTTTGATCTATTGGGCATGTAGTCTCCTCTCTCATTCAACATATTGATTTGAGGATAAAACTGGCTACCAACCTCTAGATAATTTGTATTGAAATAAAAAGGACAACAAGAATAAAACAAACAAAGGTAAGTGCACATAGGCACTTGGAGAAAATAAAAAACAACAAAACTACTAAATAAATGTGCACATAGGCACTTAGAGAAAAGCATGAAATCTACTTTAATATATATAATATTATATAATAATTTACAAGCACCCACATCCTAGGTCAAATGGGCAAATTTAGTATCATTCACTTGTAATAGACCAAGATGAAAAATACCTTATTTTGAAGGTACTAGAATTGGTGAACCAGGTAGCTTGATGGCTAATACTTTTGATGTTTTCTCTAATATATTGGATGATTAGAAGCTTGGCTTATACTCTTTTTATACCTTTTCTCCAAGTGGAAGTGGAACCTTCAAGAAACTTCTAGAGAATAATATTAAAATAATGTTATTTTACTTTAGTGACTTTTTTATGATATAATATTTCATTTAAGTCACTTTTATTAATTAATTAAATATAAGGTCACTTTTTAACATGCGTCCAATGTAGACATATTAGTACAAGTCTTCCAAGCTTGGTTCATGTTGTACTGTAGGAACACTAGCTTGATGTTGCTTGTCACCCTTGATAAAGCCTTACATGAAGAATTCATTTAGGCTCTTGGGAGTAATTTCACTTGATTCACTTGGTGGTTCAAAAATACCATATCCTTCCCCTTGTCCTTATGTAAATTAGGACTAATCATGCTTAGAGAAACATGCTCATAATGTTTTGGAAGAAAGATGTGTCTCTTAGCCTCTTCAAACTCTTTGGTTATGGCATTAAATCACTACCATAACTCTTTAAGCTCTTTACTAGTATGTTCATTAAATTGCATCACTTGAGCATTTGAGATGTCTCTTTCATCAATCTCACTCAATATTTCATCTTGTTTTTCAATTGAAAATGAGGGTTGATTTGACCATCTAAGGTCTAAAACATCAAATTTGTCTTGTTCAAGGTCTAATCTACTTTCTTCTAACTCAACATATTAGGGCTATACTCAAATGACACCTCATCTTAAAGTGGACCAATCTTAGGCACCTAGTTCTGATCCGCTTCTTCATCTATGTAGAATGGACATTTATTAGTCCATTAAAAGTATGCCCCATGTTCATTTTGAGCATTGTCTTCTTCAGGCAAGTTTACAACATTAAATTGCTCCATTTCACTAAATAAATCTAAGCACAAATTCTTCCATTGATCTTCTAAGTTACTTAAGATGAACTTGACCTCCATAATAGGTTCATAAACGTTGTCCTCTTACTTCTCATCAAGATCCTACAACTTGAAAGCTAAAACATGTTTTTCTTTATAAAGTGGGTTGCATATCATGATTTCCTCATCATATACACTTACATTGTCCTCTTGTGGCTCACTTATGACTACAATATCCTCTATCCTTGGTAAAATAAGCTCTTTATCTAAGAAGGATATAGTGTGAGGATGAATAAGTTCACCTTGCTTATAGCTTAAGAGTGTGTCCTTCTAGCTAGGTACCTTGCAGGTTCTCTTTGGTGGATCTTGAGGGACTGCCTCAACTAACACCTCCTCCTTATTCTTTATGCATTTTTCAAATAATTTATATGATGGAAATGAGTAGGTATAGACACATTTTCTTCATTTTGAATGGTTATAGGATAGGGCGGTCTCATAAGTGAGGGCATGGCATAGCCAAGGTCAAATGTGTTGGAGATTATCCATGATGGAATGGCTTCATGCTCTTGATTGGGAATGGGAGTAGGGGTAGGATAGGGAAAAATAATTATCTTAGGTTTGACTTACTCTTTATCCCACTACTCAAACACTTCTTCAATGGATAATACCCACCCTTTCAATTCTTGATTCTCAACCTATGGATAGTCAGCTTCTTCAATGGATGCCCACACATTCCAAAACTCTTTCAAGAAGATATTTATTCCATCCATGGCATGAATTGGTAATTATTGTCAAAGGTTAACCCCCTCTTTGATTTTCATGATTTTTCTACCTTGGTCTAGTATTACCTCTCTAAGTTTTGACAAGGATGGACTTTGACAAGGTTGACTAAGGGCTAATTAGGAATTCTTAAAGGCTAAACTTGAGGCTCTTGGAGGGGAGAAGACACATAAGACTAATCCAAATGATCCTATTGATCTTCATAAGATATCAACACACTGTATACATGTTGGACCATTCTTCTCATCATTGCTATGTCTTCATTATTACAAGATGACCATTGTTTACCCTCATAACTGATCATCTATTCTTCACCAATTGAAGAGCACTCTTTGCCTCTTATAGAACATGGATATGGATGACTAGAGAAAACTCCAAATACTTACCAATCTACCTTATCAACTCAATATAAATTGATAATTCTTTCTTGACTCCTAATAAGAATGTAATAGGATAAGCTTGGTCTTGACAAGGGGAATTAGAAGACTAATTTAAATGCAAAGGAAGCTAACCTTGGTCATATATAGGGGTAAAAGGAGGGCAAAGACCGTGATGAGGTTGATAGGCTATTTGAGAGCCACTTAGGGAAACACATAAACATTATTTGACTGATAAGTGTGATGTTGAGGTAGAGAATAGGCATATTGATTAAAATATGGTTGATTGTACATACTAAATTATGATGATTAGGTACTTAATTAGGCCAATTAAACTAGTTGATAGATGCTCATAGTTGCCATTGATGTTTGAACACTTGCTTCCAAAGGTTGATTGGATGAAGAGAACATAAAAACTCTTTACTAATGAATAGTGTTGGTAGTCCCACCAAGCATGCAAAAAACTATTATGACATTCATCTACACCCTTGGAGATAGTTATTTAGGCTCCCTCTGATTAAGCCATAATATGGGAGCAATATTAGGCTATGGGTAACCTATGATGGTGTTGAACCTCTGGAGAAGGTTGTATTCCTTTTGATGAATCACCTAAACTAATGTTGTCACAAGGAAAAGGGTTAGAAAGGGGAAAATGGATCCTAAAAAGGCTAAAAGGTAATGCACCAAATAAAAATGGGAAACTTCCATAAGCTTAAACCCATACTAGATCTGTAGAAGACAATGCTAGCTCAAACAACCTCACAATCTAGCTCAGTGCATAAGTGTTTCATGGACTAGGTTTTAGAAGAAAACTAACTTGGACCTATAATAGCTTGAAAACACCCTAAAGAAGGTCAAAAAGAAGGATAATGGATGAGGAAGATTATCCTTCATAATGCCATCATACACAACTTACTCAACACAAATCCAAGGTAAGAGATAGGTAAAGAAAGTCTTGTATTACACCAAGAGGTAGTTATTATAAATGCTTTATAGGGTTTAGCCTAATCAAGATGAGCATATTTTGAAATATCTTAGAGAGTCCCCTACTCTTCAAGATCAAAGAGTCTTTGTGAGAGTCTAAATTTTGAGAGAGAGAGAGAGTTACAATTGTGGAAGAAAAGAGAGATATAGAGAAAGGGGAGAGAGAGAGGGGGCATGCCAACTAAGATCATTAAATGAGCTGCCACCTTTTGATGAATTTTCCACCATATCTTTATCAAATCAACCATAGTTATATATTAATAAGTTAACTTTTATTTATCCTAACAGTCCTTTGAATCTTCTCATTGGTCGAGTAATGTACTAGAGGATAAGAGATTATTGAAGGTGGTGAGTCATGATCCTTTCAAGGAAGAAATATCCTTAAGATTTGAATAACATTGAATGCTCCAACTACTTCTCAAACCACTTGATCTTTTTTTTTGATATTATATGCCATATCCCACTTGTCTTCATTATAAGAACAAAGTCCTCATACCCATGGACCTGATAGATCCATGACATGTCTACTTTAAGCGGTGGTAAGTACCTATTTTGTCAAAGATATAGACATTTCAATAGAGACACTTATTCATAACCATTCATATCTACCCCTACTTGAAATATCTAAACATATGTCTTAATATAGCTTGAAAACCAATCCAATTTATTGGTTTTCATATAGTCATTATATTGATGTAGATCCACTGGTTGCATAACCTCATTTCAATAACTCCTAGTCCATATTTAATCTTTGTATTAGGCCCTAAAATAGATATTATACCTCTATTGAATGTTAATGGTGATTTTTATCCTAAAATATCTACTCTAGTTTAACTTGAATCATATTTCAACCTCTAGTTGAAGTCTCCTAGATTTGACTTTTGATATCAACCATCGATTTTGATCTGGGCTTCTCAAGATTATGACACCTTCAAAATTCATCTTTGGCCATTGATCTATGATATACCTTTGAGATCATGCCACTTGGTAGCCCTACATTGGTCCTTAGGATATGTTGACTCTTTAACCTCTTTCTCACCATTGATCAACTTGCTTACACACCATTGATTTACCTGACAATTGCCATGGTTATGACACTTGGTAACTATGCATTTGTAATTGAGATTCATTGAATTGTTGACCTTACATGCACCATCTATATTCTTTGGTATGATGTGTTATGCATTGTTGATCATCTTGGACCTACTAGCTTTGTTATTCATTGAATATCATTAGATCTTTGCTTGAGCTCCCATGATCTTAACACTTATTAGCCCTTCATTCATTCCCAAGATCCATTGACTAGTTAGCCTCTCACTCACCATTGATATACATATGGGCACTAGAGATATTACCACTTTTCAATTGCATATTCAATCTTAGGATACACTAACATTTTGATTGTGAGCTCCCCATTGATCTTTGATGTATGATTTAACACACTCTATTAGATATTTCAAACCCACTGACACTATTAGTCACCCATGCACTATTAGATTTGTTCTTATATTTCATGATATTGACACTTTTTAGTTCTAGATTCAACTTTAGGATCATTTGAATTCAAATGGATAATTATCATAGCTTTAACTTGACATCCCCACACACATCTTACTTTGTTGGATTAACTTTGAAGGCTTATATCTTAAGATAGAAATCTCATCAAGATAAAATTTTTGTAGAGCATGATTTAGGCATGAATAAATTCATATCCATGTGATATTTTGGCCTGAGAGGCTTTCTAAGCATACTTATAAAATGCAACATCGAGCTAACTAGTCTATTTTTGAATGACAGTCTAGCTCTTCAAAGCTTGTTTTTGTCATCTTTTGGTCAATTATGGGTCAATAAATCTACTCAGACTCTCTATCTAGGTAGAAGCCTTGTATGTGGGCCAAAACCGGCCAACAGTAAGTTCAATTAATAAAACTCCTCCACCTAAAGGACCTCTCACTTTTTATCAACCCAAGAATTATTTTGCATATACCCCAGATAACAATTAATGAAAAAAGGCTAGGATTAGTTATGATATTGTTCAAGATATTAATAAAATTAAAGCAAATCTAACTATCTTTTAATTATTACAAATTTCTAATCAAAATTATTTTATTTTAAAGTAATTTTATGATAATGAGGGGAAAGAATCCACTAATATTTCTCATGCACATGTTTCTCTTTATAAGGAGAAGACTAAAACTCCTCTTTCCTTTTTATAATCAGAATATTTGGAAAAGACTTAGATAATTTCTTGGTTGATTCAAGCACTTTAGGTAACCTTATGACATCTACTATCTACCAATAGTTAGGCCTTACACTTGTAAAGTCAAACTGAAAGGTTTTCCAATTGGACAAAATACAAGATAAGGTAATGGGAGATCTAAACAATGTTCACATGTAACTAGCTTTAAATATAAGGATCTAACAATTTATAAATATCCAAGTGGTGGATATCCTAGCTACTTGTGGCATGCTATTGAGCTGAGACTGGTCTAGAATGGTGAATGGTTATATGGTGACTGATTTTAGCCACATGTGGCTACCTTGGCACAATTTTCCAAATCAAATCAAAATAAAGCAAGAACCTAAAAATGCTCATAATGTCACTGAGTACAATAAAATAAATGAGATCCTTTATAAATAATCTAAAATGGGAGTGTATTTTTTGAACAAGGAGGAAGTACCCCATAGAACCCTATTTATCAATATGCTTAGTGTATAACAAATCTTGGAAGTGGAAGATTTGGACTAGTTGGATGAAGAGGATTTATACAAAGGTCCTGAGCTAGTATCATTTCCTAATATCACTTCAGCATGCGAAGGTTTAGAACCTAATGATTTAAATAGACATGAAGATTTTTTATACTCTTCATAAATAAAATTGACCACCATGGGTAGGTGTATCCTGCCTCTCCCATGGGAAGATTACCCATAGAATCTCCATCAACCTATTTTGCAAAGGAACATAGGATTTTATCATCAAGAGATGATAGCCCAAGGCCAAGCCATATTAGAGTGGATTAAAAGTCTATTTTATATTCTTCTAATGTGATAAAAAAAATCTAGATCCCATTATACCTACTCCCTACATTAAAAATTTGATTGGGAGTCAGGGCCACTACACAATTGAAAATGATTAAGTACACCAAGAGGTGAACATTGCAATATCATTTCCCTTACAAATACCACTAGAAAATTCTAGCTAAATAAAGGTAGACTTGTCAATGTTTAAATTTGATGGTTTCAAGTTTAAAATTGGAAGTGGCATGGGAGTTAAACTGATTAGCCCAAGAGTAAAATCCTATCTAGATTCCTACCACCTACAGTTTACTTGTATAAATAATGTGTTTGATTATGAGGCATTAGTTCATGGACTCTTGTTTTCCATTGGCAAGAAATTAAAGAAGATAAAAGTGATGGGGGATTCTAAATTAGTAGTTAGATAAGTGTGGATCTAGTACTCTTATAATGACAAATGATTGTTTAGGTATTATAGCAGAGTATGGATCCTAATCAAAGATTTTTCTACCTTTAACATTCAAACATTACCTAGGCAAAAGAATTATGTGGTTGATGCATTGGATACTAATTCAAGTACTATAGAGCCCATTTCCCATTCGATAATGATAAGATTATTAGTAGAGGTAGGTTTAACCCCTTCAGTCTGAGATAATGTTAGCAAGTTCCAAGTCTTCAATGATGACCAACACATACTGGACTTCATCACCAACATTGAATTACTTATAGATTAAATCATTGCTAAAGATGGCTAAGAACACTTAAAATTAGATGAAGATGGGACTGTGAACTTGAAAATAAATAACATACCAAATGAAATGGTCTCACTTGATAGATTATTCAACATGGACTGTCAGAAAGATAGAGTTAAGCCTACTCTTATCAAAGGTATGGAACATGAGCATTAAAACCTAGGAATTGAAAATGATGTGAAGAGCATGCTTATAGTCACCACTTTCACCCCATAATATAAACATGATTTTACACAAGATCTTAAGGAATTATAAGATGTGATTGTATGGAATTATGAATATATCAATATCTTCAACACTTCTATCTTGACACACACTATCCCCCCAAATCCTAAGGTCAATCCCTTTAAGTAGAGATAGAGGCCTATCAATCCAATTTTAAATCCCTTAATTTTTAAATAAGTATAGAAACTACTTGTAACAAGGATAATCTTCCTGATGAGACACTCTACATGGGTTACGAACCTAGTATTGGTGAGGAAAGAGAATGAGGAGATCAAATTTTGTGTTGACTTCTACAATCTCAACAAAGCTTCTAAAAAAGATAACTACCCCTTGCCTTCATTGGATGAAGTGTTACATATTATAAATGGTGACCAAATGATGTCATTTATAGATGGATACTCAGGCTATAATCAAGTGGTAGTCAATTATCAATACATAATCAAGAAATCTTTCACTACCAAGTGGGGCACCTTTGCATATAAGAGAATGCATTTTGGCCTGATCAACATGGGTGCCGCCTTTCAGAGGGTAATGGGCATTGCATTCAGATACCTTATGGGTAAGCATATATTTTTTTACATGGATGATCTCACAATCTTCTCCAAAATAATATCAAATTATGTAAAAGATTTGATAAAAATGCTACAAAGATGTAGAGACCATGGGATTTCATTAAATCCCAAGAAATGTATAAGATATGATCTTTTTATCCCTAAGTTGATTAATACTTTATATATTTATTACACATGATTAAATGATATATATTTTTAAAACATTATATTACATTATTAAAATTTGAATAATACTTGATTAGTATTCAAATAGCTTTATTATTTGACATTTTTCTTAGGAATCCAAAAGCATTAAAATAGAATCATCACCAATAGGAAAATTTCATATTACTAGAGGGTAGATCTATCATTAGATAGGTTGGTTCTATCACACAAATTACTAATTCCTTAATTTACCCATAAAAATAGGGGTGGCTCCATCACTGCTTAGTCATGTGTTATTTTATCCTTTAAAACATGCATTTTTCACACATTTGCATGTTTTTCTTCATGTTTCTTTCCATTTTCCACCTTGAGTCTACCCCATGACTAACCAATTCACTTCCAATCTTATTTTTATTACTCCCCTTCCTTCCTAATTTTTAATTTTAGTTAACTAAAAGTTAAACCCACCCCTATAAGCTCCATGATTCTCCTACAAGTATCTCAATTTTAGATCCAAAAAAAAATATTGGATATTTTTATTCTAAGCTTGTTATATCCAAAACCTACTTTCCATTGTTTTTTATCTCCATGCTTGATTATTTTCATTCCATACTACACAACTTTGTAGAATGGAAATCATTGAATTAATAACTAGCTCATTGTAATCAGTGTACCATCTAGCCACAACCAATTTCTCTCATGTTTGGAGTTGTGTCCTTCCTCATTATCCTTTTGATATTGTTATTTTTTTCCATCCTTGGTTATAAATTTCCTACAATCTTATTTGAGCAGAGGATGTATCACACTGAGGATAAAGTCACATCTCTTACTTCCATCTAGTTTATACCTTGATCAAGTTAGGGATTTCTAATTTTAGTTTTATTTTATTATTTATTAGATTAGAGTAGTTTACTTAATTTCCATTTATTATATTATATTTCATTTCAAAAAGTTAATATATGGGAAAATAAATATTTATTTTTTACCAAAAAGAAAATAATAGTTAGTTTCTTTATTTGATTGCATACACATCATGGATCTTCTTTAAAAGCATTCAATCATGCATTCAGATATTATACAAATTTTAGGGAAATAAAAAATTAATTTTCAGCCTTGAAATAATTCATTTTCCATTTGAAAAAAGCTTATATTTTGCAAAAAAACAAGCATGCAGGCACATAGAGTTGTTTTCAACTCATAAAATTAAAACCTATGTATCCACCTCTGCTTAAATCAAATCATTTAAACTTAGTGTGCATCCATTGGAAATAATAGAAACTAGTTTTATCTTGCATATGAAAAGGCATATTTAGCTATGAAATTAGTTGAGATCAATTGAGATAACCAACTATCCAATGAACATAGTCATGTAACTTGATGTGCACCTACAGGTGCCCCATAAAAGACTAATCATGATTGAAATGAAAGCATTGGGACTACTTTGAAGTCTTTCAAGGTTGAAAAGATCAGATTGAAGACTAATAGGAGGTTTAGGATTGGTTTTAGAACCATCCACCATGCACATTATCTATATCATATCCTCACTACCCTATGTCCCAAATATGCATCTACATGAACCTCATACAGAAGACTAAGTAGTTGGAGTGCTAGTGTTTGAACATGTTTGAGACCTTCATAGAGGTTTGAGAAGTTGAATAATGTCATAAAAATCATGGTGAAGTCCAAATGTGTTATGAAGACTTTATATTCATGTTCATAGGTTGATGAAGTGAATTAAGTGACAAGTTACCTTAAAGCCTTTGAAATAGGGTTTTAACTTTTCTTTCAATCCTTTCAGAGTGAAATTCATAAGGTGTAAATAGGTTTGAAGGCTTCCATGAAGTGACCCAATCATATAAATAGTGAGTTAACATGAAAAATAGTTTTTTGGGATAAAGGAAATTGATGTATGGAGTATTTATAATTTAAATAAATATTTCACTATATACACTTAGTAATGTACAATACTTCTCAATATCAAATAGTTTTTTTTCATGCATATGACATGCTAGTGTCATGCCTTCAAGTCAAGTGACCTTGTGTGAGTTAAAGATGATATTATCCATCCAAGGTCAATCAATAGGATTGATATTAAATGTTTGATGTATATCATCACCTACAGGAGGACCCCAAGTTTCTCAAATAAGGTGTCTACAGTCAAGGTTTGCAACATACTTTGTTGGCATTAGAAATAGAAGACAACCCTATAGGTAAGTGACCCCACATGATGGGAAAATGACACTTTTTCTAAATAAAAATTGAATGGGATTGAAACACATATTTAAATAATTTAAAAATCATCTTCAAGTGCCTTTTTGACCTTAGAATGATCACCTATAGTTTGATTGTAGTGTGACAATGTACTAGAACATGATAACTTAGATATTGACAAGCCCTAGGGTATGTTATGGATATATTTGATCATGAAAGTGATATTAGAGTATTTAGATAGAAATTAATCATGATACACCCTAAAATAATCCAATTTGGCTTCAACACATAACCTACAGTCAATACACATACCTTGTGCTTAATCAATGAGTTTAAGAAGCATGTCTTGAGGGTGTTTAAAGAATTGAAGGACTTATTGGTGTGGTCTCAATATTAAAATTAGTAAAAAATGTCCTCAATACTTACTTGATCCCCTAATATAATTGTCTTAGCTAGGGAAATAAGGAAAGTGCCCTCTATTTTGTCTCAGATAGAGGGCACTCCCAAAGAGTGCAAAACTATAGGCAAGGGTAAACAAGTGATAAAGAGGTGAGTTGGGAAGTGTTGAGACCTTGTAAAAGGCTGTATAAAGATATAATGAAGACCCATAGAGGTTTTGAATACCTCATAACTAGTGGAAACCACATAGAGTAGTCTTGGACATCAAGGACACAGTTAGGCCTATTAAGCCTTGACTAGGTTTAAAACCTAAAGGGGTCCAATCTTATTCCTATCACTAGATGAATCTCCCAAGTCATTATATCATCTTCATGAGGATATATAAGGTGATTTGGAACATGAGTTTTTTTTTAAAAATCATAGGAAGGTCATTATTATCTCAAATTTATGATAGGGTATCCAGAATACATGCCCAAACTCAAGAAGCCATATTTAGATGCTCATATCTATGGATGATTACCATGGGGGTCCAAGGAGTTGAGATATGTAGTCATATAAAATATGAAAATTGGTAACTTGAGTGTGGCTTGTGACACCCAACCCATAGGTCCTTTTTTATTGCTCTCATGACCCTCCTAAGTACCTTTTCATTGATTCCCAATCATCCATAGCCTTCTAAAACTTGATTCCACCTCCTCCAAGCAAAATTTCTAGTGATGATTCAATCCCCCTAGGTACCATTACTTCATGAATATAACACCCAAATTTGACTATAGCATTAAACCCTAGGGTGTCCATATCTAGCACTCCTATCCAAGTGCATGTTTACCTCTAATGGTTAGTTTCTTCTAGTTCTTATTCCTCTTCTTGTTGGCCTAGCATGAATACATTCTACCGATGACCAACAAATCCCTATAAAATCCCATTCAAAGTTCATTTAGAAGGGGTTGAAAAATGTCATAAAGTAAGCAAGAATACAAGTAAGATTACTAAGGCAATCTTCCCTATTTTTTGCATACAACCAACCAATACTACTACAAGATTATTCAAATCCATACATGAATATTTAGCCACCTCAAGCACATCTAGTTTATCATTTTAAATCTGCATACACACTATTGCACAAAACACATGAAGTGGGATAACTACATATGGTTTGATCCCTCTTCAGAGTATTGGTATGTAGGTAGTGTGCCCACACAAGGGGTTTGGATACACATTCAATGCATCTTACACACACTAACCCCCCTCTTTCCCAATTTTTTTCAAATTAGAATGGAGTCTAGGGTTTGAATACACAATAATATCTATAGGGAGTATTGCGGACATCCAAAAATCAAAATTTCATAGGCAAGCTCACACAGACATAACAAATAAAACCTAAAAAGCTCAAGTCTCTTGGACAATAGTGGAAAAAGAGGACTATAGCACTAGACACTAGGGTGTCCTATTTTGGCACTACTATCCAATCATAAAATGAAGGCTAGATCTTGATTTATGATAGTGTCCCAATCATTCATAGTGAATTTTAGACCCATCAACAACTGTCCTAGTTAGTTTCTAGCTAAGTCTTATTTTATCTCCCTTATTACTATTTTTAGAAAGATTCAAATTACAGTTAAATTATACAATAATTAGCCTAATTATTGCATATTTATTTACTAATTTTATTATCTAGAACATTAAATAAACTAGGAATAATACACCAATGTTCCCAAAACTATTAAATCATTTGGTGAACCCGACTTACTTTATTTTCACATAAAACCCTTAAAAACCCTAGGGTAAATTTCCTATTGATTTTTCTTATATTTTTTTTTTTTTTTACCTGCATAATAAAATTAGAAATTAGCATTAAATTTTAAAATCTCATAGTAATTTTAAAATAAATTTTCTTTCAAAACCTAGTTTCCCATACTAGGTCCTGATATTTTCCTAGTATTTTTCGTATATTTTTCTTATTTTTTTACTTGCATAATAAAATAAAAAATTAGCATTAAATTTTAAAATTTCTAAATAATTTTAAAATAAATTTTCTTTCAAACCCCAGTTGCCCATACTAGGTCCCAGTATTTTTCCTATATTTCTTTGATTTTTTTACTTACATATTTAAATAAAGAATTTGCATAAAATTTTCAACTCCTTAGTAATTTTAAAAATAATTTCATTAAAAACCCTAATTTCATGTACTAGATCCCATTTTCTTATTGAGGTATCACCCTACATGTTTGTGAGCTTCATATCTTTTTCATACATATTCTAGTTCCTTATTTAGATTATATTTATTTAATCTTTTCTTATATTATTCAAGTTGTTTTCCTTATGCCACCTAAGCTCTTTGCATCTCTTCCTTTGAGACAAAGTGCAAGACTTAGTAGCAACCCTCTTGAATTCACCCAGATTCCTTCAACCTGACCATATACCATGGATAAACAACCAGCTCAAGTTCTAGTTATAAATCCTACACATCCATATTACACTAATTTCAATGAAGATAATTTTAACGATGAGAAATATGAGAATAATAATGATGATACAAAAACTAATATTCATGATCCATCACATTAGACTCATGATCAACTTCCACCAATTATTGATAATGAAGTTGTCCTCAACAAAGATTTGATCCTAATTTTTTTTTGAGAAAGACTCAAGGAATAGCCTCAAGATCATACTCTTATCTTGAAATCTATCATGAAAATTAAAAAGGACAATCAAGTTGAGTCTTCCATTCCTTTAGACAAACTAGTTAAAAATGACACTATGGGGAAACTATGTCTCAATAACCCCCTATAATATCCCAACCTACCTTTATACCACCACTAGCTATAACTAGTACATCTTTGTCTCCTGATGTGGTAGCCCTTGTGTAAGAGATAAAATCTCTTCAATCCAAGGTGTTACATCTTGAGCAAGGTGCCTCTAGACCTACATAGGCTTTGGATTCTTTTGCTCTACTACATACACTATTGGCACATCATATTGCTTCTACACCCTTGACACAAGGTTTTGTTCAACCCAAGCTTATTTGATATAATGGCAAGGGTGATCTAGAGATACATTTGAGATATTTTCATGTAGAATTATTGAATTATGTGCCAAATGATTAGATAATTACTAAGTTATTTCCATGGATTCTAAAGGATTATGCTTTATAATGTTTTTATAGTCTACCAAATCAATCAATTAATGCATTCAATCTGTTAGTTGACACATTCCTAGCTCATTTTAACATCAACATAGGTGATAAGGTTTCATATTCCCAAGTTACACAATAGAAACAAAGGTCAAATGAGGATCTCATAGATTATGTTCTTCAATATAAGACTATCTTGGCTAAGATGACTAGCCCCATGGCCGATCAAGAGTTATAAGATATCTTCAAATATAGTTTTTTACCAGCTTTACATGAGTCAATAATGTTCAAAAGGTTCTCTTCCTTCACTGAATTGTGTCATATATTAAAGGAAAGGGAATTCAAACTCATTTCAATGGGCAAACTCAAGTACATAAGTATATCAAAAACAACAAATAAGAGTAATAACAAAGCCCCATACAAAGTCTAGGTCAATGATAACAAGGATTATAATAAATTTACAATCAATGTGGATTTATAACCCCCTTAACATGTGGTTTTATCATAACCTCCTTAGTAAACCTTTACTGATCTACCAGTTTCTCCAGCCAAAGTTTTACAGTAGCTACTAGAATGTAATATCATATATCTCCCTCCTATTCAGGAAGTTGATCCAATAAAACCTTTTCCACAAGGATATGATCATCATGCATTTTGTGAGTTTCATAAGGCACTAGGCCATACAACAAACAAATGCATTAGTTTGAGACATAAGATATAAGACTTGATAGATGGAAATGTTATTAACCTTGGCACTTCAGTCAAGCCTTCTCAAGAAAAGCAAAAATAGGATAAAGCTTTGAAAATATTTTTAGATCCTTTCCTAAAGAATTATAAATAAGAGATAGGGGATACATCAAGTGTTTACCATGGATATCATGCACATCCCACACTAGATACATACAAGACACTTTTAGTTGAGTTACATCCTTTGAGCAACATGATTGGTGTATACAATTCTAGAGTTCCAACTAGACCTACCATCTCCTTCTTAGAACAAGAGATAGTCAAGGATGTTTCAGAATATCATGCACTCTTTATTAGATCTTACATTCATAATCATCCTATTCATAATGTTCTCATAGACAATGAATCTAGTGTAAACATGTGCACTATGAAATTATTATAGCATTTGGGATATTTAGATCAAGATGTTACCCTAATAGACATAGTTATTAGTGGATTTAGTGGGCACATACATAGTTCATTGGGTGACATTGTAATTCCTCTCTAGTTTGGTCCAACACACACAGCCACACCATTTACTATAGTTCCTAGTGCAAGATTTTTTGATAGTTACTTGGTCAACCAGATATCTAAAAACTTTGAGTAGTACCTTCTACAGTTCACATATGCTTGAATTTCATTCATGATAATCAAGTTGTTATAGTTGCTGGAGTTCCATATGAGTTACCACTCCCCACTTCAGATCCATCTTATACTTTGTAATTAGCAATTTTAGTTCAACCACTAGTTTTAGTTTCTCTAATAGTTTCAATTCTTCCACTGGTTCAAATTCAGACATAGCTGAGGCCTCCATCACTGACATAGAGAATTCATACACTTCCACAAAGGTTTCTTTTAGAGAAACCATATTTTTAAGATTCTAGATAGCTTTCAAGTATAGTATTCACACCTAGAGAAGTATCATTGAGGTCTCTTGTCTCTACACATAGATCACAAGTTTAGAGAGCTTCTCTTACTACAAGATGGGTCCCTAAGAACCCTAAAATTTCATCCACTTCTTAGAGTTATAGGGGGACCCCACAGTTGGGTTTTACTTTAGAGACTTTATAGAATTTAAAACATATATACCTTTTAGAGCCACATTCTCAGCCCTTCTATTGTGCTTCAAAATCATGCATGATCCCTTTCCTTTATACAAGACACCATGATAGGGAGTTTCCCATGAGACTCGTCAGTTAGTATCATTCTTTCATAGCTTACTTATACTTAGCTTCTTTTCAATTTCTTGCAAATAATTTCCTTATAATTAATTATACTAAGCTAAATATCAAAAATACCAAAAACAATATAACATTTTAAAATACAAAAACATTTCAATTGCATGCATCATCCATGATTTACATTTCTACTACTATGTTAGAACTACATTTGCTATTCTATGCTATTGTTGTAACTTTATCTACATGACCATGCTTCACTTTATCTTATTTGAGTGTCTACAGTGACATATAGATCCCTGATTACTTCACTCTACCCATTGAGGGGGTATCCTACTTATACATTCAAGACATACATTGATATATATACTCACTAGGGGCATATTCTACATGACTACACCATCTAGGTTATGTAATTCCTACACCACACACTCTAGTTATCATGTTGATATACATTACTTACTAGCTTACATAGATTACTTTATCAACACTCACTAGTATATAGCACTTGTATATTTCTTAGCATATACCTAGTCTTGTACTCCATGTCTTACATACTTTCACTTCTTGCTTTGATTAGTTAGATGTGATTGTATTGCAATTATTCACATGCCTTCCTTTCTTTTTTTTCATATATAGATGTGATTGTATTTCTTAGTTTTTATTTTGTCTCATGTATGTGCCTTAGGACATTTTCCAATGTCATTTACTTTTATTCTTGTGTGTGCCTTAGGACATTTACCAATGTCCTTTACTTGGACTCTTCTATATGATTGTGGCTTTCATGCCAACCTTACTTGTTTCAATTATATTTGTATGTGGCATTTGAACATGCCTTGTCTGCTTGCTTTCCAATTTGAGTGACATGTGCCCATGTCCCTTGTTTTCTTGGACCCTTGACCACTCTTTTATGCTTCCTTACTCTTTCCTTGTGTGTTTGTTTGTTTATCATTGTTTGTAATGACATGATCCACATCATGCATTATCTTTATTTCTTGGATGCCATGATGGACATCATGTTCCATCCCTCCTTAACAACTAATAAATAATAACTAATAATTAACCAGACTTCTAGTTCCAATTTAGTATATTACACATGTTATTACATTGTTATATCTATTTAGGCATACCCCTGTTGATCTAACAATCTCTCATTACAAACAATGTTATATCTTGAGATATTTTGTCGATTATCATTGCTATATCATGTATCTTTGCATCGTAACACACTTTTAGGGATATTTATTATTAGGTTAGTCATTTTAGGGTCTTCATTCCTACCCTGAAAAGAAGGGGCAATAAATAGGGGTTTAGTCATAGAGATCAAAGCTCCTACTAGTTGGAAAAAGTAGCATTTAAAACACCTAGAAAAATAACCGAACTTCAAACTAGGCATACCAAACTAGGTAGACAGTGATAATTTTAGAACAATCATCAAATTTAGCCTAGGACAATAGTGCCA
The DNA here is from genome assembly GCA_037957365.1 of Torreya grandis. NCBI lineage: Eukaryota > Viridiplantae > Streptophyta > Pinopsida > Cupressales > Taxaceae > Torreya > Torreya grandis. The sequence continues at coordinate 42,722 of JARHVA010000788.1, forward strand.
AGATTAGACTACAACACTAGACCTTCTAGTGTCTTCTTTTAGTGCTCCTGTCTAAATAACCATAAAATCAAATTTTATAGACACAAGCAAAAAGGTAGGTTTAACTACAATTTTGCACATTCAAACCAATTTAGATATAGTAGTTTTAATATAGTTTTTCTTAGAGAATCTAGATATAAGGGGCATCATGATGGCATGATGGGTCTCACTTACAATTTTAGATAGGGTTGTTGGTATAAATTCCAAATCAAAATCCATGTCTTAGACACCAGTGATTGGGGGTAATGTTTGTGGCATATTTATTTTCTTTTCTTTCTGAGTTTAGGACATTACCCAGGCATTCTTAGCAGTTGAGTGCCTTACTCCATCTTCAAGTGGTTGGCATCATTTTGGAGTGGTTTGAATAAAAGCATAACCTTCACATTTTGGAATGGCTTTCATATAAGCCTAGTGCCTAGTTTCAAAGTGGCTTTCATACAAGCCTAATCTCCACCTTTCAAAGTGGCTAAGAGTGGCCTAGTTTCCAGTATTATCCATGCCACATTGTCAAATTATATAGCATTTATGGGATTCAAGATCCATCTCATATGAAACATAGTTCATATTGGTATTAGTTTATAGCTTCACTTCACAAGGTAAAGATAGAGCCAAAGGACTAGCTAGCCTTTGTATTCTTGAACAACCTATTTAGAGGGATTAGACACATAGTCCAAACATTGATCAACACATATAAGATCATGTAACTTCACTTAGTGGGTGATGATGGAGCCAAAGGGTCAACCTTTGAATTTTTGAGTTACTCTTATGGAATTGAGCACTCATCTCCATTCGTAATATTAATCTTGGTACAACACATACCCAACATTACTCAACATCACAATAGGTTTTGTATTGGTTCACATACCTAGTGAGGTGTATTTTTTCCTTCTCTTCCTCTCTCTCTTGCCTAGCTTTATAATTTTTTTATTTTAGATATAATGTATCTGGTAAGAATTGATTTACTCTTTGTTTTCTCTTATAGATTTACATTTCACAATGTGCTCTCTCTATGCACACCCAACATCACATAACTTCATGGGCTTCACCCTCATAGGTAAGTTTAGGTACACTTTATTTTTTTCCTTTATTCTAGTATTTCATTTTAATACATCACTAAAATAAAGGAGGGGAAAATGTAGTCATATAAAATGTGAAAATTGGTAACTTGAGTGTGGCTTCTGACACCCAACCCAGAGGCCCCTTTTGCTTGCTCTCATGACCGTCCTAGGTACCTTTTCATTGACTCCTAGTCATCTGTAGCCTTTCAAGACTTGATTCCACCTCCTCTATTAGTATTTTTAGTGATGATTCCATCCCCCTAGGTCCTATTATTTCAAGACTATAATGCCTAACTTGGACTATAGTGTCAAACCCTTGGGTGTCCATTTTTGGTGTTCCTATCTAAGTGCATTTTTACCTCCAATGGTTAGTTCCTTTTGGTTCCTATTCCTCTTCTTGTTAGCCTAACATGAATGCATTCTAACCATGACCAATAGATCCCTATAAAATCCCATTCAAATTTTATTTATAAGGGGTTTGAAAATATCACACAATAAGAAAGAATATAAGCAAGACCACTAAGGCAATCTTCCCTATTCTCTGCATACAACTAGCCAATACTACTACACGCTTATTCAAATCCTTACACCAATCCCTAGCCATATCAAGCATACCAAATTTAGAATTTTTCATCTTCATACACACTATTACATAAAGCACATCAAGTGGGAGAACTACATATGGCTTGATCCCTCTTCAGAGTATCGGTATGTAGTCAACATTCACACATAAGGGGTGTGGATACACGTTCAGTACATTTTACACACACTAACCCCTCCTCTTTCCCAAAGTTTTTAAAAGCATAATGAAGTATAGGGTTTGAAGAAAAATTAAAATCTAGAAGGAGTTTCATAGACATCCAATAGTCAAAATTTCATAAGTAGGCTCACATAGACACAGTGAAAAAAACCCAAAAATCTTAGGTCTCTTAGATAATATCAGAAGAAGAGGACTATATCACCAAACCCCAAGGTGTCATATTTCAACGCTTATGTCCAATCATATAATGAAGGATAAATCGTGATCTATGATAGTGTCCTAGTCCTACATAGTGAATTTTAGACCCTATAATAGCTATCTCAGTCAGTTTTTAGCTAAATCTTATTTTCTCTACCTTATTACTATTTTTAGAAAGATTCAAATTATATAAATTAGTGACTTAATTATTACATATTTATTTACTAATTTTATTACTCCAAAAACTTAACTAAATTAAGAATAATACATGAATATTCCCAAAACTATTAAATCAAGAGATTTTGAAGAGAGTCATAAACATGATTCTAGTGGAATTTGTTTGAGGGTTGAACATTAGGATTGTATGAACAATCCTTAAGAATCAAAATTACTCAAAACCCTCCAAAACCCTTAATAATGACTTGATGGGAAATAGGTGATTAAATATTCATCCATATTCACTATTATGACTTTTAAATTGATTGGAACTTGTAGAGAATTCCACCATGCTTCTTCCCATCAAATTGTCTTGTACCCTATTTGTATGAATAGGGTATAGAACTAGTTTTCTTGATAGATTTTCATGTTTGTTAGGTGTAGAGGATTTTCAAAGGATGAATATAAATTTAGGAGATAAATTGGGACCTAATATAACCCCTCATATTCATTTATTATTTCAGATAAACACATAGACACATCTGTTAGTTCCTTCACTTTAGGTAGTCCAAACTGACATAGTGAATGGAAGGTGATCACCAAGTGAGAAGGCAATAATTCTAATTGGGAGGAATTTTAAGGTCTACCTAATGGATTTAGGTACAAGAGTACTCTTTGAATGTGTCATAACATTTATTACATGTATTTATTTTGAAAATTAAAGCTCACTTGAATGATAAGTGTGAGGAATGAGTGAAAGAAGGATGATGGTGACTACAGACACTGAGAACACTTATCTAGAAGAAGATAAATGGTTAAATAAACATAAAATGCATGTTTTAGATTTTTATTTACCCCCCCATAATAGTTAAAATGTGGTAGCTATTCTTATTCTACTTTAGAGTGCTCAAGAGAAGCCTTTTATGAAGGCAGTTTCTAAGAAGGTAGCTGAAGGGTCCTACACCAGTTTTGAGGAGTTCTCATGCCTTATAGGGACATTTTTCCAAATTAACATTTCATGTTATATTCCATAATCAATTATTATGAAACATAACTAATTCTTATTCCTTGACAAGTGGAATTTTGACCCTTTAATTCTATATCTCTCTCTTTCCTCTCTCACATTCTATAAGTACAAGCCATTTTGGCTCTTATGGGTTAGTACATGTCTAGTATGACAAAACCCTACTAGTTTGATTACTAATATTTTAATTTGAATAAATAATTATATCTATTTTTGGTTCTATAATTCCTTTCCTAATTATGTATTGTAGTAACAATCTAAATGATAAGTGTTAATCACCTAGCCTTAAATTCATCTTTCTCTCTCATAGTGTGTGCAAAAAATTCATTCTTAAACAAGTCACATAGAGTGTAGTCAATGTCCTTGTATAATATTATACCTCTTACCTATTTCAATTTGGTAAGTGCAATACATATCACCTACATATTTGAAATACTTATGTTGGAGTCCCATAAAAGTTTAAAACCAGTCTTGTGAGTAATCTTTCATAGTGCAAATCAAGGTAGTTTAGTGGATATCATTATAGTGTATCACCTAGTTAGAATAGATCATTTTCATGTTTACTTCTATCTCTTTTCACAAAAATAATTAGTTAGTATAGATGATAATCAATTAAAGATCAATCTAGGGAGGAGCTAGCCCTTAAACCTGGAGGCCTACCTCTACTATAAGCAACCCAAGGGACTACAACTATTCCAATGTTGCCCAAATATTAGAGTAGGCTTGAAAAACCTAATATAGGGTGAAATATTTGGTACTAATAGTTTTATCACTCCCAATGGGACCATTTCCCTAAAAACAACTTATCAAGGTAAATGTAGGTCTTGACAATGTCAACTGCATATGGTGTGCTACTTGGCATTTGGTGACTCCGTTCAAGGTAAAATCTAGTTGTAGACCATTTTTTGTCATATATTTGTGCTCATAATTCATGGTCCTTATTAGGTCCTATTTTAGTAGATATTTCAATCCTATCAATCCACTTATTCAACCTAAACTTCCTCTTGAAGTTCAACATCCTTAACTTATTCTTCCCTTTGAAGAATAAGAGGACTTTGTTAGCCAAGAAGATCAATAAAGTGAAGGATAAATTGAAGTGAACGTTTCTAGGAAGCATGCCTTCCTATACTTTAACACTAAAAATGCAATCCATCTTGATGCCTATGATGACATTCCCATTATTATTACAAATAATGTTCCTACATTCAATAGTGAGCACATTATGGATATCTAAAATTTATATAGTTTTCACAATGTCACTAAGTTTAACATTTCCATTAGACTCCTTACCATGTCCCTTAGAGGGAAATCACTTTCTTGGTATAGGACTTTGCCTGGTGGTTGAATCATAAAATGGGATGATTTTGGAGTATTGCTAACATCAAGGTTTGAAGTTAAGAGTGACCACACTTCACCCATTCACCAATTTAATGTGATCCAAATATCCCCCAAGGAGATAATGCATGATTTTAATGAGATATTACAAAATAATTGGTATATGTTGTCTCATGGGATGTTTCCTACAAACTTGAGGGCCATTGGCACTAACATAGCCATCATGCTATAATCCATGGGTGGGTTTACCTTACCTGAGGCATATGACCTTACCATTAGAGATGAGAATGGCCTCATACAAGCTGCGAAGTTACTTCCAAAAGTCACCATGCCTCTACTGCCAAACATTTCTACTACTACTCCAAGTGTTTCCCAAGTTCCTAATGCTAACACTAATTCAAGGACTACTCCTAAAAAGGCAGATCATGCCATGGATAAAGATGCAAGAATTCAATTCTTATAAGCTAGATTTAGACAAGAAAACATGTAAAAAGTTGTGAATACAAATTTCTATCCCTATCATCAAAAATATGGTCAACAATATGGGTAAGGGAGAGGTCAAGGTCAGCCTAATTTCAATAGGTTTACCAATTCATTTAATCCTACTTCAACCTCAAACATAAGAGCAATGCTACCAGTGCATAGTAATCTAATTTAAGGAGAAGAGTAGAAACAATGTCAATTCATGGATGAAAATGAAGGTGGATAGCAAGATCTAATTTCTCAAGGAGGATTCACCCCTCAACTATTAGCAAAAGATGAAGTCCTAATGCAAGCAAGTGAAGGTTGGCAGCCTCAAGGAGTAAATTTCACCAACTTCCTATTTGAAGAAACTTATGTGCTCAATCAAGGTAATTTTGTTGTAGGAAAAACTATAACTAAGAGAAAGGCTCTAGGAGATGCTAATGGTGTGCCTAAAAGTGCAAATATCCCCTTATAAGGAAACAAACATGACTACAAGCATGGTAGTCTCTACAAATCTTACATCTCCTTCAAGTCAAAATGTTAGAAAGTCTTCTCAAGGTGCTTCAATACCTCAGGTTACAAACACTTACTTGCCTCTAGGACTCAATAAAAAGTAGATATTTTTACTCTAAACACTTTGGACTCATTGAAGAATGCTAAGACATCCATTTCTCTTTGGGATGTCCTTCATATGTTTGGCCAAAAGGAGCTCTTGCAAAATTAGTTGTCCACTATCCATGGTCATAACAATGTTTCTCTTACCAATGCTCCTAATAAAATTATGGAACCCTATACTAATTCTAAGAATCCTCCACCCTTATAGCTCACTCTCATTATAGGGGATAAGATTGTTCATAATTGCATAATTGATAGTGAAGCTATTACATCAATGATACCCAAGGTTGTATTTGATAAATTGGGTTTAAAGTATGAACCACATAGTAAGGGGGTGATTTAATTAGATGGTACTCTTTACAAATCAATAATATTGATCAAAAGGTTTAAGGTTTTCTTTCATGATTATCCTAGTTTCCCCATCCTCCAAGATATTGTGGTTATTGACTTGCCTACCCACTTTTTTATCTGCCTCTCAAGGGATTTCACAACCAAGATAGGATCATACCTCTCAATTGATTGGTCCTTCTTGGCCTTCAGGATAAGGTATGGATTAAAGGTAACCATTAGGACTCAATCACTTGCTAAATTTCACATTGAAGCCTATGTTGAAGTAAGTTCTAATTTAAATTGTGTCATCAATGATAAATAAGAGTCTATTATGGATGATAGTGATTATTACAAGCTTGAAGGCATTTATGATTTTTTTATTAATGAGTACGTTAATAACACATATGAACATGATCCTTATTCCCTCATTGAGGAAACTAATTTGGGAGTATATTCTTATATGAGGAATAAATGCCAATACTTTCACTAACCAAAGAGGAGGGTGAGAATGACGGAATGTGGAAAATGTTTTTTGATGGATTAAGAAGTAAGATTGGTGGAGTTAGTGTTATGTTGGTTTCCCCATTTAAATAATAGTATTATTATTCATAGAGATTCCATTTCAATTAAACTTGAAATGTGGATAAGTATGAAGGTTTTATTCATGGCCTTCAATGAGCAAGGAGAAAAGGAATCAAGAATATACAAGTGTATGGACATAGTGAATTGATTATGCATAAAATTAGGAATGTGGTTGATGATAATAACCATTTGGTCAAGTCATAATCATAGGGTATGTGATTTTATTGAGACTTAAATGAATTCAACATAAAATCAATCCCAAGAGAGTAGAATAATCATGTTGATAGACTAGCTGCTATAGGAGCAAAATTTGATACAACTACTAGCGTAAAAGGAGGAAAATAATCTCATATCAAGGTCATTATCAGACCTTCCATACTTGATAATGAGGAGTCTTTGAAAGTTTTTTATATTAAAAAACAAATTACACATTTCTTGTAAAATAAATTTGAGTTATCCTTAAGAAACCAAAAAAGATTCCAAGAATAGTTTGATAATCAGATTATGTAGTTAAGAACAAATAAGATACCTCAAGGATTGGTGACCTTAGAGAGTATATTTAATGAATATGATTAAAGGAATAATGAAAAGGTGATTATGTATAAAAAGGAGGATAATTAGGAAAGGGTCTTGATCTTCAAGGATAAACTCCTCAAACTAGGCAAGGTATGTTCTACATCAAAAAAACAAGCATTCATTGATTTGTGTAGAGAGTTCCATGAGATTTTTGCTTGGGAATATAAGGACCTACGAGGGTTTGATCATATCCTAGCACACCATACTATTGAATTGGAACCTAGAGTTAAACCATTTAGGAAAAATTAAAGGCCCGTCAACCCCAAAGTTGAATAACTCATGAGGTTAGAACTCACCAAACTCCTTGAATCTGAGATAATTTTTCCAATCAAGCATTCAACGTGGGTAGATAACCTTGTGCCTATTAGAAATAATAATGGGGAGATAATTATTTGAGTGGATTTTAGACATATTAATAGGGTGTCACTCAAAGATCACTATCTTTTACCTTCAATGGAGTAGATTTTACAAGTTGTTTATAATTAGATTTTAGTGAATGAGGATAATTAGTTCAATACAACATTCACTACAAAATGGGGGAATTTTTCTTATAGTGATATTCCCTTTGGTTTGTCAAATTATGGTGCCACCTTCCAAAGGGAAATGTACATGGATTTCAAAGGTCTAATCAATGAGATGTTAGTATATCTAGATGACATAACAGTGTTATTCAAGGATGAAAATGAGCATATGAAACACCAAAGGCAAGTGTTTGAAAGGTGTAGGAAGTATGTAGTATCTCTTAACCCCAAAAAGTGCATCTTTGTTGTCCATGAAGGTAAGATCTTAGGACATATTATTTATAAATATGGTCTAATTATTGATCTTGGAAGGATAGAGGTTATTTTAGGCCTATCATTTCCCTTGCATAAGAAAGGACTCCAAATATTCATAGGCAAGGTAAACTTTGTGAGAAGGTTCATACCTAGTTTTGCATCTTTGGTGAAACATATCACAACCATACTCAAGAAGAACCAAGTTTTCTCTTGGACTAAGGAGGGTGAGAGTAGCTTTGAATCCATCAAGCAAGTAATTACATAAGTTCCCACTCTTGTAAACCCTAATTTTGCTAAAGATTTCATGTTGTATTCATTTACTAACCTTGATATTATCTCATCTATGTTAATGCAAGAGAATGATGAAGGTTTGGAAAAACCAATTGCATTTTTTAGTCAAGGTTTGGAAGATTATGAGGTTAAGTATAAATTTGTGGAGAAACAAGTCCTTTATATTGTAAGAGGGATAAAGAAGTTTAGGCATATGGTTTCAAACAATAAGATTCATATCATGGTCTCTCATCCTAGTACCAAGGAGTTCCTTTGGAGTAAGGGCCTTAGTGAAAAGAGGGAAGGTTGGATCATAAAGGTAATGGAATATGATGTTAATATCAAGGTGAAAAATTTGATAAGATGTAAAGGTCTTTGTGAACACCTAGCTTCAGACCTCCATGAGTCAAAATAAGAAGCTTTAGTCAATCATGATTTCTCCCAACTAGATTCCATACCTCTATAAGGTTAGACACAATATGTCATCATATTTATTCAAAGTGGTGAGTACCCTAATGGTTTGAGTAGACCCAAAATGAGGTATTTTAGATTGCAAGCTATCACTTATTATCTTGTAGATGATGTGCTTTTTAGAAGAGATAATAATGGTGTATTATTGAGATGCATTGATAATGATCGATTTGGAATGTTTCTTGAAAAATTTCATAATGGAAAAATAGGAGGTCATTTCTCCCCAAGAACCATAGTTTCCATGATAATGATGGCAGGGTGTTATTATCCTAGACTCTTCAAAGATTATTATGATTGGGTGAGAAGGTGTGTATAATGTGCTTTTTTATAAGAAAATAGAAGCTTGTATCTCTCACTTTGAGGCCTATTAAACTAGATCAACCCTTCATGTAATGAGGTTTTTAATTCATTGGCATGATAAATCCCCGTTCAAATGTTGGTCACAAATGGATACTCACAAAAATTGATTACTTCATAAGGTGGGTTGAGGTAGTGGTATTGAAGGAAGCTAATGAAAATGTTATCTTGGAGTTATATGAGAATATCATAACAATTTTTGGAACTCCTTCCACCATAATTTTAGATAATGCACTTACTTTCATGGGTGTTACAATAGTTGATTAGGAAAATACTAATGGCATATACTTGAGTAAATCATCCAACTATTACCCTCAAGGTAATGGGTTGGTTGAGTCTACTAATAAGAACCTAATCATAATCAAGAAAATTTTGGAGGAAAATCAAAGGGCTTGGCACACTAAATTAAATACAACCCTATGGGTTGATAGAGTAACTCACAATAGGTTAATAGAGAACTCTAATTTTGCTCTTATTTATGGGAGAGAGGCTAGGCTATATATATCCCAAGAGATACTTAACTTAGATTTGGCACATAAGTTAGAGTTTCTTGAGAAAACTCTAATGGAGGTGAGGTTGACAAAGTTTATGGAGCTGAAAGAGAGTAGAGATAATTCTCACAAAGCTATGGAGCATCACTGAATGATAATAAAGAGGTCTTTTGATAGGAAGGCAACTCCAAAGGTATTACAAGAAGGTGAAAGAGTATTAAAGTGGGATGAAGATAGAGAAAAGCTAGCGAGGCATACCAAATTTGACATCTTATGGAGTGGACCATATATCATCATCAAATTCAAAAAAATTAACTCTTTCCAATTAGAAAGAATGAGTAGAGAAGAGTTACATATCCCTATGAATGCGATCCATTTAAAGCTCTGCTACTGATGATATGAAGGTTAGTCATGTAAATACTAGAGTAGGTGTGTGTTTTTACTTTTATTGTGTGAGTGTTCCCTAAGTGTTCTTGAGAACACGTGTGTTTGCTTAGGTGAGTGATTTTTTTCTTGTTTTGTGTCCTCTTTTTTTTTGATGTGTTTTAAAATGCAATTCAATGTCTAACTTGTGTATTGGTGACTCCATATCCCAATGGATGGGAATAGGCTACTGGTTTTAGCATAGTTGGCTTACCACCCCTAGGAAATCATCAAAAATGTTGAATATTTTGAAACAAGTCAAAATAATTCAACCCCCCTATAGTTAAAAACTTGTATAAGGGTCTTATATGGTGTACCATAGTCTTATCAAGGTTATTTAATGTGTCACTACCTTGATCATATTCACCTTTAAGCCTATGTCATGTTAGGGGTCTTTTTTTTGAGTCATTTATGAAGGTTTATATAGTTTGCATAGTAGACAATTATTTCAAAGTCCCTTTAAACATCCCCTATGTCAATTACTTATTAGTCATGTGTAGTCCTAATAGTTAAAAAAGGAAGTTTGGGTAGTTGTATGGCTTCTACAAGAGTTGTGTCATGTATGGAAAAATATACAGTGTCCCTCTAACTTCCCTAAGATCACTTATACATTTGATCAACTTTAAAACACCTAAAAAGGTACTAAAACCATTTCATTCCTCCATCACTCTTCTTTGCATGCTAGAAATGTCAACTAGTTTTAGTCCAATATGGATAGCAAAAGTTAAACTAGGTCAAATGATCTTGTAGGATGATAATAATATTTTTCCTCTTAAAATTAATAATAGGAGTCCTAATATTGGTCACTTTTTATTTATGAATCAATGATAAGATGTTTACTAGTTCTTTTTCCTTACTCATTCCCATACCCTACAAGTTTCCTCATTATTTGAGCTAATTTGTACAAACCAAGTACTTCACATGGTGTTGGAGAGTGTAGACATTATTCTCAGGTGGTTCTTAATCCATTTTGCATTTGTGGGATGATATAGAAAATTACAACTAATTTAGCTTACTAGTTGAGCTCCATTACTATCTTGTAGACACATTTCACCAATTGCAGAGGGTGTCTTTTTCCTATAATGGTTTCAAGTAAAATTGTAGTGATGTTTCATGCCCCTCATAGTCATGGTGATCATCTTAATTTTGTATTTCTAGTCTCAAATACTAATATGTTGATGAAAAACATAGTCATTTCCCTGAAGGTATCCATCTATAGCTAGGTGAATGAGAGTTTTGAAGCTTGCATAACCATGATGAAAATGAAATGAAGATTTTTCTAAGGTTTTGATCACACTCTTCAAGCATGATCAAACAATTTGAGATATGAAAATGGTTGAGATCAATTGAGATAACCAATTCTCCAATGAAGATGGTCCTGTAGCCTAATGTGCACCTATAGGTACCCCATAAAAGACTAATCATGATTAGAATGAAAGCATTGGGACTGGTTTGAAGTCTTTCAAGGTTGAAAATATCAAATTGAAGACCAATGGAAGGTATTTGATTGGTTGTATAACCATCCACCATGCACATTATTTATATCATATCCTCACTGCCCTATGTCCTTTATATACATCTACAGGAAGATCATATAAAGGATTGAGGAGTTGGAGTGATAGTGTTTGAACATGTTTGAGACCTTCATAGAGGTTTGAATAGTTGAATAATGTCATAAAAATCATGGTGAAGTCTAAAGGTGTTATGCAAACTTGAGAATCATGCTCACAGGTTGATGAAGTGACTTAAGGGACAAGTTACCTTAGAGTCTCTGAAACAAGGTTTTTATCTTTCTTTTAATTCTTCCCTAGTGAAATGCATAAGGTATAAATAGGTTTGAATGCTTCCATGAGGTGACCCAATCATAGGGATAATGAGTTGACATGAAAATTAGTTATTTGGTCTAAATGAAAGTGATGTATGAAGTATTTTTAATTCAAACAATATTTCACTATATATACTCAATAATATATAGTACTGCTTAGGCTAAAATAGTTTTTTCATACATATGACATGATAGTGTCATGCCTTAAAGTCAAGTGACCTTGTGTGAGTCAAAAATGATATTGTATGTCTAAGGTAAATCAATAAGATTGATATTTAATGATTTATGTAGATCATCACCTATAGGAGGACCCCATTTTTCTCAAATAAGGTGTCTACAGTCAAGGTCTACAACATACTCTATTGGCATTGGAAATAAAAGCAAACCTTGCAGGTAAGTGACCCCACATGATGAGAAAATGTCACTTTTACCAAATAAAAATTGAAGGGTATTGAAATAGAAGTTTTAAGAGTTTAAAAATCCTCTGCAATTTTCCTTTTTCCCTTATAATGATCACCTATAGTTTGACTGTAGTGTGGTAGTGTACTAGAACATGATAGCTTAGATGTTGACAAGCCCTAGGGTATGTTATGGATATTTTTTATCATGGAATTGAGATCAAAGTATTCAAATATAAATTAATAATGATACAACATACCCAAAAAACCCTAAAAGAGTCCCATTTGACTTCAAAACATAACCTACAGTCAATACATAGACCTTGTGCATAATTAGTGAGTTTAAGAATCTTGTCTTAAGGGTGTTTGAAGAATTGAAGGACCTATAGTGTTGTATAGATATTAAAATTGGTAAAGAAGGTTCTAAATACCTACTTGATCCAATCATATATTCATATTGGATGGGGAAATAAGGGAAGTTCCCTCTATTTTGTCTCAGATAGAGGGTACTCCCAGAGAGTGCAAAACTACAAGCAAGGGTAAACAAGTGATAAAGAGGTGAGTTGGGAAGTTTTGAGACCTTTCATAAGGGTGTCTAAGCTATAACTAAGACCCATAGAGTTTTTAAAGACCTAATAACCATTGGAAACCAACATATTAGTCTTGGACATTAAGGACATAGTCAAGCCTATTAGCCTTGACTAGGCCTAAAGCCCTAAAGGGGTACAATCTTGTTCCTATCACTAGATGAACCTCCTAATTAATTAGATAATATTCATGAGGAGATATTATAAGGTGAGTTAGAACCATTATGTTATAGAAACCAATCATAATAAGGTCATTATTAGCTCAAATCTATGATAGGGTATGCAAAATACACACACAAACTTGAGAAGCCAAATCTATGATAGGGTATGCTCATATCTATATAGATGATTAGAATTGAGGTCCAAGGAGTTGAGATATGTTTAAGAGGTTCATAAATATGATTATATTGTAATTTTTCTAAGGGTTAAACATCAGGATTATATGAACAATCTTTAAGAATCAAAACTACTCAAAACCCTCCAAAACCCTTGCTAATGACCTGATGGGAAAAAGGTGAATAAAGATGCATCTAGATGAACTAGTATGACTTCGAAAGTGATCATAACTTGTAGATAACTCTACCAGGATTCTTCCCATTAGATTGGCTTGTACCTTATTTGTATGGATAGGGTATATAACTAGTTTTCTTGACATATTTTGGTGTTTTATAGGTGTAAAGGAGTTTAAAAGGATGAGGATCACTTTGGGAGATCAAGTAGGACCTAATATAACCCCTAACTTTCATTTATTGTTTTATATAAACATATTTACACATATGCTAGTTCCTTCACTTTAGGTAGTTCAAATTGGCATAGTAAATGGAAGGTGATCACTAAGTGAGAATGTGATAACTCCAATTGGGAGGCCTTTTAAGGTTTGAATAATGGATTTAGGGAAAATAGGAATCTTGAAAGGTGTCATACCACCCATTTCATGGATTTTTTTGGAAAATTTAAGGTCACTTGAATTACAAGTGTGATGAATAAATGAAAGAAGGATGATGGTGACTGTAGACACTGAGAACACTTGTCTAAAAGAAGATCAGTTGTTAAAGACACATATAATGTATGTTGGACTTTTTTCTTAAACAACCCCCCCCCCCAATAACATTTCACATGTGGTAAATATTCCTAGTCTAATTTGGAACACTCAAGAGAATCCAATGATGAAAGCAATTTCTAAGAAGGTAGTTAAAGGGTCCTATACCAATTTTGAGGATTTCTCATGCCTTAGAGGGACATTTGTCTAAAGAGACATTTTTTAGTATTTTACATACTCCATTTATCTTTAACATAACTAATTCTCATACCTTGACAAGTGGCATTGTGACCTTTAAACTCCACTTATCTCTCTCCTCTCTCACATTCTATAAGTATAAGCCATTTTGGCTCTTGTAAGTTGGTCCATGTCTAGTATGGTGAAGCCCTACTAGTTTGATTACTAATATTTGCCTTTTAATAAATAATTTAATATAGTTTTGGTTCTATAATTCCTTACTTAAGTGTGTAGAGTAGTAACAAGTCAAATGATAAGTGTTAATCACCTAGCCTTACATTCATCTTTCTCTCTCATAGTGTGTGCAAGTAATTCATTCTCCAATAGGTCACATGGAGTATAGTCAATGTCCTTGTCTATTTATAAATGTATAAATTTTTAATAGTGTCTAATATTTTACCTATCACCCCTTTCACTATGGTAATTGCAATACATACCCCCTACATGTTTGAAATACTTATGTTGGAGTCTCGTAAAAGTTTGAAGCCAGTCTTGTGATTAATCTTTCATAGTGTATATCAAGGTAGTTTAGTGGATATAATTTTGGTGTATCATCTAGTTAGAGTAGGTCATTTTCATGTTTCTTTCTATCTATTTTCACATAAACAATCAGTTAGTATAGATGATAAGCACTTAAATATCAATCTAGGGAGCTAGCCTTTAACCTAGAAGCCTACATCTACTATAGGAAACCCACAGGCCTAGAGGTATTCCAATGTTGCCCAAATATTAGATTAGGCTTAAAACCCATCTAGGGTGAAATATTT
>JARHVA010000788.1:662500-960000 GCA_037957365.1 Torreya grandis
ATTACAATAATAGATGTACTGATAATGGCATCATAGCATTCACACAAGGGGCACCGAGATCTCCTCTATTATAGAACCATAGACCTCATTCATCCATGATCAAGTCATCTTAGGACATTCCTTTATAGGAATCATCAGTCACTCATCGTGAGAGTAATGCAGGTTCTAGGATAGAGGTTCACAGGATATCTCCTATTCCACCTATTCAAAAGGTTTAAAAACTAGGACAGTGATAGTAACCTATATTTAGCAATGTAGTTTGAGGAGTACATAGTATAGTTCCATATACATATCTAGCATAGTCACAGGCACTACAATAGAGTACCGTGCTAGAGAGATATTCACTACGATAGGATTTTTAGGGTCTTATCTCATGTAGCAACCTGTTACGGTTAAGATTAAATGAACCCACATCATAGAGTATTACTCTATATAGATACTCATTACGATTAGATTTTTAGGGACCTATTTCATGTAGCAACTTGCTATGATTGATATTAAATAAGCCCCCATCATAGGTTTTAGCTCCATCTCGATCTATTACTTAGTCATATGCATCACAACAAAGGCCATAAGATGTTATTTCATGTAGCAGTCCACTACGATTATGGATAGATGAGCCTTCTTCATAGCAGACAACTTCAGTTGCACATCTAGTAAGGTTACATTTGGTAGAGTCTCCATGCACAACTATAATTAGTGCACAGTAAATAGTATTAGATAAAATGTATGTTCCTACATAACATGAGTAGGATGGGCACTTGTTCAGTTGACCATCAAGGTTTATATAGATATATGACACATTCATACTAGTATCAGTCTATAGGTTCACTTCATAGGGCAATGATGGAGCCAAAGGATGAACCTTTGTATTCTTGAGCCACTCTCAAGGAATTGAGCATAAAATGCTCTCTTACATCCCCTTCTACTAACAAATAAAATTCCTAGTTTGAAACAACCATCCCTAATCCAAATCACATTAGCTAAATCTTGATCTGACCAATATCCCATTTTACCAAGCTTAAATCAGTTAACTTTGTCAAAACAATTTACCAATTATAAAACCAACACAAGTTCTTTACTTACATGTGATTCAAAATCAAACCTAACATCACACTTATCAACATATCATGAACAATCAAATCACATCCCAAATAACATTTTACCAAAACATATGAAACCTCAAAATCAATAGCAAATCAACTATTTCTTAATCAATCATTTGTAAATTAATATACCAATATATTCCAAAATCCATAACACAGTACACATGAGTCAAAATCAAAATGATATCCATATATATATAATAAAGTTTTCAAAACATATACATCACATCAAATATAATCAATCATAAATGGGTATCATGCCCTCACTCTCAGTCTCACTCTCCCCACCAGTACTAGTCCCATAATCCACTCTCGCACTCGGTGACCTCGCACTTTCTTGATCTCTTGAATGCCTCTTACGATGACTATCTCACTCTAGTAACTGACCATGATCCTCATGAAAGTATGAATACTACCTCTAAAGCTCTGTGTACTCATCAATAATCCTCATACTCATCGATCCATAATCAAGTGGAGGCATCCTATGCCTATCTAGCTCAAACCTCAGCTCGTCTCTCTCTCCTACTGCTCTAACATATGTAGCTATCACTATAGCAAATCTATCAAACAAATGAGCATAAACACTATATGTATCCATTGCTCACTCTATCAAACCCTCATCCACAACATCATCTGATACATGTTGTGTAAGCTCTCAGAATGTCAACTCAATGATGGTCTCCCAGAACCCATCATCACTACTTCCTACCCCTTCTTGTGCTTCATCTTGCACACCTGCCACTCCACCTGCACATAAATTACAACACTACATTATATATATACTTTAAAGTCAAACTAAAGCACAAACTTATACACAATTCAAATAAAATTGCTACTTACCTCCCATCATCTAGATCGGTGTAGGATCCTCATACTTAGGAGCATCCCCTCCATCACCAAGATATAATAGATCCCAATGATGCCTAGTCCACCATGTAGTATATGCCTCTATACATACAACATCATCTAAATCAAGAATATCTATAGTCACATCTTACGCATCTAAAGGTAATGGTTATAACTCAGCTTTTATAGGCCTCACATGAGCTCCTACCCTCGTTGGTGCTCATGCACTCCTCACCCATACCCATGCTACAGGGGGCACATCCTATGGCACCCTAAACTGTCTAGTCATGTGCTCATACTAAAAATGCTCATAAAATCCAACCCAATGGTCATGTAACCAACAACTGACCCTCATATACCATAACTACACTCCATCATCAACGCACTCAGGAAATCCTCTATAGGGCCTCCATATGATATCATGAGCCACCAATCTATCTAAAAATCATTTATGTTGATCTATCCTAGGAGATCAAATAACCAATGTACTCATTCACCGCTCCCTAAATGGCCATGGATGTGCCCAATCTAGCCTAGGTAACCCAATTGGATGCACAACTACAATGTGCTCATAAGACTAATAATGCAATAAAGTAGATGCACTCACACCACCACTAAAAGCCTCTTGAGTAAACCTGTTAAGATCCTTGTATAAGTGGGAAAGCATAGTCCTACCCCATGAGAACATAGTGACATATACCTCTACATTGTGAATGATCCTATGCATCCTAAACATAATCGACACCCCACTCCTATCCATAGCAAAAAATGAAGCCAACAACATGACCAACCACTTCTATAGATGTAGAACTCTAGACTATACTATAATTGGTATCAACACATCACTATCACTACCTCTATAATGTATACTTGAGGGCACACCAACAAAATACAAGGATGCACAATCAATAACATCAACACCTATGTCATCTTGCAAAGTCACATGCCATATACTAATTGACAAATAAAATTTTTGATATACATCCTTTAGAGTCACAATAATATCCCTTGTAAGAAGTTAGAAAGTACATGTATCTACATTTCACCTCTCATATAAGGAAGTAATCAAATACCTATCCCACTGCACGGTGCCTAGGTCACACACATAGCCTAGCCTTCCCCTATCCATCACATCTCTCTCATCAATAGACAATGGCAATAGCCTTAATTTCTCCATCACCTGACCTCTATGGAACTTCCTCATCCATACCTTGCCCTACAAAATGCCAAAAAACAACAATTATATCAATCCACAAATTCCAAATCAATAACTAAGCAAAAACCATAGTAACTAAATAAAGCAACAACATAAAAAACCTAGCCTCCAAGACAATAGTGCTGGGTATAGGACAACAATGTTAGATAAGAGCACTGTAACCTAGATAGTAGCATTGGATGCAGGATAGGAGTGTTGGAACTAGTTGAAAATTTTCTAAGACTCTTAAAACAACACAAAAACATCAAAAATAGGCTTCCAAATAGTCAAAAATCATGAATTTCATTTACTTACCAGGTAACATCAACACTAGCCTCCAGTTGGGCTGCCAACTGCTCAAACCAGGTCATGGTAAGTGCTCGTATCCTCAGCATATACCTCACTCTAGAGCTCCAAATATCAAACTAGCCAATGCACAAATGAATCAAGAATCAATACAAATTTCCTATATCAAACAACTTTTTCATCCAAAGTAAAATACCATTTTGCTCATAATTAGAACCCCACAACTCCATTTTGCAAACCGCTTTCTTTCACAGAATCATGATAATGGTAGCTTCAACATCACACCACCTTCAATCTCTTACTACTTCATTTGCCTATTATAGCACACAAATATCTATACCTCTCTTAAACCCATACATACACGTTGATCATCATCAATCAAAAACTTGTTCCAATTCCAACAACTTAGTCACATCAATCAAACAACCACTCAATCAATTCAAACTATATCAACCTTAATTATATCATTATGCCACTATTCATCACTTTTGGCTCAAACTCTTCTATCATAGGATCTCATCCCTATCCCAAAAAGGGGGGCATCATTCATATTATTGTTATTCCTACACTTACCCAACATGCCTATCCACTCCCATAAGTGGATACACCATGTTTCTTACACCTCCAATATTTATATTCTTAGATTCAACTCAAATCAATTGAAATATACAATGATTCAAATTACATGGATCACTCAACATTACTTAAGAATTCAGAGGGATACACCTTCAGTTTATAAATACACAAACTATTTAGATATAATGGTTTGGATCATATGGATCCACAATTATTTCAGCTTATAGATACACAGACTATTTAGAAATAGTGGTTCAGATTATATGGATTCATAGTGACTTTGATTTAGATACAAACTCATATACCAAATTTACGGGCATGTAAATTACTACACGTTTCACACATACCACTTCATACAACATGACATAGTTATAGGACCTGATAGTAGATTATAGGCACAGTGGAGAGCATAATGTTTTGATCTCTACTTTTGCACATGGGGCATGGCACAATAGGTCATATCACTTGTGGTTATATATATTACCAGATTATACATATACATCACTTACATACTAGATTTGGGGGCATGACACAGATGTTCATGTTCGTTATCATCTAGGATTATACATATTGGAATAGCAAGACATGCCATTCTCTTCTTGCACATTTACCAAAGTTTTAAATTATATCCAGCTATACACAAGTTGTCACCAGTTTGGATTGCACAACTATCTGTAGTGATTGTTTCATTTTATTAACCAAACCCAAACTACATGAGTTTGTGTGAGATAGAGGATAGACATTAGTTTTGGGCCTTCGAGCATTTCTTAGTTTCAGTTTAGATATTTAGAGTGGGGGCATAATAAATTTTGCTCTTCATAGCATACATATTCTATACACACATTCTAGATTACCTGAGTTTGTGTGAGATAGAGGATATACATTAGTTTTGGGCCTTTGAGCATTTCTCAATTCCAATTCAGATATTCAGAATTGGGGCATGACATATTTTGCTCTTCACAACATACAAATTCTATACACACATTCCATATTACATGGTTTTATGTGGGATAAAGGGTAGACATTGGTTTTAGGCCTCCAAATATTTCTCATTCCAGTCAGATTTAGCATAGGGGGCAAGCATTGCCCTCTTCCATGTTACACGGATTTCACTTTCAAATTCAGTATAGGGGACATCCATTTTAGGGATTCTTTCTTTCTCTAGGCACTATCCAACTCTCCATCCACTTCCCTGGCCAAGAAGTGAGTTAGACCCTTTGCAACATATTCATCTCCACGTAGGTAGGTTCAAGTACGCATTTTATTTTCTTTTTTTTACTCTAGTACTTCATTTCATTGTATCACTAGAATAAAAGGGGGTAAATGTATACACCCTAAATTGGTCAAGCAACCACACATATCATGTCTTTTCACATTCCTTTCATAGGAGACTACAATTAGAGAATATGAGCCTTGTTCACATTTAGCCATGTCTTTTATTTTACTCATCTTGGTCTTGTTTCATGCTTGAGTCACCTTTTTGTTGATTATCAGTCATCCATAGACTTCCATAACCTCATTCCACCTCAGCCAGGTTAGATTTCCTATCTTTATTCCATCCCCCTAAGTCACGATCCTATAAGATAGGAGCGTTGGGATTGGACTACAATATTGGACCCTAGGGTGTCCATTTCTAGTGCTCCTGTCTAAGGTCATTTTGAGCTCCAATGATCAATTCCCTCACTTAATGAGTCCCAACCCTTTTCTTAATTTCATCCTTAAGTTTTCCAATGTCAGCCTAATGTGAATAAAACTCCCAAATTTGAAATAAAGAGTCTTATATATAAATGACTACACAAGACATTTTATATCTAACACTTACTACTTTAGCATAGTACATAATAAAAATTACTTAATAGTATAGCTCAACATTTTGTATCATACATAGACTTGCATGCTTGATCAAGGAAGGGCCTAGGTGAAAGTTCACTCTTGCATCTACCATGTGCTTTGATTATGCATGTTCCCTAAGGAAGAACTACATCTGATTTGAGACCCTAGCTTGAGGGTTAATGTTGGTAACGATTAGGATAATAGGAGTTCTAGATCATGTGATCATACTTCCCCTAACCTAGTTTTTCCCCCTTATGCTTTTGATGTATTTGTTGTTTTGTGTGTGTAGATAGATTTGAGGTTTGGATATTGAAATGAACCTACAATGAGCTCTGTTGACATTCAACCTCTAAAATTTTATACATAGGCTCACACTGAGACAACATATTAAACCCAAAAAGCTCAGGACTTTAGGATAACAGTAGTAGAAAAGGACTATAGCACCAGACACTATAGTGTCCTATTCCGATGCTCCTATCCTTTCACAAAATAAAAACCAAATCTGGATTTGTGACACTATCCCAATCTTGTGCAACATATTTTAACCCCTAAATCATCTGTTTTAGACTATTTTTCTAGATAAGTTTATTTCTATCCCTATGTAATTGCTGTAATTAATTTTGATAAAAATCTATATTTTTATTGTACTTGATTGGATTTTCCCCTTAATCCAAACCCTTTATTGTTTATGAACTATATCCTAGTTTCCCAAAATTAATAAAACAATAAGAATGTTAAATTTATGATGTAGAGTTTAGAAAGATGTAACATGACAATTTAAACCGTGTATAGGATGCCCCCAAATGGGTGAATGTATCGAATGAGGAACCCATGTATCTATGTATATGCCCCCAATGGGTATATAGTTTCAAATTTGGATCTGTATAGTGGACTGGGTCATGTAAGTATATGTGACCCCTCGACAAGAAAAAGTGAAGCATGTATGTGCGACAAAAATTGAGTATACTAAGATACCTAGCATATGTAGTGACTGACAAATATAAGAAATGTAATCATGGCAATGCATAAAACCTTTAATTTGTATTTTCTAATTAAATATTTAAATGTTTTTGTGTTTTAGCATATTATATTATTTTCACATTTTGTGGATATAACATATATACAAGCAACATGAAATTGAAACTATATACA
Source organism: Torreya grandis (assembly GCA_037957365.1). NCBI lineage: Eukaryota > Viridiplantae > Streptophyta > Pinopsida > Cupressales > Taxaceae > Torreya > Torreya grandis. The sequence continues at coordinate 669,515 of JARHVA010000788.1, forward strand.
ATGAACAAGAAATAAGGAAACTATGTGCAAGAAGGGAGGAACATACTAATCTATGAGTCTCATGGGAGACTCACTAACAATGTGGCATGTGTTAAATAAAGGAACAATAATTGTGCGTGCTATATAAAAAAGGTAACTAAGTCTCAAAACCTACTGTATTGAGTGATCTATAATTGGCACTACTTGTGGAGTGGTGTTAGGAATCCATGAAGCTGACTGGGGTATCTTGTGAAATATAAGGGTCTTAGGGACCCATCTAGTAGAATATGTTGTAGTTGGCATGGGTTCCCTTTAGTGAGAACCCTAGGAATTCAATAACACTAATCTTAGAAGGAAAAAGGTAGAGGAAGGCCCTCTAGAATCTACAAAATGTATCTAACATGGGGGTCTCTCTAATAAGGGTCTTTATGGGAGAATGCATATGTGGTAACACTATCGGAGTAGACCTCACCTATAATGGTATCTCAACTGAATGTTGTGTTGTACTGATGGTAATTATGCTTAGAACTATAACTGGTAGCTACAGTGTAACTACCTATGGGATAGGTAAAAGATACTCATATGAGAGACCCTCAACTATAACCCCCTGGTTCACATGTATGTACTTGAGGCATATGTGTATAGTGGATCAAATTAATCATAGTTGTTGTATCCATGACCTATCCAATAACATGTAAAATGTTATTACACTGGGTGCTACTAAGAATCTAATGGCCACATGTGCTAGTCAAACCTATAATAGAAGTACAATCTACCCAATGGAGCTCTGAATATGGCCATTAGAACCATAGATAATTTTGCCAGTAGGATAAATGACCTGCTCTAAATAACCCAAATATTATAAAAGTATGACAATGCACATGTTAATACTTGACCCATTATCAACCATAACACTTTGAGTAGGAAGATGATCAATGTAGGCTCATATAAAAAGTGCATATAAATATGAATCGTCATTAATAATCTCCTACTCTAAGAAAGTAATGAGTGGTCTAGTTGGTATTTAGTATGATACATGTCAATGATATTATGTAGGGGGTGTGCATCCTCTATAGTAGTGTGATATGATGTTGCTAGTGAATGTGCTTGATACATTTAGTGAACACCTGAAGTACCCCATGCCTCATTAGCTAATGTTTTAGAAATGGATCTAAAAATATTTTCAATGCCTTAGATTCTATTTTTTAAACTTGGGTACCTCTGTGGGTGTGCCCATGTCAATGATATTGGCCTCTATTAAATCTTGTATCTTATGTTTCAAGCTGATGCATCAGCTCGTAGTATGGCTTGGTGCCTTGTGATAGTCATAGAATGATTTAGAATCATAGTTATTTGGAAGAATCCATGTTGTATCAACCTTTTTCATGGGAAGGAGAGATATGACATCGCATTCCTAGAGATATTGTAAAACTCATGTTGATGATTCTAGAATATTGGTGAACATTCTATGTGGAGGAGATGACAAAAACCAAGTGAGGAGGTGGCTCTGAAGCTACATTAATTGTGGCCTTTAGATCACTCTTATTTTTAGTGGCCCTTAATTTGTATGGAGGCTTATTATAACTCTTAGTAGTTGATTTTGATCCACATGTATATTTTAATTTGCCCATAGAGAGAAGCTTGACTTCCCTTTCTTTCACTGTGTGGCATAAATTTGTGAATGTTGGAAATTTCTTGAACAAGATAGCTTCATGCAATGCTAGTAGTAAACTCTATTTGAATATGTCTTGGAGCTCTCTATCTTCCATGGGGCTAGTCATATTTTCGAATACAATTTTATATCACAAGACATATTCTGCAATAGGCTCATTAGATTTTTGCTTTAGTTGTGGCATGTTAGTATATGGGATCTTATCACTGATGTTAATTAAAAAGTGTGCTAAAAACGTATCTTCCAATGGATTGAATGTGGTAATAGACTGATTTGGAAGATCATTCAACCATTGTAAAGCATAGTATTTTAGACTACATGGGAATAACTTAGTAAGAAGCCAATCATTAGACACATAGTCCAATTATGTTGCATGGAAGGCTTGTAGATGGTGCTTTGGGTCACCCTTACCATCATACAAAGTAATCTTAGGTGCCACAAATATTGATGGAAAAGGAGTTGCCAATATGTGATGTGCCAAAGGTGTCTGTAAAAGAACATCAGAATCCAAGGCATGTGATGGCCTAGTAACACCTTGCTCAAGATGTAACACCTTAGCCTGCATAGAATGAATCTCATACATAAGTGATTGTATATTTGGAGAAGAGGAACCAACCATAGGATGTGTTATTATCATTAGAGGTTTCTGAGTTAAAATAGGTTATTGTACAAGCTGAGTTTCCCCTAAAGTAGGTGTAACAATATTGTTATATGGGGGAGTAAAAGATTGACCATTATTTGATTTTTGAAGTTCTTCAAGGACAAATTGATAAAGTCATCTTGCATATCTGAATGTTTGGAAATGAAATATTGTAATTATCTCTTATTAGTTTCATCAAATCAGTTATTGAATTCTACCATTATAGGTTGGGAAGTAGGAAAACAAACAGTTGTATATTTTGAACCTTAAAAGAAATTTAATCTAGGAAAGATTACAAGAATTAAAAACTGATACAAATATGATATTTTAAAACTAATATACAAGCATATAAAATAAAAGGATGTAAACCCTAAGAGCATATAAGGCTAGGGTTTTAGTAGTATTTGAAGTAAGTCAAGTTCACCAAATGAATTAACTTTTTAAGGTTATGGAGTTTAAGCCCTAGGTTGTTAAAGTGTATGAGTATAGCAAAGAAGGGTAGAAATATGTAATAAATACAACCACTAACTTTTTAGAGAATTGACTTAATTTGATCTCTTTAAAAATAATAATAAATGATTCAAATAAGTACTTGGCTAGAAATTGGCTGAGATGGGAGATAAGGAGGTTACAAACTAGGATAGGGGTTGATCAAAGTGTCATAGACAAGATCCAGGTATCAATTTCCTTTCTAGATAGTAGTGACCTAATTAGATAGTAGCTCTATGTGGTGATAATGTCTTTATTATGATGCTAGTGTCCTCTATGCATAACTGTTCCAAGCTCCTCAGTGCACTTGTGTCTCAGTCAGCCAAGCCTATTCCTATATACGCAAGTTATGAGTCCTTGTAATTGACTTATTTTGACTAATTTTATATACAAACCCTAAATCTCTATGTTTTTAGGGCATCCAATTATCACAAGTAGCAAAGTGTGTTGTTAGTGGGGTAGGCTATACATCCTCTACATCACATTGTGATGAGAGTTGCCTACATACCAATACTCTGAAAAGGGATGAAGCTCCATGTATTTCTCCCCACCTAAGTTATAGTGCAAGTTTAAGTGAAACTAGTGTGAGATGATAAATTTGAGCAATGTTTAGATATAAAATTATATCAAACTCACTCAAATTACCAATCTACTTCATTAATTTAGAGCCATTAGACTATAATGTATATTATAATAAACATTTATACCAACATTATAAAATCTAAAGTTAATTTATCTAAACAAGATCAAGATTAAAAAAGAGAGACTAAATGGTATGGATAATGGATTGCTTACAAATAGACTCAAAATTTTAGCATGATATTGACTTGATCAAAAGACTGTGATATCATAGATTTATTGGACTTATTGAATTATGGAGATTCCTGATATTTGTGATTGATTTGATCATTGGCCTTTGCATGGAGGATGGGTTGGTTATTAGAGACGGAAGAGGGAAGATCAATGACCAAAATTCAAAGTTGGGTGTAGGAAGATCAATGGCAGAGAATTATTCAAAGAATTAAAAGTTCCTTGGATGATTCTAGAGGAGGGAATGTTCTAGTGGTAAAAGTTTATAGAGTCTTTTTGGAAGCCTAATGATAATTAGTAGATGATTACTCATGTAATTAAGGGGTTATAGAGAATCTAAAGGAGTAAGAGAGGCTACGCATAGGCTAGGGTAGGTGGAAGGCAATTTTACTTTCATAAATATTAGACAAGTGGGATTAGTTAATAGATAATAGGGATTTAGATGAATTAATTGGTTCATGGGATGTTATAAGGTTAATGTAAGATGGGAGATTTATTATAAATATTAGACTAGGACTTGGATAGTATGATATTAAGATAAATTAGATAGAAATAAATGAAATTAGTGATGTTAGTGATGAATTGGAAAAATTTAGGTGCATACATTTGCCCCTCTTTGAAAGGGCATTACGAGTGGATGAAGTGAAAGAAGTAATGATCTTTCAAATAAGAAATACCCTCATGGATGAATGTTAGTAAATGATGTTAGTGGACATGATGTCCCCTCAAGGGCACATGTAGGGAGGAAGGAGGTGGATGGCTACTCAAAAGAGGAAATGAGGGGTGGGATGTGCAAAAAGATAAGGGGTTAGGATGCTAGATAAGGGATTGATAATGAAGAAGATGAAATCGACATAAGTAGTGAGATATAAAATGATGATGCCCCTGGCAAAGACTTATGCATAGGGAGAAAAAATGATTGTGTCACAGCTATCGACACATATCAAAGGGAAATCAACTGTAACACGATGATGATAAGATAAAAAGATGTAAGCTTTCGATGTATCCCAAACAAGGACACATGTTAGGGAGAGTAGCAGACCAAGATGATAAAGGCCACGAGATTTCAACATATCCCAAACAAGGATGCATGTTAAGAGTGCATTGGACCAAGATAAGATAATTATTTGATAAGATTGATGATGAGTGTAGCTTAAAGGTGAAGTCAAGTGATACGATGAAGGAGATGAGAGAGAAGAAATGATATGATCGAGTGACCAAAAGATGATAGGGAAGAATTAGACTGTAATGTATCAAATCAATGAGTTATAATGTGATTGATATTAATATTGCCCCTAGTAACGTCACATACAAGGGAACAAGAGACAATGATAAAGGTACAGTCCTTGTCATGCTTGATTGAGGGAGGAACCATAAATTTTAAATGGTGAATTGATCAATCAATGATAATGGATGACTGATGAAGAAAAGATGAATGTTGTGATTTACCGAGCCCAATCGATAGGTATAGATGATTAACAAAAAGATTAGGGAGATGATTGTGGGGATAGTGATTGAGTAATAGACTGATTGGTTAATGATTAATATCATAGCTCAAGGATTTGACTAATGCAATATACGAAGATGATGGACAAGATAGATGTGATGATGAATGATGGGGAAAGAGGAGATATAGGCCGAGCTGACCTTAGACACATTATGTGACTAAGTGCTACCTACATAGTCTAAAAAGACCTCAAACCAATGTAATTTAGACTAGATGATAGATGAGAAGATATACTAGAGGAGGAGGATGAAAATGATTGTTAGACATGTTAATTATTAGATAAAAGATGTGACTCAGATGTTAGACATGAAGATAAAAGGATTATGATAAATGATTGGATGTGAGATGTTAGATGTTGATGACTAGAAAGATGATAGATGATTGACTAGAGGATATAAATGAGATAATAAATGGCTAGGAAGAATGATTTGATATTAGATGAATGGAATAAACTAGGATGATTGAATTGATGATGGGATTAAAATGATTAAATGTTTATACACATGAAAGAGGATAAGAGAAATGACGAGCATAGTCAATTGTCAAGCCATCATTGTTGTAATAAGGCTCATCATAGTCTTAGCAATCTGATGTAAATATAACACTAGACAACATGCCCTATGATATAGGTATGACCAAGAGGACATTGTGCCAAAGTGTAGAATTATAAAAAGGGCAAATAGTAAACTTTTCATCATCGAGGGCACCTAATAACATTATTGTATCTTTTGGTATCATCGTATCATCCTCATTTATTGCCTGATAGACAAAATGATTTATGCTACAAGAAAGATCAAAATAAGACAAAAAAGATATATACAAATAAAAGTTTATAGATAAGTGCCTATAGACAAAAAAATAAAATAAAAGCATACAGATCATATACACATCAAACAAAGAGGGTCTTTATTTATTGTCTAAATGTATAAGGATGGGATGAATGAGGATGATAATTGATGCCAACAAATGAGGATATATAGATTTCCCTTGTTTAGGATTAGGATGGAATGGGATTATGAATAGGGTGTGCTTGAGTAAATTTTATCTTAAACATAGGAGTTAGTCGACTTACATATTGACCATATTTTGAACTTAGTTGAGAGACTCAGGGATTATCAAGCTAAAGTGAGACTAGGTCAATGCTAGCTTAATATATATTATATTTGCCCCAGTTTGGGATGACAGACAATAATATGATGGATGATTATGGCTTGGTTATGGAAATGAGAGATGAAGGGAATGGAGATGGATGTGAATGGGGGAATGGGCATAAGATAAGGCATCTTGAAATATTTTTGGCTTTTTTTAAATTTTATATGTTTTGAGGTTTTTGGAATATTTCAAATTTTAGGTCTTTTGGGATATGTATATACATTATATAGAAGGGGTTACTAGCAAAGGTAATACCAAGCCTAACAACCATGATAAGGACAAATGAAATGTTGGATTGGATGATAAAGGATGAGGGTGAGACTAAAAAGGGGATGAGGAGCAAGGAAGAATGGACTAGGGATCACTAACGACCACATCATGAAGGAACCAAATATTTAGTTGCCTAAATGTGAAGTAGAGGATCTGCTAAGATGATTCTAGTGTCACATCCCAATTTCACCTTATAATTATAACCTTTAAATACATGAATTAATATGGTTATTAATTGATTTTTATTGCTTTGATTTGAGATTTTTGACATATGCTAGTATGGGATAGTGATACTGTTGTTTAGTATACATAATATGACAGTTGTATTTTAAATATTTTATACATTATGGATATATATTTGTTAGTTTTATATCATTGATTGATATATATGATGACCTAGAATAACTACCTACTTGTTAAGAAGTGGATGCAGGATTGATCCTACCCTTAGAGCATGACAAGGGAGAGCATCATCAGAGAGGATGGGCTAGATGGGACGATTGAGGGAATACTATAAAAAATTATAAGTGACCCTACACACGCACATTAAATTTAAAAATGTTAAATGTTTTAAATGTTAGTGCATAATTAAAGAAATCTTGTATGTGATTATATTAGTATGCAAATTTAGTTCTTAATATGCATTAGATTCCTTTAATTTAAATGTCTTGATTTTTGAGAATAAATCAAGAAATAGATATTTAATTGCTACATGTAAATAGTAATTAATTATAAAGTTATCTTATTATTGAAAATAATTAGATAAATAACGAATTACCATTATTGTAAAGAGCTTATGTTATCTTAATTTATTAACTTTGAGTGAAGGCCAACTACGCATAGTCTTGGTAAGACATGCATGAAATTAAGTTGAGAACCAAAATTGAGATATTATTATCTTATTAGTCAACTTAGCCTTAATTCAAGCTAATTTTTTAATAAGGCATAATTATCTTTATTCTTAAACAAAAATATATTTTAAAAAAAGCTAAAGATGAAGATTGACTACAGTTTTAGGAGTAGATAATTGTTGTAAATTATAGAGAGTAAAATACTCTGCATGGATAGAAAACTAAGAGAATTAGATAGTATAAATCATTATAAATAAAAGAAAAAGAGACAACAAAGAGGGAACTTGGGAATAGAAAAGAAGCAAATACAGAGAAGAGGAGGCAAACTCAGAGAAAGAGATTGGGGAAAAAGGTGTATATCTCATTCAACAATTATTAAAGAGGTAGGTTTTTAATTTTAATTCTATGTTTAATAGCATGGTATACATTTATTTAAGACTGTGTTTCACTTTCTTAGTCCTGCATATAAATTCATAATAGATGAGTTCCAGTCTTAGAGCCCACATTTTAATTTATATAGATTATGTTTATAATCTTTATGGTCTGAGTTTCTTTATTAATAGAACTAAGTTTTGACAATTCTTAGACCTAAGTGTTATATTATAGAGTTCAACATTCCATTTATAAATGGCGTGTAGCAATGGAAGAGCATCTCAAACTCTAAAATAGCATCTTATATTAAGAGCATCATTATAAATTATTTGGACTGAGTAATATTTATAAGCTGCATTTAAAAATAATAACAATTGAATAAGTTTAATTAAAAATGCTAAGTGTAAATTTTGAGGTTATAAGTGTAAACACTGAGGTGATAAGTGTAAATGTAGAATCATATATTAAAACCATGAGTTAAAATAGAAGTCGCCCAGCCTGTAAATGGGATAGTTTAGCGTTCAAATTTAAATGCCATGTGCAAACTTCATTGCTAAGTCTCTATTTTCAATGTTGTATATAAAATTTAAAAACGCTGTCATTTGGCTTAATGTTCGGTATACATTGAAGAGCTAAGTCCTTTATTGAAACACCCAGTTTAAGATTAAATTCACTGTGTAATTAAAAAGACAACATATATATTAAATGGTACGCTAAGCTTATAAAATATAAAGCTAATTATATATGTAAAATGTTGTGCATGTGAATTGAAATGTCTAGTTATTTGCATGAAACACCTAGTTGTTTACATGAAATGTCCAGTATAATAACATTACCATATAAATGTCTAACTTTGCTATAGTTCATCTAAATCATAGTGTTATTCCTAAAACTATATAGCGCTAAGCATAGTTATTATATATAAATGGCTTACAGGGATAAATAATCACATCACAAATCACTAATTGAATAATGTTTATCAATTAATTTGATTCACATATGTTTATGTTAGATTGTATCTAATAACCATAGCTATCATTTTATGATTTCTTTCCAATCTAATAAAATAAAACAATCTGACATTGATTTTTGATCAAGGCAATACTAAAAAATATCCCAACTCTAAATAGGTTCTCATAATAATTATGCTCATTCATTTGAGCTACTACTTGGGCTAATCATAATACAAAAATTTGAGGCAAAATAAAGTTTCACTGAACATTCAATCTTGCACTAAATAGAGTCTTAGGATCGAAACTTGGCTCTAGAAATGTGAATGTGTATGTGGTACATTGAGTGTGTACCCTAAGAGTGGTTTTACCCCTTTAGAGTTGTTAAAGGGTTGGTTTATCGAGTGTCTCATTAGTGATGGATATTTAAGGTATATGGGTGGGAGAGTACATAGCTTTGGTCATGAGATATGAACAAGAGTTTTTTACCATATTTTTGATCTTTAGATTGAACATCTCGAGTGTGATTATGACTTTCTTGAATCACCTTCACCATTTGCATTTGTATTTTGTGAGTGTTTAAAAAGCATGGAGTGCTTCTCACTTAAGTATTTATGCTATAGTTCTATGTCTTACTTACACAGATCTTAAGAGTGATAAATCCTTTAAGACCATTCTAGAATGGCACCACCTAGTGTAGTGGAAATTTTATTGAAGTAGAATGTAGATGTCTTTTTAGATATTCCTTTGTTTTAGGAGTTTGATATGTGGATTAACATCCTTATATTTATATAAACTTGAAAAGATTCATATTTATAGGATGTTGACTTAGTGTTTCCTTAAGAAGAAAACTTATTTCTGAAATGTTATTCAATCTTATTTCTTTGAGTTCATTGGATAGTGTTTTCTACTTCTTGTTGAGAGAAGTTGTAGGATTGGGTTGATTGATACGTTTTTGTGGTTAGTATTTTCCTTTTGGTTGTGGAGGTAGTTTTTAATACTAAACTTACAAGTTTGATAAGTGAATAGTGATTTGGCAACATAGATTGTAGTGTTTCCTTTTATCATGAGGGTATGTAGGAATTTTGTTTATGAGATGTTACTTCTCTATTTTCCACTTGTGACTTTTAGAGTTACTATTTTATCTAACTTGGGTACTTGACCACGAGGAGTGGCTAACATTGAATTTATATTAATTCTAGTTGATTATAATTATTATGTTATTATTTATATTTGTTAGACTGATATTATTCTCTTTTTGAATCATGTTATTTTGAAGAGTAATATGTGTACCTTTTGTTAGGAACAAGTAAGGTATAAGATGTGTTGAACATCTTAGTAATATAAAAGGGTTGAGATAAACTTTTTAACTTATTGTGTGTTAGTCGTGCAAGCAAGGAGACATTGTCTCAATTTTTTATGATTGTAAGGATGGTATAATCCTTAGCCTTAGTATGTTATGTTAATTATTGTCTCTTAACTATGAATATATCACTATAGGTTGAGTTGCAGAATATGATAATATTTATTTTTGATTAGTAGTAACTTAATATAATATTGGGATGATTGTAATATATTTATTATATGTATGTTAGTACATTTGGAATCATTTAGCATGTAGTATTACTTTCTTTGATCTATTAGTATAGATTTGTATTTCATTGAACCTTGTGCATATTTTAGAGATCATCAAGTCATGGAGGCCCGAGGGAAGAGTGGTGAATTAGGAACGTGAGTTCTAAGTGATAGGACCATATCTTATTTAACCTCACGTTGACTCATATTGTTGGTATTGAGTTGGATCCGATAGATAGACTTGTCAAATCTGGGCTTTGATAAGTGGAACTTGTCAAATTTAGTCATATGACCATACTCAAGTATAATATGGATGGGTATTCCATGATTTTGTATAAATTATTGCTAGTTCTTATTCATCATCATACTTGTTAGGAGATCTAATTGAGTAGTGACAATATTGATATGTTATACTTATTCGAAGCTACACGGTGTAGTGATAGTATTAACATATACACATCATTTTTGCCAAGTTCCCTAAATATTGTTCTTTGATATTAAAAATACACTCTATAAGTTATAGAGATGTGTGTAGGGGATGGAAGGTTTTTTGAAACTCTCCCTAGTCATTTGTTTTGACTTTTGTGATGATCTCATGTGTTTTTAGAAAGTTAATAAGACTTTTACCGAGTTGTTATAGGTTTGTCTTGTAGTTTTGAACCCTGGGGTGGTCATGATAGAACCAATCAACTTAAGTGACATTCGTAAAAATTATTTGCATAATAGAAAAAGTCATAGAATAGGGTCTTATGAGATTAATATGCTAAGAATAGTGTTAATTAGGAGAACTAGTATGAGTTCTTCAGGTAAAATTTTGTATTTATATGCATGATATGATACTTGATACTATGTTTTTATGTTATTAAACTCTGTTTGTTAATCAAAATTTTTGTTTAAATAAGAGTCATTAGGGTGATGGCCAATTTTAGAGAGGAGGATGTCACATCTTGATTTCACCCTATAATTAATAACCTTTAAATCCATGGCGATTATTATTGCTTTGATTTGAGCTTTTTATCATATATTGGTATGGAACAATGATATTCTTGTTTAGTATACATAATGTGATAGTTGTATTTTAATTATTATGTATATTATGGATATGTATTTATTAGTTTTGCATCATTGATTGATATATATGATGACCTAGACTAACTACCTACTTGTTGCAAGGTGGATGTAGGATTGATCTTACCCGTAGAGCATGATGAGGGAGAGCATCATCAGAGAGGATGGGCTATATGGGATGATTGAGAAAATACTAGAGGAAATTGATAATGACCCTATACACACACACTAGATTTAAGAATGTTAAATGTTTTAAATGCTAGTGCGTAATTAAGAAAATCTTGTATGTGAGTATATTAGTATGAAAATTTAGTTCTTAATATGCATTAGATTCCTTTAATTTAATTATATTACTTTTTGAGAATAAATTAGGAAATAGATATTTAATTGCTACATATAAATAATAATTAATTATATAGTTATCTTATTATTGGATTTTTAGAATGGCACCACCTTGTTCGGTGGGAAGTTTCTTGAAGTAGAATGTAGATGTCTTGATTGATATTCCTTTGTTTTAAGAGTTTGTTATGTGGATTATCATCCTTATATTTATATATAATTGATAAAATTCATTTTTAAAAGATGTTGACTTAGTGTTTCCTTAAAAAAAAAACTTGTTTTTGAAATGTTATTTGATCTTATTCCCTTGAGCTTGTGGGATAGTGTTTTTTACTTGTTGTTGAGAGAAGTTGTAGGATTGGGTGGATTGATACATATTTGTGGTTAGTATTGTCCTTTTGATTGTGGAGGTAGGTTATAAAACTACACTTACAAGTTTGATAAGTGAATAGTGATTTGGCAACGTGGATTGTGGTGTTTCCTTTTATCATGAGGGTATTTAGGATTTTTGTTTATGAGATGTTAGTTCTCTATTTTCCACTTGTGAATTTTAGAGTTAATATTTTATCTAACTTGGGTACTTGACCATGAGGAGTGGCTAATATTGAATTTATATTAATTGTTGTTGATTATAATTATTATGTTATTATATATCTTTATTAGACTGATATTATTCTCTTTTTGAAGCATGTTGTTTTGAAGAGTAATATGTGTACCTTTTACAAGGAACAAGTAAGGTATAAGATGTGCATAATATATTGGTAATATAAAAGGGTTGAGATAAACTTTTTCACTTATTGTGCGATAGTCATGCAAGCAAGGAGACATTGTTTCATTTTTTTTATGGTTGTAATGATGGTATAATCCTTAGCCTTAGTATGTTATGTTAATTATTATCTCTTAACTATGAATATAACACTGTAGGTGGAGTTTCAGAATATGATACTTGTTATGTTTTATTAGTAACAACTTAATACAATCTCAAGATGATTGTAATATTTTTATTATATGTATGTTAGTACATCTGGAATCATTTAGCATGTAGTATTGATTTCTTTGATCTGTTAGTATAGATTTGTGTTTTATTGAACCTTGTGCATATTTTGGAGATCATCAGGTCATGGAGGATCGAGGTAAGAGTGGTGAATTAGGAACATGAGTTCTAATAAATATGACAGTATCTTACTTAGCTTCACATTAACTCAGATTGTTGGTACTAAGTTGGATCCAACAAATGAACTTGTCAAATCTAGGATTTGACAAGCAAGACTTGTTAAATTCAGTTGTATGTCCATACACATGTATATTGTGAATATGTATTACATGTGGATGGGTATTCTATGATTTTGTATACATTGTTACTAGTTAATATTCATCATCATACTTATAAGGAGCTATGATTGAGTAGTGATAGTATTGACATATTATACTTATCCAAAGCTACGTGATGTAGTGATAGTATTAACATATACACATCATTCTTGTCAGGTTTCCTATACACTTTTATCCGATATGAAAAATACACTTTCTAGATTAGAGAGATGTGTGTAGGGGCTAGAAGGTTTTGTGGAACTCTCTTTGGTCATTTATTTTGACTTTTGTGATGATTTCATGTGTTTTTAAAAAGTCAGTAAGACTTTTATCAAGTTATTATGGGTTTGTCTTGCATTCCTAGACCTTAGGATGGTCGTGATAGAGCTAATCAATATAAGTGACATTAGCAAAACTTGTTTTTATGATAAGAAAAGTCACAGAGTAAGGTCTTGTGGGACCAATACGCTAAAAATAGTGCTAATTCAGAGAACTAGTATGAGTTCTTCAAGTAAAATTTTGTATTTATATGCATGATATGATACTTGATACTATGTTTTTATGTTGTTAAACTATGTTTGTTAATCAAAACTTTTATTTGAGTAAGAGTCATCAGGGAGACGACCAATTTTAGGGGAAGGATGTCACATCTTGATTTCATCTTATAATTAATAACTTTTAAATTCATGGATTAATATGGTTATTAATTGATTATTATTGTTTTGATTTGATTTTTGTGATTATACTAGTATGAGATAGTGATATTATTATTTATTATACATAATGTGACAACTGTATTTTAATTATTTTGTATATTGTGGATATGTATTTTTTAGTTTTACATCATTGGTTGATATATATGATGACCTAGACTAATTACCTACTTCTTGCGAGATGGATGTAGGATTGATCCTACCCTCAGAGCATGATGAGGGAGAACATCATCATAGAGGATGGGCTAGATGGGATGATTGGGAGAGTACCATAGAAAATTACAAGTGACCCTACACACACGTACATTAGATTGAAAAATGTTAAATGTTTTAAATACTAGTGCGTAATTAAATAAATCTTGTATGTGATTATATTAGTACACAAATTTAGTTCTTAATTTGCATTAGATTCCTTTAATTTAATTATCTTGATTTTCAAAAATAAATCAAGAAATAAATATTTAATAACTACATGTAAGTAGTAATTAATTATATAGTTATCTTATTATTAGAAATAATTAGATAAATAAATAATTAGCATTATTTTAAAGAGCTTAAGTTATCTTAATTTATTAACTTTGAGTGAAGGCCAACTAAGCATAGTCTTGGTAAGACATACATGAAATTAAGTTGAGATATATAATGTAGATATTAATATCTTATTAGTCAACTTAGCCTTAATTTAAGCTAATTTTAGAATAAGGCGTAATTATCTTTATTTGGAAACAAAAATATAAGATTGACTATGATTTTAGGAGTAGATAACTGTTGTATAGTTAATTTAAATGGAGAGTAGAATATTTTGCATGGATAGTAGACTAAGAAAAATAGATATTAGAAATCATTATAAATGAAGGAAAAAGAGGAAGCAAAGGGGGAACCTAGGAATAGAAAACAGGTGGATATAGAGAAGAGGAGGAGAACTTAGAGAAAGAGATTGGGGGAGAAAGGTGTATACCTCATTCAATCATTATTAAAGAGGCAGGTTTTGCAATTATAATTCTATGTTTAATAACATGGTCTGCATTGTTGAAGACTATGTTTCACTTTTTTAGGCCTTTATATAATGTCATGATAGCTACATTCCAATCTTAGAGCCCACATTTTACTTTGTATAGACTATGCTTATAATCTTTATGGCTTGAGTTTATTTATTAATAGAACCCAGTTTTCATAATTCTTAGACCTAAGTTTTATATTATAAAGGTTGGCATTCTATTTATGAATGGCTTGTAGCAATGAAAGAGCATGTCAAACTCTAAAATAACATTTTATATTGAGAGCAACGTTGTAAATTATTTAGATCAAGTAATATTTATAAGCTGTGTTTAAAAAAAAGAATAACTGAATGAGTTTAATTAAAAATGCTAAGTGTAAACATTGAGATTATAAGTTTAAACAATGATGTTATAAGTGTAAATGTGAAATTGTATGTTAAGACAATGAGTTAAAATAGAAGTCGCCCAACCTGTAAATGGGATAGCCCAGCCTTCAAATTGAAATGCGATGTGCATATTGCAATGCCAATTCTCTATTTTCAACGATGTGTATAAATTTTGAAAACACTGTCATTTGGCTTAATGCTGGGCATATATTGAAGAGCTAAGTTTATTATTGAAACATCTAGTTTAGGATTTAATTCATTGTGTAATTAAAAAGAATGTACCATATATATTAAATGGTACACTGAGATTATAAAATAGAAAGTTGAGTATTTATGTAAAACATTATGCATGTGAATTGAAATGCCTAACTATTTGCATGAAACATCCAACTATTTACATGAAACATCCAATATATAAATTACATCGTTGAGTCTCTATTATGACTGCAACATTTGACATAGGGTATGTTAGAATAAGATACGTAGCACCTAATTTATATATATACTAAATTTTTAGCCAAGAGCATCCTTATTAAGCCTGCATTTATTCTTATCAAGTTTGCTTTTACCAATTTTGGGCCTGCATATTAATTTTGAGGGTTTGTATTTTTTTGATAGTTCTACATCTCTTTAAAGGGTCTACAATGGATTGCATTCTAAATGCTATTATGGACTGCATTTTTATTTACAAACACCAAGTCTTTATTATGCCAAGTCATTAAATTGAAAAGGCTTAGACATATAATTGGATAGCTGATCCCTTTATTAAATCATCAGGTCAATAATTGAAATGCCATAAGTAAAGAAAAGTACAAATTTAATAAGTATAAAGTGTTGTGTTTGTTTAATTGAAACACTTTATATATATTAAATTCCTATTCATAAAATATATAAAATTGATTCTATATTATAACATCGAGTGTATATTGTAGCAGTGAGTCATAAATATGTATGCTGAGTCGTGTACATAACATGCATAGTTTTTTTAAAAAGTTAACGCTATGTCATTTTATGAAAATCTAAGTATTTATATTGATAATGTTGAGTCTTATAAATCATTGATTATTTTGGATTTAAGTTGCTAAGTCATTTAAAAGAACATATGTTCTCTTTAGTTCAAGATTGAATGTTTAGTGGAAATTTATTTTACCTCAGATTTTCATATTATGGTTGGTCTGAGTAGTGGCTCAAATGAATGAGTATAATTATCATGAGAACCTATTTAGAGTTGGGATATTTCTTAGTATTGCCTTGATAAAAAATCAATGTTTGATTATTTTGTTTTCTCGGATTGGTAGTAAGAAATGGTAGAATGATAGGTGTAGTTATTGAATACAATCCAGCATAAACATATGTGAATTAGATTATTTGTTAAACATTAGTCAATCAGTGATTTGTGATGCGATTATTTATCTTTGCAAGCCATTTACATATAATAATTATGCTTAGAGCTATATAATTTTAGGAATAACGCTATTATTTAGATAAATTATAACAAATTAGATATTTTTATTGTAATGTTATTATACTTCTGTGGGATTAATACTATATCCTTGGTGATATAAATTTTATGATCTAAATTTATACTATAGCTTTGCTTAAAATGCTAGTAGAAGCAAATAGTATATATACAACACAATAGTGTTATGCAAACATGTTGGTAGGGACAAGTTTGTAGCATCTTTTAGGATGAAAACTTGTTTGTATTATGTATTATGTGTGAATATTAATATGTGCAAGTGACTAGAGATTTATAGAATAAAATAGTGCATCATGATGTGTACGTAGAGATTATGTTTCTATCTGATTATTATTGTGCAGTATAATCTAGGATAAACCTGGGTGGTATAATTATATACTTTCTTGTTTAATAATTATAGTGTAAGATAGTTTGTTCATGTTTGAGTGGGGTGCTCACGCAAATTGAGTTATGATAGTATAGGATATCTTAGAATACTACAGTTTAAATATATATGCCTGGATGGTACATATTGTAGTTGCATGTATAGACTCTTAATTACATAAACTGATTTAATGTATGTGTTGATTATCACTTGAACAATAGGTTTGTAATAGTTAGTAGGATATCATGTATGCGTGCATACAACCTTGAGAGTGTAAACGAATGCTAGATTATAATTTTATGTGTTTGAATGACTTGATTTGTTATAAATACTTGCTTGAGTGAAAGTTGATGATTTAATGTAATTATGATTACTTAGTATAAGTAATTATGAAAAAATTAGTAGTTATGTCTTAGAGCACTAGACTATGATATTATGGGATATCATGAGGTGCAGTTGTTTGAATATTATTATGGTAGTTGGGAATCTATAGTTTAATATGAATGTGAAACATACTCGGGTAGTATGAACTATAGGATTTAATTCCTATTTGAGTTAAATAATAAAATAAGATTAATTTATGAATTGATGAAATAAATATACACTTTGCTTACTCTTATGTTTAGCATGTGATGTGATATGATTGCTAGCAAGATGTACTTATTATAAATCTTATGATTAAATAATGTATAGTGAGACATTATCTTTAATATGTATGATTTACATGTTAGTATAATATCTTGCAATAGAATGGGTTTTCTATGATACACTGCATGTTTAGTTTTGTCATACACACATGGGTACTAGTTTATTTTCTATATTCATGTACCATTCTATTTATCTATCTATCTATGAAGGGATAGACATTCTGTGATAAATTATTTACAGGGGATCGTTGGTCCATCATTGGTGTGGAAAAGTGCTTAAATGATGCTCTCCCTCCCCACAACAATACTTTTTACTAGGAGACTACACTTGAGATTCAGAGTTACATGAGTTGGTTGGACTAAAGCTCTAGAGGGATTAATATCTATTTATTATAATTATATTTCATTTGTATATGCTAAATAATAGTTGTTGTATCAGTGGACCCATCATGGCTGAGTCCCAATGTATTTAATTTGCTTGCATTTATAATATATTATATTGAATTCAATATTGAAAGTTTGGAACTGTTATTGTTCTAAGTTTTTGATTATGATTAGCAAAAATTATTTAGTATAACTATGGTTTAGTGAGTGAATTTTAAGTAATTAGTTTAAAAATAATAATAATACTACATTATTTTATGTAAAATTTAAGGGGTTGTAACATCTATATCATTGCCCAAGACATCTTCTACTCCCTTACAGAGGTCAAGACTAGAAGAACAAATGGACATAGTCAGATACAAGATATAATGGTGGATGATGAGTAGGAGTAATGGATTGGAGGATAAGATAGACAAGGATAATATGAATGGAATTGATAAGGTATGGATTTTTCCCAAAAGTTTTGAGGTACAATGTAGACAATAGACTATTTTATCATGATGTCAGAAACTGGTTTTCATAATGGTACTTTCTCAAGGTGCTAAAAGACTAGTTTTCACCATTGGATGAATGTTTTTTTTTTACTTTTAGAATCTCAATTTATTGGATATGGATGTGAGATGTAGGATCCAGGCATTTTGTGATTTTTAGCCAACACCTTTTTTAAAGAGATGTGATACTAGGATCATGTTATCGCTATTAGATTTACTAATTTACTTATGACCTTCGTTGACTCTTGATTGAGACCCCTTCAGACATCTAAACTAGGTATCTATTGTCATCAAATTTTGCAACCTAGGATACTCTATCAAACTCCTATGATTTGATGCAACATTAAAGCATCTTTCAAGTTGTGGGAACTTGTAAGAGAGATGAATCTCTAAGATTGAATGGGCTAGCTCCCTATATTCTTCTTTAAGTGCCTATCACCTAATCTAATGCTTGTTTATGAAAATAGTTAGAAGCTTGCATAAAATGGAAACTACACTAAAGAGGTGATCCACAAAGACATATGCCATATGGTATCAAACTTCTACTAAGCAACAATGCTTTCCAAGACCAATTCTATGCTTTAAAGGATCCTAACATAGTTTTTCAATGTGAAGGTAGCATACTTGGGACAATCAACAAGATAACTAACCTAGGGGTAGATTACACACCATAGAGACAATTGAATACTTGAAAAAGAGCCTAGTACATTCAACACATTTCATATGACCTATTAAAATCATAACTCTTGCTTAAACATGAAGAATAAAGGAAGTAAGGATGATACTATCACTTAGCTCCAGTATACATCACTCACACACTTAGACAAAATATTCACAACTTATAATTAGACTTTTATTCAATGTTTAAAGATAAAGTGTAATGTCATATTATCAAAGCTTCACCATACCAACTATGGTCTCTTTATAATATCCAAAATGGCTTACATTTATAGAATTTGGAAGAAGAGATAGAAGAGAGAAGTTGAAGAGGCACAAGGACAAGTGTCCAAAGGTGAGGATAAATTAAAAAGAATAAGATTAAGTAAAATATGAGTCATTAAATTTAATTTCACTTGATCACATCCCAAATTAGCCTCTTCTCTAATTGTGGCATAGCAAATCTTCTCATCATTCTCTCTTGTGAACTGCCTTCATCATAGGCCTTTCTTGAGCATTCCAAAGGAAGTGATGGACACATGTATCATGTGTGATTATGAGAGGGAGTTAAAAAAATCATTCCACCTACATTGGGAGTTTTCTTGATCATGACATTATCTTACACAAGATCATCATCACTTTGTAACCATGATCACTCTCCAATAGGCTTATTTTGACACTTGGCACTATCATCCTTTGCATTATTCATAAATGATTCATATAAAGAGTCTTATGAAATGTTTTAGGACACCTAATATTCTTGGATTCATCAGAAACATCTTTAAAATCCACCAAACTTGAGTTACCATACTCTTTACTATGTCATTCTAGATGCTAGTTTAGACAGGCTGAAGTTAGAGACCTAGCAGAGGTAATTGTGATTATTTCCAAGGTCTAAAAATTACATGAGGAGTTTTTTTAAGTTCCAAAATACCTCCCAAAGTTATTGGAATCCATTGATCATCTTCAGGACCTAAAAAACATAAGAAAATGTCAATAAAACCTACTTTATGCTCCACTCATATAGATTAAGTACAATATAATCCAATGTATTTTACCCTCATGGGATTGGAAACAACTTATCATTTATACTTATGGTAAAATTAATCCATCTGGAGGAACTTTTAGCTTGATTTCTACCATCGGGTCAAAAAATAGGGTTTGAGAGGGTTTTGGAGTGACTAGCCCTCTTAGCATTTCTTCATGAATATGAAAAATTATAATTACCTAAAAATTCCACTGAAATATCCTTAAGGAGCTTATCCAACTCTCCTAAATTCCTTCAGGTCCTATGCATCAGTTCATGAAAGTTATGAGCATTTGATCTTGACCATTAGAGCCATTTTGTGTACTTCTGTGAGGGTTTGAGTCATTTTAAGCCAAGAATGTCTTATTGATGGATTTATTTGAAAAAAAATGGTCCATACACTGTTATAATCATTCAAAAAACATTTTCCAACCACTAGAATATCTCCTCGAGAACTAAATATGAGAACTTACCCCCGTTTGGAATTAGGTTTAAACCTTGCTAATAGGTCTGCCTGCCATTTGAGACTCCACCTGACCCTCCAATGGATTAATTTACATTTTTATGGATTAAAAACCTTAAATTTACCTCTAAAAACTTTAATTAGTCAAGTTAAAATCATGGACAAATTAAAAAATGCACATTTTCCTCAGTTTGATTTCTAGGCTTAAGGGTTTCCTTCATGCATGACTGTAACTCTTCATGTGTAGGGTACCTTGTTTGCTTCCAAGGATTATATAAAGGTGTTTTAGATTTTTTTATGTCCCCTCCATCTTATCTAGACTTAATCTGGTCCTTTTATTCCCTCTAGTCATCAATTTCATCATTTTTCTCAAAATTACCATCTCTATGCAACCTAAAACTACCCCTGCTCTGAGTCAAAATAAAGAGGGTTTTCACTATTAGTTTTGGAATATTAATTATTTTATCACCTTAATAAACCAAAAATTATAATTTTTACCAATATTTATCTCTTAATTACTCCATTTTACCCTCCAACTCCTCAAGTTTGTTAGGCAGACTTTTAAATAGGCAGAGTTTGAGGGTAGGCAGGGTATAGGTTCGGTTTGGATTTTTTAGGGGTTGATTTGAGTTTTTTCAAGACATATAGGTACCATAAATTCAAGAAACAACATATTAAAACCATTTATAGTCTTATTTTCCCCTTAAAAACCTTCCATGCTCTTGGAAACATGGACTAGGCCACTGCTCATGTGGACTGAGACACTTCAAAACTTGCCTGTAGGTTAGTATCTAAACTTTATTTTGTGATTTTTGACCTCATTTACATGTTATTAATCCATGATGTTACTCCTAATGATTTTAAATTACCTTTTAACCTTTAATCTAGTGATTCCATGTTTTGGTCCTTAATTAGTATACCCCTCTGCCTGTTTGTCACAGTCATGGTTCTGCCCCTGTTTAGTGCATTTTGGCAAGAATTAGGTCTTGTGGATGTTGTATTTTTTGGATGTTGTATTTAGGTATTACATGATTTATTTAAGGTATATTTTCATTTATTTTACCTACATCAACTTTAATAACTCCAAACAAAGTCCAAATTTCAAGCTTTCTCCTTACTGCCAAGGTATCCCAAATGATTGTGTTTTATGGATTTTAGGCTACATGTAGGTGAATTTGAGATCACCTAGGTCATGTGGTTAATGGAATTATATTAATTTTAGTTCCTAGTGTCCTTAAAGTATCCAATTCACCTAAACCCTTCACTTTTTAGTTACTATTTTCCCAATTGAGGCATAGACTTACCAACCCTATTGTAGATGACCCTTCCTAGGCCTATGTACAGACATGGGAAGGTGTTTTGGAGGTCAAGACATCAAGTTATACCTTTTCCACTTCATATTGGATTAGGATTACCTTTTGGACCATTTTTAATGGTTTTTACTTGATGGTCTGATCTAATACCATCAAATTTAAGTGCAAAGTCAATTTACCATTAATACCTTGTGGATATCACTGTTGGATTCAATGATTTTTTGGCCATTTTTAGGCTTTGAAAACTCCATCTCTCACTTACCCTTTGATTATCAAAAGTAACATATGTGTTATAGGAGGATATGGATACTATAACAAACAACCAATCTCATTTGAAAGTCCTTCAATCATGACATAGATTATTCCAAAATGGGTCAAGGATCTCTGTTTGCAACTTTTAGGGACTGTGAGCGCAATAAAATCAATCATTGTTTTGAAGGAAAATTCCACTTGGTATAACATTCTAACCTCCATGGAATTAAATCCATGAATATTTGGATATTATATATCTTCAAACATGAATACCATCATATATTCACCACAAACACCTCTGTACAATCCTCTTTGAGTTCCTGTAGAAGCTGACTGTGAGCACACTTTGCCAACAAGGTTGTGAACAAGGAAAATTGGCAATTTGGATTTGAAGGAGTATGACTAATCTCTCACAATGGAATTAAATGAAAACACCTTTAAAACATGATTCCAAGATCATTAACATCACCATGGATCCTTTTCCTTATTGCAAAAACTCAGGTTACCCATTCATGGTTGCAAACTTGGAAAAGAAGCACAATTTAGAAAATCCCCCTTAAAGGCATCAAGAGAGGAAGTGTTGGATGATGGAAAAACCATTGGAGATGGCCTATTAACACCTTAAAACACTTCATAAAACTCATATAGCTCCATGTATTCTTGAAAATAAGAAATAGATGCAAACTTATACCCTTCTTAGATGCAATTTCATAAAATGTTGCTTATAGTGTAATTGATTGTTCATGAAAGAGGAGCAACCAATCTAATATTTCTTGTTATGGGTGTGAAGTGCACTCAGAGTGATATCCACCTCTAGAATCATTCTCCCTGAATCTACTTGTACGACCCATAACAAGTGCTTGAACCTACCCTTCCTTAGCTTGCCAAGTGGAAATGAAGGAAAATGAGTTAGGAATGAAACTTTTTATGCAATATTTTCAATCCAAAGTGGAAATAACTTAATTTTAGGAAAATGAGTTAGGAATTTAATTATCTTAATTTTAGTGCCTAGTGTCCTTCAAGTATCCATTTCACCTAAATCCTTCACTTTTTAGTTACTATTTGCCCAATTGAGGTAGAGACTTACCAAGCCTATTGTAGATGACCCTTCCTAGGCCTATGTACAAATAAGGGAAGGTGTTTTGGAGGTCAAGACATCAAGTTATACCTTTTCCACTTCATATTGGCTCAGGATTACCTTTTGGAACATTTTGAATGGTTTAGAATTGATGGCATGATCTAAGACCATCAAATTGAAGTGCAAAGTCAATTTACCATTAATACCCTGTAGATATCATTGTTTGGATTCAGTGATTTTTTGGCCATTTTTAGGCTTTGAAAACTCCATCTCTCACTTACCCTTTGCTTCTCAAAATTAACATAGTTGTTATAGGAGGATAGGGATACTAGACCAAATAACTAAGCTCATTTTAAAGTCCTTCAATCATGGCATAGATTATTCCAAAAAGGGTCAAGGATATCTGTTTGTAACTTTTAGGGACTGTGAACCTAGTATAGGCAATCATTGTTTTGAAGGAAAATTATAATTGATATAGCATTCTAACCTAAATGGCAAGAAATCTATGACTCTTTGAATATTATAAATCTTAAAACATGAATACCATCATATATTCACCACAAATACCTCCGTACAAACTTCTTTGAGTTCCTGTAAAAACTGACTGTGAGCACACTCTACCAACAAGGCAATGAATAAGGAAAATTGGCAATTTGGATTTGAAGGAGTATGACTGATATCTCACAATGGAATTGAATGAAAACACCTTGAAAACATGAGTCTAATATCATTAACATCACCATGGATCCTTTTCCATGTTGTAAAAACTCAGGTTACCCATCCATGGTTGCAAACTTGGAAAATAAGCACAATTTGGAAAATCCCCCTTAAAGGCATCAAGAGAGGAAGTGTTGGATGATGGAAACATAATTGGAGAGGGCCTATTACCACCTAAAAACACTTCATCAAACTCACATATCTCCATGGATTCTTGAAAATAAGAAACACATGAAAATCTATACCCCTCTTGGATTTAATTTCATAAAAAGCTACCTAGAGTGTAACTGATTGTTCATGAAGGAAGAGCCACCAATCTAATATTTCTTGTTATGGGTGTGAAGTGCACTCAAAGTGATATCCACCTCTAGAATCATTCTCCCTAACTCTACTTGTATGACCCATAACACGTGCTTGAACCTGCCCTTCCTTATCTTGCCAAGTAGAAATGAAGGAAAATGAGTTAGGAATGAAAATTTTTAAGCAATATTTTCAGTCCAAAGTGGAAATAACTTGTGGGGAGGTGAAGAGTCACATCGCCATGTTTTTAATTGCAAGTGCACTTGAAAATTCCATACAAGTGCTATAAATGGGCCTATTTTCAAGGGAAGCTATCATTTCTTGCATATATCTAACTTATAACTACCACTTGACATGATATGACATGATTTGACCTTCTCCATGTTATCATCCACCTTGGTGACAAATATTTTAATTGAAAAGTCCTTAAAAGTCATTTAATTAAGCTATAAAGGTGGCCAAATAACCCTTTTAACACATAAGACCTAACAAGTGGCTAATTTATTGCTTGTAAACACATTAAAACCTATCAAAGACCATTTTAGGAAATTTAAAAAATAAATCAAGACCTTTGACTAAGTTTGACCATGATTGACTAACATTTACTTTTATTGACTAAAGGAGGATGGACTTCAATAAGGACTAGGGGAAGGGTAGTTAAGATATGTGGGATAATAAGAAACCCCATAGGACATATGAAACATTCCTTAAAAGTTTGAAATAGTAAGGGTTGACCCAAATTTGACTTGGGGTCAAATTTGGTCAACATTCTTGGTGATTCCTAGGGGTGGCATGCCAACTATGCCTACAACTAGTTGCCTAATCCTTTCATTGGGCATTGAGTCTCTTGAACACTTGCATAACACTCAAATGCCTTTGAACAACACACCAAACCAAAGGAAAACACACACACAAGATACACTCAAGGATAACACACATGTGTTCAATTAGAACACTTAGGGAACACAACTAAAGCATGAAAAACACACACCTATGCTACTATTTACAAAATAGAATTTACAAGGACTAATAACAAAGCTTTAGATGTATCCCATTCACAGGGATAGGTATCTCTTCTCCATTAATTTTGGCCAATTAAAATTGATTGCTTTATTTGCACTTGCTAATGATGTAAGGACCACTCCACAAGGCATCAAACTTTGTATGTCGACCTAGTTTTGCTCTGTCCTCATCCCACTTCAGAACTATGTCACCTAGTTTGAACACTCTTGTACTTGATCTCTTATAAAAATATTTCTTCGTGAGCACTTGGTGGTGTTCCACAGTCTTATGTGCATTATCCCTTGCTTCTTACATCGACATTAGTTTTATCAATCTTACTTCCATTAGAGTATTCTCAAGTATCTCCAATTGATGGGCAAGTTCTATATCAAGAAATTTTTGAGATATGGACAATCTAGCTTCTCTTCCATACACAAACACAAAAGGAGAATTGCCAATTGACCTCTTGGGAGTGATCCTATCAGCCCACAAGGCTATCTTCAACTTGATATGCCATGATCTTTTATTATTCTCCAATGTCTTTTTGATAATCTTGATGAGATTCTTATTAGTGTACTCAACCAACCCATTACCTTGAGGGTAATATTTGGATGAGGTGCTCAAGTAAACTCCATTTATATATGCCCAATCAAAGGTTTTATTACCCATAAAAGTAAGTGTGTTATCAGAAATAATAATACAGGGAACTCTAAACCTTGTTATGATGCTCTCATAGAATTCCAAAATAGCATTCTCATTTGCCTCTTTTAATGCAATAGCCTCTGCCCACATTGTGAAGTAGTCAGTTGCAGTCAATATCCACTTGTGTCTAGCACTTGATGGAGGGTTGATCATACCAATGAAATGAAGTCCCCATTGCATGAAAGGCTGGTCCATTTGGATAGGATTCAATGGAAGGGCTACAAATTTTTATTTGCCTACAAAGAAGGCATATTGAGGACACATCTTAGCCCAGCTATAACAATCCTTGAAAAGGCTAGGCCAATAGTATCCATCCCTTATTATCTTTGCAGCTGTTGTTTTAGGGGAGAAATGACCTCCATCTACACCATTGTGAAACTTTTCCAACAACATACCAAAATGATCATTGTTAACACACCTTAATAGCACACCATTCACATATTTCTGAAAGAGAATACCATCTACAAGGAAATAAGGAATGGTTTGCAATCTAAAATACCTTCTTTTAGACTTGTTCAAGCCATTGGGACACTCATCATTTTAGAGGAAGCTAATGATGTCTTATGTTTAAGTTTTAATATTTGATTGTGCCCACACCTAGTATAAAAAATTTGATCCTAACCAGGATATGGTTGACTATGATACCATGAAAGATGCATTCCTAAATGAATTTGACATTTTAGAGTTTGGTATGTGGTCAACTAATTGGGAATGAGCTTGATTGACCAAGACTTCTTGTTTTGGCCCTTGAAGATTTGAAGCTAAGTGTTCACATAACCCTTTCCCCTCACCAATTTTGTTACCTTGATATCAACATCATACTCCATTACGTTTGTAATCCACCCAGCTCTCTTTTCATAGAGGTCTTTTCTTAGGAGAAATTCCTTGGTGCTTGGATGAGAGACCATGACATGTTTCTTGTTATTTGAAACCATGTGCCTAAATTTTTTCAATCCTCTTATCACAGTTAGATCTTATTTCTCAACAAATGTATACTTGACCTCGTAGTATGCAATTGGTTGTTCTATTTCTTCATCATTATTTTGCATAAGCATAGCTGAGATTTTATCAAGATTAGCAAAGATATAGAGCATGAAATCTTTGGTAAAGTTTGGGTTTAAGAGGGTAGGATATTGTGCAATTGTTTGCTTGATTGTCTTAAATCTATTCTTACCTTCCTTTCTCCATACAAAAGCTTGGTTATTTTTGAACATGGTTGTGATAGGTTTCACCAAAGTTGCAAAACTTGGAATAAACCTCCTTACAAAGTTTATTTTTCCCAAGAAACTTTGTAGTCCTTTCTTGTGTAAAGGCAAAGCCAAGCCTAAGATGGCCTCAATCCTTTCAGGGTCAATAGACAAACCTTATTTTGAAACAATATGACCCAATAACTAACCTTCATGGAAAAAAAATATGCACTTCTTTGGATTAAGAGACACTTCATACTCCCTACACTTCTCAAACACCTACCTTAGATGTTTCATATGATCATTAACATCTTTTGATAAAATGGTTATATCATCAAATACAGGCAATATCTCATTTATAAAACCTTTAAAATGCATGTCCATTTCCCTTTGGAGGGTAGCTCCAGCATTATAAAAACCAAAAGGCATATTCCTATAGGCAAAGGTTCCCCATTTTGTAGTAAAAGCTGTCTTAAACTGATCCTCTTCATTCACCAATATTTGGTTGTAGCCTGAATAGCCATCAAGAAGTGAAAAACATTGAGAATCTGAAACAAATTGCAAAATTTTCTCCATAAAAGGTAGTGGATAATGATCCTTGAGAGACACCCTATTAAGGTCTCTAAAATCCACACAAAGTTTGATCTCTCCACTTTTCTTTTGGATAGGTATTAGATTACCAACCCAAGTTGAGTGATTGATAGGAAAGGTAATCCTAGACTTAATCAATTTGGTAAGCTCCTTCTTCATGAGTTCCTCTATCTTGGGATTGATAGGCCTTTTTTTCTGCCTAACTGGTTTAGCTCTAGGTTCTAACTCAATGGTGTGATGAGCTAGACTTGGATCAAACCCTTTTAAATCTTTGTATTCCCAAGCAAATACATCATGAAACTCTTTACATAATTCAATAAAGGCTTTCCTTTCAGATGGACAACATATCTTACCAATTTTTAGAATTTTGTCCTTTAAGATCATGACTCTTTCATAGTTCTCTTCCTTTGTAGACATGCTCACCCTTTCCTTCCTCTTTTGATTATCCTCATTGAAAACACTCTCTAGGATAACCAACCCTCTAGGTATCTTGTTTGTCTTTAGCTGAATGACTTACTCTTCATATTGATTTTGAAGCTTTTTTTGATTCTTTGAAGAGAATTCTACCTCATTTTGCAAGAAATGGGAAATGTATTTATAATTTTCAAACACTTGCCATGATACCTCATTATCTGGAATAAAAAGTCTCATAATGACCTTGATATGAGATTGTTCTTTCTCTTTACATACATCATCAACTATATCAAAGTGTGCTCCTATGATAGCCAACCTATCAACATGCTTATTTGAATCTCTTGGTATAGGTTGTATGTTGGAAGAATCAAAATTTTTAAGTAGATCCCATACACTATGCTTGTACAACTTTAGCAAAGGATTCTTGGCTGAAGCTTGGTTTCTCACTTGGTGTATGATCAACTCACTATTCCCATAAACCTTCAAATTTTTGATTTCCTTTTCTTTTATTCATCAGAGGCCATGAACTAGGCTTTCATATTCTACCACATTGCAAGTACAACTAAAATGAAATATATATGAAGAGTAGTATTGGTTCTTTGATGGACAGACTAACATGATAACAACCCCTACACCTAATTTGCTTCTTGAGCTATCAAAATACATTTCCCATATTCTTTCAAGTTCATGATCTTCATTAGTGGATGAGGGTATATAAGTGTCTTCCTCATGCATACAATATAATCCCAAGTAAATATCCTCTATAGATGTATAGGGATAATTCTCAAATGTTTCATTACTACACTCATCAAGGAAAAGATCAAAAATACCTTCAAGGGGAGAGGATGTTTCACCACCCATGACACCTTCTCCTTATTCACTAATCACACAATTTTTATTTGAATTTGTCTCCACATATGGTTCAATATGAAACCTTACCAAGGGATATGTTTTTATGGTCACCTTGGCTCCATATCTTATTTTGAAAGCTAGAAAAGACTAATCAATAGAAAGGTATCCTCCTATTTTAGCTGTGAAGTCCTTTGACAAGCAAATGGCAAAGTGAGCTGGAAGGTTTACTACCACAATGTCTTACATAATGGGGAATCTTGGACAATCATGTAGAAAGAATTTCAATCCTCTAACTAGCCCCACTATCTTGGTTGTAGTTCCATCAAGTTGCAACACACCTTTGCTATGTGGTTCATATTTTAATCCTAACTTATTTGCAACTACCTTAGGCATAACAGTGGTACTAGCTCTACTATCCACAATGCAATTGTGAACCAATTTGTCTCCCCCAATGAGGGTGAGGTAGAAATATGGAGGATTTTTATATTTGGTGCAAGGTTATAAGACATAATTTTTTGTATTGGTAATGGATACACTATTGTGTCTTGGAGCTTGAGGGGCTACATGGATGTTTGAAAGTTGCTCTTGTAGGATTTCTTTTTGATCAGAAATATGCAAGATTTCCCAAAAAGACATGCTTGTTTTGGTATTATTAAAAGAATCAATAATGTTTAGAGGGGAAGAATTTACATTTTATTACATTCTTGATGATCCAGGTAAAACTTTAGATGACACTTCAGGTGATAATTTGGGTGATGATTCTACCCTAATTGATGGCAGAACTTTTGGGAGCCATAACTTTTGCACTCTAGCTCCATTTGACTTCCCCTTTGAACCGTTGGCAAGATAAGAATGAGGAAAAGGTGATGAGATGAAATAAATCTATTCTCAATGGGTTTTAGCCCCATACAACCTAATGTAAGTGTCCCAAATTTCAATTTTAATATTGTAGTCTAAAAATAGTAAGTTTCTAAAAATAGTAATTTCTCAAATTCTATAATGTTGTAAATCATGGAAGTCAAACCACTTCATCTACCTCAAGATTGGTGGCCTTCCAAATCCTCTTCCTACCTTAAAAATATATATAAAAATAGATATATCCCAAAAAGGAAATCAGACATCTATTCCTAGAGATAAGTATATGTTTTCTATAATTTTGTGAGCAATAAAACATCTCCTTCCATGAATAACATTATATGATTATGTTATTTTGTGTTCTTGAATTATCTTTCAACCAAAACCTCTGAGTTTTGGATTAGTGTTATCAGAGTGGTTTGTCTTTAGAGTGTATGATCTCGAGGATGAGGTCAGATTATAGGAAGCTTGGGTGGAAAATAATAGAACCAACAGACTATCCACCTATTCACTCCAAATGACCTCAAATGGTGGATAACACTGAGACATCCAATCCCTTCAAGGAAATAATGAATGAAACCCTCCAGTGGCAGTAAGCATAGATGCTACAACAATTCACTCAAATCCTCTAACAAATCTTCCAATAAATCCTGATGAGAAATTTTGGTTCCTCATCTGTAACCCCTGGCTCCATGAAACATCCTTTTAGTGCTCCAATACCCTTCAAGGTTCAGGTGAATTTTGATATCCCTACATTTGAAGGCAAAATCAATGCTGATGTAGTATAAAATTAGTTGGATCAATCGTCTTCATATTTTTTTGTAAATAAATTCGCTAATGGAGAGATCATTTTTGCTCTTTTGAAAGCATCATTGCCCATCAAAAATTGGTGGGAAGTGTACAAGAAAAAGTTTAGTACAAATGACATTGGAATTGAGGTGGAACCTACTTGGGATGATTTCATGGAAGCCATAAAGGAAGAATACTACCCCATTGGAGCATATAATGATTCTTATATATAGTGGCAATAACTTCACCAAGGTAAGGAACAGTCTGTTCAAGATTACACTGATATTTTTCATTCTCTATCTGTGAGATTGGGCATCCAAGAAAATGAAAACACAAGGTTCTCAAATATCATGGTGGAATAAAATGGTATATATGGGGGGAAATGAAACTCTTCAATTTGGAAACCCTCGGTAAAGTGTACAAGTTTGTGATCTAGATTGGGAAGAAGCATGGAAGAAAGAATATGAAGAGTTAGCATTTGAAAATGAAAAGTGACAAAGAAGGTCAAACACGAGGCCAAAAGTAGAATAAAAAATAGTTCCAAGATAAGAATCCCCATAAGGGGAATATCAAAAAATAATGTGACTACCACAAAACTATAACTCACTCCAAAGAAGAATGTCTAGCCATCAAGTCCCTGCTTTTTGAGTCACAATCCTCGACATCTACTACTCTGACTCATACACACCCTATAGTTGAAGAGGATGAATAAGAGATTATAGATTCTAAGCTTGATACCATCGTTGCTTCATCATAGACCCATGGGGAAAGGCCAAATGACAAGGAAAGGTTGTTTCAATCTAAGTTGTGGGTGAAAGGTAAGCCTCTACATTTTATTCTTGATAATGGGACTCAAAAGAATTTAATCTTTGCTAATGTTGTGAAAAGTTTGAATCTATCCATGAAGCCTCACCCAAATCCATATAGTTTTATATGTTTAAGCCCAGGGAGAGACCTCCGTGCCACCCACCACAGTCTTCTTTCATATGTAATAAAACCTTTCCAAGATGAAGTCTTGTGTGATGTGATCAATTTGGATGTTTGTGATGTACTCCTTGGTTAGCCATTTATGTATGAACAACATGACATCTATGAATTAAGAACCTAAAGGATCAACCTCACTCTTAGAACATGACACTATAAGGTACCAGAGGTACCACCTCTCACATCTGTCTCCCTAATTAGTCTAAGTAACGTAAGAGATTAGTGGAGAAGATAAAGCAATTCATTATCATGGTGGTGAAGCCACAAAGATCCAAGAGGGCTGATGTTGTAGCCCTGACTACACAATCAACACAATAATAGAATCAGATGGGTCAAATCATGGGAGAATGTGATGACTTATTCAAGTCACTTATGGGAGTTCCACTTCACTATTAGGTAAAACATTCTATCGATTTGGTTCCAGGATCACCTTTGCCTAAGAACCTTATGTATCATAGATCAGTCTTAGAGAATGATAAGATAAAAATATAGATGCAAGAATTGATCCAAAAGGGTTACATCAGGCCAAGCTCTTCACCTTGTGGAAGCCCAATTGTCCTAGTGCCAAAGAAGGATGGAACATGGAGTCTTTTAATTGACTATCAAGACCTAGATAAAATCACTATGAAGAATAGCTACCCCCTCCTCATAATTTATGATCTAATGGACCAACTCTATGGTGTGAAGTTCTTCACCAAAATTGATCTCAAATTTGGCTATCACCAAATTCCTATCGACCCCACCGACATCTGGAAGACTACATTCAAATCTAGGGAGGGGCTCTTCGAATGGTTGGTTATGCCTTTTGGCTTGACTAATGCACCTATAACCTTCAAGAAGATGATGGATAACATCTTGCAACCTTTCACCAACTCATTCATGGTTATCTACCTGGATGACATACTCATCTACAATAGAACATGGGAGGAACATCTGGAACATGTCCATAAAGTGTTTCAAACTCTTCAGAAGCACAAGTTGTATGCAAATCTTGACAATTACACATTCGAGATGAAAACAATTTAGTACCTAAGGTATGTTATGGATGAGGAAGGGGTCCATTTCAACCTAGAGAAGATTTGATTTATTCAAGAATAACCTGCACTAAGGACCCTCATATAAATTCATAGTTTCTTGGGTCTTGTAAATTTTTATCATAGGTTTGTTCTTGGATTCTCACATGTTGCTTGGCCACTAAACCAAGTGACTAAAGGAGGAGCTAAATCTGCATTTTAGTGGGGCAAAATACAATAAAGAGAATTTGAGAATTTAAAAGATAGACTTTATTTAGCTTCTATTCTTGCCTTGCCAGACTTGCATCAACCTTTTGAGTTGATGATAGATGCATCTAAATATGCCATGAGAGTTGTCATCGTGAAACATGGCCATCCTATTGTATAACATAGTGAAACTTTCAATGATACAGTTAGGAAATACCCAACATATGATAAGGAGCTCTATGGTATTATCCAAGCCTACAAACAATGGAAACACTACATCTTGGGGAAATAAATGATCATCCACATCGACCATAGATCATTGGAATTCATCTAGATGCAAAACAAACTATGAAATGAGAAGCACCAAAAGTGGGCCACATATTTATAGTAATTACATATAATAATCAAACACAAAAAGGGGAGCTCAAAGACTACCATAGATTATTTGAGCCATCCACCAATTGCTGCACTCATAATAGTTCTTGATCTGTGTGGACATGAAACTACCACCTAGGATGCTCTGTATGAAATAAATCCTACCTTTATTACTACATATCAGATACTTTGAGAAGGTAAACATGTCTCTAATTTATATTTGTAAGATAATGTCCTCTATCACATGGGGCATATATATGTTCTAGTTTTAGATCAATAGAAGATGATATGGCAAGCACATTTTAGCAGGACAACTGGGCACTTTAGTGTAGTGAAGACATTGGCAGTTCTACAAAAGCACTTCTACTAGCCCCATATGTAGAAAGATGTAGAAAAGTACCTCAAATATTGCACCCTATGTGTGATAGGCAAGCTAAAAAAGAAGAAGCAATGATTGTACACACCATTTCCAGAACCAACCAAGTCTTGGGAATCTATCTCAATGGATTTTCTCTTAGGTTTGCCTACTTTAAAACATGGCAATGACTATATTTTTGTTATAGTTGATCATTTTTAAAAAATGGCTATCATGATTACTTGTAATAAAACTATGTCTATTGAGGAAACTACTCAACTATATTTTAGTCAAGTATGGCTCCATTTTGGTCTTCTCAAGTCCATTGTTTCAGATAGAGATAGTAGGTTTCTCAATATCTTTTGGTCTACTCTACAAAAAATGATGGACACCAAGCTGATGAAGTCTATGGACTTCCATCCATAGATTGATGGTCAGATAGAAGTGGTGAACTACTTGATTGTCCATATGCTTTAGATGTATCACTTCAAACATCCACACACATGGGATGAGGGGCTTCTTTTCATACAACATGGATACAATCGAGCCCTACACAACTCCACCAAGCACAATCCATTCCAAGTATGCTTCGAGTTCCAACCAATGGCACCAATTGATGTAGACAGTCCATCCTCCACCATGGAATACATACTTCATAGGAGATCTAAGGCAACAAAAGCAACATAGTTTATTGAACAAATCCAACACATCCAATAATAGGTTCATGACATCTTGGAAAAGATGAATCAGAAGTATAAGCAACGCCATGACAAACATAGGTTTACACATCATTTTGCTATAGGTGACAAGGTTTGGTTGTGGATTCAAAATAAATGACTCAAAGGCCCATAAAAAAATTTGGCCTCTATAGTATGGTCCCTACACCATCATCAAATAAGTTGGAGAAAATGCTTTTAAATTGAACTTGCTAGCCTACCTTAGTTTGTATCTAATATTCAACATGGAGCTCTTCAAACCTTATCATCCACCTCTATTAGACACTTAAGTCATAGAAAAATAATTGGACATTGATGAGCTTGATCCATAGAGATTTGCTCTAGTAGAGGAAGATTAGATTGTGGACACCTGGATGAAGACAATAAGAGGGTGCTCTATTCCACTTTACCGGGTGGTCAAAAGGGGCAAGCTTAGCCACCAAGATGAGTGGCTCATAGAGAATCAAATCAAGACAAAACTACCACATTTTATGATGAATCTTGATGTAATGGGGACCATTGCTTCTCAAGGAGGGAGGAATGATCCAAACAATACTTCAGGGGACACTTCAGGGGATGGTTCTACCCCAATTGGTGGTAGAACTTTTGGGAGCCATAACTTTTGTGTCATAGCTCTATTTGACTCCCTGTTTCAACTATTGGAAAGATAAGAATGAGGAGAATGCGATGAGATTGCATAGAGATATGATTGGTGGGTTTTGACCCCAAAAAACCAATGGAAGTGTCCTAAATTTCAATTTTAATAGTGCAGTCTAAAAATAGTAAGTTTGTAAAAATAATAATTTCTCAAATTCTATAATATTGTAAATCATGGAAGTTGAACCACTTCATCTCCCTCAAGATTGGTGGCCTTCCACATCCTCCTCCTACCTTCAAAGTATGTATAAAAATAGATGTAGTCTGAAAAGGAAATCAAACATATCTTCCTAGAGATAAGCATATGTTTTTTACAATTTTGTGAGCAATAAAATATCACTTCCTAGAGATGACATTATATGATTGTGTTATTTTGTGTTCTTGAATTATCGTTTAGCTAAAACCTCTAAGTTTTAGATCACATGAAGGTAGTGAGGGAGCTTGAACTTGATGCATTTTAGGCTTGACAACCTTACTCACATTTTGACTTTGATGGGGAGTGTGACTAGTAGGAGGTGTTACATCAGGATTCACACCTTGTGGCCTTGGAGAGGCATTACATGGAGTCACATGTGATTTTAGAACATCTCCCAAAGATCTCTTTTTGGCTCTTGTGTTGTCTATAACTGATGTACTTTGCTTCAACACATAGTTATCCTCCTTTTGGAAGTTCGTAAGAATGGTACCTTGGCTACTACCCTCTCCATGAGTATCCCTTTACATGCGGTATTCTTCTTCTGATGCAAGGAAAAGAGGGGCTCCTTATTATGACACTAAGGCTTGATAACCTTCTCAACCATCATACCCAAACTAATCATGAGATTGTCCCCAATGATCCAAATGTTCCTCTCCTTAGACCAGATTAGTATGGATTGGAACAACAACCTTTGTGGATGGAGTGAAATTAGGTTTATAGGCATTAGGATACCTATTGAAACCTTGTTGACCTTGTCATCTTCCTTGGTAATTATATTGGGGTGGAGGTATATAGGTTTGTGAAGGATAATATTGGGGATTGGGTAAAGCAATTGCATGAAATTGATCTTGTTTAAGCTGAGCTTGCAATGACCGAATCATTTCATCTTTGTCTATAGCATTATCCACCTTCTTAGTAGTGGTTTTAGGCTTGACATTGATGTTGGGAACTTGTGATATACTTGGAGCTTCAACTAAATTATGATACAACAAAGGCATAAAGACTCTTGGAGGTAATTTCCTAGCTTGTATAAAACTATTATCAATTTTAATGGCTATCTCATATGCCTCAGGTAAAGTAAATCCTCTCATTGATTACAACATTACTGCCACATCAGTGCCAATAGCCTTGAGATAGGTGGGGAATACAAAGCCTGGAGGAGGCCTCATGATAGGTGGCAACCTTCACCATGTCCTTTGAAACCTTTCATTGTAATGTCCATGGACCCATTAGGACCTCTCTTTATCACTTTCAACTGGTGAATTAGTGAAGTATGGTCACTCATATTCTCAAACCTATTCACCAAAAACTCTCCAAAGTCATCCCAATTAGTAACACAACCACCTTCCAATGTCTTATACCAATCAAGTGCCTTACCCTTTAGAGACATGGCAAGTAGTCTGATAGCTATGTTAGCTTGGGTGATATTGTGGAAGTTGTAAAAGTTTGAAATGTCCCTAATGTGCTTAGATGGGGTAATAGGAACTTCTCCATTGAAGTTAGGGAGACTTTTGGTAGCATTGGGAGAAATAGGATCATATGCAGTAAGGTTAATTAGATTTTGGGTGTTGAAGGTTGGGAAAGGATGCCTTCTAGCCATCTATTATTCCTCCTCTTAATATCTTATCTCTTCAACTTCTTCTTCTTCAAAACCTACTTGTTCAAGATCTCTGAATGTTAGGAATGGTTCAGGATGTTGTTCCTCAAAAGGAGTTTTAGGTAGAGGGACTTGATTGAATGCTCTACTAGAAGATGATCTAGTTTAGACCATGAAGTATAATGTGAAGAATTTGATCTACAACTAGAGATTTAGACCTTTTAGAGTTGCCAAATGTTGGATTAGAAACACTTCTACAACCTCAAGCTTATCAAGACTAGCATTCACCTTGATAGGTAAGCAATTAGGACCAGCTATCCCATTGGGCATGCCAGAACTATTGTCATCAAATTTTTCACCCTAGGATACCTATCAAGTTCCAATAATTTGATGCAACATTGAATCATCTCTCATGTTGTGGGAACTTGTAAGAGAAATGAAACTCTAGGATTGAAAGGGCTAGCTCAATAGATTCTTCTTTAAGTACCTATCACCTAATCTAATGCTTGTTTATGAAAAGCATTAAAAGTTTGCATAAAATGGAAACTACATTAAAGAGGTGATATACCAAGACATATCCCATAGAATATAAAACTTCTACTAAGCAAGAATACTTTCCAAGACCAATGCTATGCATTGAAGGATCCTAACATAGTGTTTTAATGTGAAGGTAACATACTTGGGACAATCAACAAGATAACTGACCTAGGGGTAGATTTCACACCATAGATATAATTGTATACTTGAAAAATATCCTAGTACATTCAACACACTTCACATGACCTGTTAAAATCATAACTCTTACTTAAACATGAAGGATAAAGGGAGTAAGGATGATACTATCATTTATCTCCATTATACATCACTCACACACTTAGACAAAATGTTCACAACTTCGAATTAGACTTGTATTCAATGTTTAAAGACAAAGTATAATGTCATATTTGTAGGGCTTCACCATACCAACAGTGGTCTCTTTACAATAGCCAAAATGGCTTACATTTATAGAATTTGGAAGAAGAGAGAGAAGAGAGAAGTTGAAGAGACACAAAGACAAGTGTCTAAAGGTGAGGATCAGTTAAAAAACATAGGATGAAGTGTAATAAGAGTCATGAAATTGAATTGAACTTGATCACATCCCAAATTAGCCTCTTCTCCAAGTGTGGCATAGCAAATCTTTTCCATCATTCTCTCTTATGAACTGCCTTCATCATAAGCCTTTATTGAGCATTTCAAAGCAAGTGATGGACAAATGTATCATGTGTGATGATGAAAGGGAGTTATAAATATTATTCCACCTGCATTGGGAGTTTTCTTGGTCATGACATTCTCTTACACAAGCTCATCATCACTTTGAAACCATGATCACTCTCCAATAGGCTTGTTTTGACAATTGGCACTAGCATCCTTTGCATTATTCCTAACTAATTCATATCAAGAGTCATATGACACATTTTAGGACATCTCATATGCTTGGTTTCATTAAAAACATCTTTAAAAGCCACCAAACTCTTCACTATGTCATTCTAGATGTCGATTTAGACAGGCTAAAGTTAGAGACCTATCATAGGCACTTGTGAGTATTTAAAAGGTATAAAAATTGCATGAGGAGTTTTTTTAAGTCCCAAAATACCTCCCAAAGTGATTGGAATCCATTGATCATCTTCAGGACGTGCAAAACACAAGAAAATGTCAAGAAAACTTGATTTATGATCCACTTGTATGGAGTCCATAAAATACAATCCCATGTATTTTACCCTCATGGAGTTGGAAAAACCTTATATTTAATACTTATGGTCAAATTAATCCATCTTGAGGCACTTTTAGCTTGATTTCTACCATCGGGTCAAAAAATAGGGTTTGAGAGGGTTTTGGAGTGACTAGCCCTCTTATCATTTATTCATGAATATGACACATTATAATTCCATCCAAATTATAATGAATGATCCTCAAAGACCTTATCCAACTCTCCTAAATGCCTCCAGGTCACATGCATTAGTTCATGCAAGTTATGAGCATTTGATCTTGACCATTACAGCCATTTTGTGTACTTTTGTGAGGATTTGAATCATTTTAAGCCAATAATGTCTTATTGATGGATTTATTTGATAATAAATGGTCCATAAACTTGTATAATAATTCCAAAAACATTTCCCAACCACTGGAATATCTCCTTAAGAACTAAAAATGAGAACTTACCCCTGTTTGGAATTAGGTTTAGACCTTGCCATTAGGTCTGCTTGCCATTTGAGACTCCACCTGACCCTAAAATGGATTCCTTTGCCTCTTTATGGATTAAAAACCTTAAATTTACCTCTTAAAACATTAATTAGTCAAGTGAAAATCATAGATAAAGTCAAAAATGCACATGATCCTCAGTTTGGCTTCTAGGCTTAAGGGTTTCCTTCATGCATGACTGTAACCCTTCTTGTGTAGGGTACTTTGTTTACTTAAAAGGATTATATAAAGGTGTTTTATATATTTTTATGTCCCATACATATTATATATACTTAATCTGGTCCTTGTATTTCCCTCTAGTCATCAATTTCATCATTT
Organism: Torreya grandis; assembly: GCA_037957365.1. Taxonomy (NCBI): domain Eukaryota; kingdom Viridiplantae; phylum Streptophyta; class Pinopsida; order Cupressales; family Taxaceae; genus Torreya; species Torreya grandis. The sequence goes on from JARHVA010000788.1 coordinate 708,818, forward strand.
TTCTCAAAATTGCCATCTCCATGCAACTTAAAACTGCCCCTGCTCTGAGACAAAATAGAGAGGGTTTTCACTATTATTTTGGAAAATTAATGATTTTATCACCTTAATAAACCAAAAATGATGATGTGTACCAATATATATCTCTTAATTTCTCCATTTGACCCTCCAACTCCTCAAGTTTGTTAGGCAGACTTTTGAATAAGTAGAGTTTGAGGGTAGGCAGGGTATAGGTTGGGTTTGGAGATTTTATGGGTTGATTTGAGTTTTTTTAGGACATATAGGTATCCTCCATTCCTTAAAAAACCCATTCCAACCACTTCTAGTCTTATTTTCCCCTTAAAAACCTTTCATGCTCTTGGAAACATGGACTAGGCCACTGCTCATGTGGACTGAGACACTTCAGAACCTACCTGTAGGTTAGCATCTAAACTTTATTTTGTGATTTTTGACCTCATTTCCATGTTATTAATCCATTATTTTACTCCTCATTCTTTTAACTTAACTTTTAACCTTTAATCTAGAAATTCCATGTTTTGGTCCTTAATTAGTATACCCCTATGCCTGTTTGTCATAGTCATGGTTCTGCCCTTGTTTAGTGTATTTTGGAAAGAATTAGGTCTTTTGGATGTTGTATTTAGGTCTTCCATGAGTTATTTAAGGTAAATTTTCCTTTATTGTACCTAAATCCACTTTAATGACTCCAAACAAAGTCCAAATTTCAAACTTTCTCCTTACTGCCAAGGTATCCCAAATGACTATGTTTAATGGATTTTAGGCTACCTGTAGTTGAATTTGAGATCACCAAGGTCATGTGGTTAATTGAATTATCTTAATTTTAGTGCCTAGTGTCCTTAAAGTATCCAATTCACCTAAATCCTTCACTTTTTAGTTACTATTTTTCCAATTGAGGTAGAGACTTACCAAGCCTGTTGTAGATGACCCTTCCTAGGCCTATGTACAGACAAGGGAAGGTGTTTTGGAGGTTGAGACATCAAGTTCTACCTTTTCCACTTCATATTGGCTTAGTATTACCTTTTGGAACATTTTAAATGGTTTAGAATTGATGGCATGATCTAAGACCATCAAATTAAAGTACAATGTCAATTTACTATTAATACCTTGGAGATATCATTGTTTGGATTCAGTGATTTTTTGGCCATTTTTAGGCTTTGAAAACTCCATATCTCACTTACCCTTTGCTTCTAAAAATTAACATAGTTATGATATGAGGATAGGGATAATAGAATAAATAACTAAGCTCATTTTAAAGTCCTTCAATCATGGCATAGATTATTCCAAAAAGGGTCAAGGATCTCTGTTTGTAACTTTTAGGGACTGTGAACCTAGTACAGGCAATCATTGTTTTGAAGGAAAATTATAATTGGTATAGCATTCTAACCTCAATGGCATGAAATACATGACTCTTTGAATATTATAAATCTTAAAACATGAATACCATCATATATTCACCACAAACACCTCCGTACAAACCTCTTTGAGTTCCTGTAGAAGCTGACTGTGAGCACACTCTACCAACAAGGCAATGAACAAGGAAAATTGGTAATTTGGATTTGAAGGAGTATGACTGATATCTCACAATGGAATTGAATGAAAACACCTTGAAAACATGAGTCTAATATCATTAACATCACCATGGATCCTTTTCCATGTTGTAAAAACTCAGGTTACCCATCCATGGTTGCAAACTTGGAAAATAAGCACAATTTGGAAAATCCCCCTTAAAGGCATCAAGAGAGGAAGTGTTGGATGATGGAAAAATGATTGGAGAGGGCCTATTACCACCTGAAAATACTTCATAAAACTCACATATCTCTATGGATTCTTGAAAATAAGAAACATATGCAAATCTATACCCCTCTTGGATGTAATTTCATAAAAAGCTACCTAGAGTGTAATTGATTGTTCATGAAGGAGGAACAACCAATATGAGACTTCTTATTATGGGTGTGAAGTGCACTCAGATAACTATCCACCTATATAAGCATTATCCTTGACTCCACTTGTACGGCCCTTAACAAGTGCTTGAACCTACCCTTCCTTAGCTTGCCAAGTGAAAGTGAAGGAAAATGAGTTAGGAATGAAACTTTTTATGTAATATTTTAAATCCAAACATGTAAATAACATGTGGGGAGGTGAAGATTAACACCACCACATTTTTAGCTACAAGTGCACTTGAGAAGTCTGTATAAGTGCTACAAATATGATCCATAAACTATAATAATAAACTCAAAGTGGAGTTTAAACTACGAATACTGAATTTATCAAACTTAACAAATTCTTGAAATACTTAAAATAACTTGAAAATTGTTTTGAAAATAAGTGTTCTCAGTTATCGAATTGCATTGGAAATGTCGAATGACTTATCACTTCCATTCACCAATTAAACTGGTTTATTTTTCTAAAAATGTCATAAAATGTCAAATTTTAATCTTTACATGCATTCATGAATAATTAAAAATCATAAACTGAAATAAAACATGCAATCAAATGACAATTTTACCATATGACATTGATAACAGAGTTTGACATCTCTTGCCTACGTCTTTGGGTCTGCCCAATAGTGAGGAGCGTTTCTATTAAATTTGCATAACAAATGGCTTACAAATTCTTTGAAATGCTACACAACTTCCCTCAGGTCTGATCTTTGTACAAGAACTCCACCTTCACTGATATACTCAAGCTCAATAACACATAATCCTTCCTCAATCTTCAACCCCTTCTGAATGTGCTTAAGTCCCTGTTTATTAACTATTGGTCTATCCAAAATAATAACTTTAACTTCTCTTTTCAATTACAAAACATAATTAAAAAGGCTTACTCACTGTGTACTAGGTCAGATAATGGATCAAAATCCATTTGCTAGCTTTATCTAAGCTTCCATCTAGCTCTTAGCCTATTAAAAAAAATACACACAACCAGCTGAATGCTTCCATTCAAATATAAGTTCATGCCTTTTATGTTGTTTTCTAACCCATAGCTTGGTCAGTCAAGACTTATCCCTTTTGAATAATAGGTGCAGGGTTCAAGTCATCGGCCTACCTTTTTTAGCACTTGGGCTATCTTTCTAGTCCCACATTGGTAAACAAAATCAGCTTTCATGTCTTTTTAAAGATGAGAAGCCACCTTTTACATTGCCGACGCCCCTTTTGGTGGGCTTGAGGTACTTAACTTAGCATAGTTCGTTGGTAGGTATAGCAACTTAGCATGGGTAATTGTCATGTCCTCTTCTCACGTTCCTTGGCTCGGCATATGACTTGGAAGATAAGTCATGAGATATATGGACGTGGCATGCATTTTGGTAATCGTGACCCATTCTTGAGGTATATGGCTTGACATTTCTCATGGTCTCCAAACTGGCATATTATTTTGAGCTTGACTCAGCAAGGTAGTTGGATGTGGTGTGGTAATTGTTGGTTCTCCCATGTGGCTTAATGGGGCTTGGTAGTAATAAATTGTAAATAATTACCAAGGAAATATTATAAATATTTAAAAACATACAATTTAATTGTCCCACATGCATCCGGTGGGCATAATATAATGGTTTAAAAGCAAATTTGAATGCATTGCATTATGAGATGGAGGACAAGGCACCCATCCTTAATCAAGTGTGTTGACCCTCACTAAGGGCCCCCAGTGAGCTAATAGCGGGGTGCACAATTCTCCATATGACTCCCTGTCAAAGACCAGAGGCGAAAACCAAACCAAAACACCAAACCATTTTTTTTGCATGAACATACAAAAACGTATTGCCATGTGTCAATAGATGATTGGTCTACTTGTCGCATACAAATTATGCCATGCATTGTGACACCTCCTTATTTTTACTATCAAAAAATAACTTCAACAACCTATGACTTGGGCATCCAGACTCCATTTTGTGATCCAAATAAAAAGTGCCAAAAAACTCTTGATGAGCTTTTTCACGTGCAAGAGGTTTCATCACGACTTGGGACCTTTTTTGAACTAAACTCTGGATCAAAATTGGCCTATTTTCAAGGGAAGCTATCATTTCCTACATATATCTGAATTGTAACTACAACCTGATATGATCTAACATAATTTGACCTTCTCCACATTGTCATCCACCTTGGTGACAAATATTTTAATTGAAAAGTCCCTAAAAGTCATTTAATTAAGCTAAAAAGGTGGCCAAATAACCCTTTTAAGACATGAGACCTAAAAAGTTGCCAATTTATGACTTGTAAACACATTGAAACCTATCAAAGACCATTTTAGGACATTTAAAACATAAATTGATCACTTTGACTAAGTTTGACCATGGTTGACCAATGTTTACTTTTGTTGACTAGGTTAGTACAAGGAGGATGGAGTTCAATAGGGACTAAGGGAAGGGCAAGTGAGATATGTGGGACAATAGAAGACCCCATAGGACATATGAAACTTTATTTAAAAATTTAAAATAGTAGGGGTTGACCCATATTTTACTTGGGGTCAAATTTGGTGAACAATATCTTCATCACTCTTATAAGAGATAATGTTACCTGAGTTTGTGAGATGTGGAATGGATGAGTTTAGGGTTTGGAATTGATGGTGGAGTATATGAATTGATTAGATTATAGGATCATGGTAGGGAGGTGTGATGGGTGTTGGCCATTTTGTCCCATATACAAATCTTTTGCTTGGTTTGAACAGATGACCAGGGTCCCAATTGTTGAGCCAAAATCTCAATTTGCTCATAAGGCCTTTTAAGACACTTTGGGTTCACTTAAAGTGTAAATTGCCATTTTATAAGGATAGGACCAGATTTGCATAGCCCCATGGGATGATAAGAATTCTTGGAATGGCTTTGAAGTACAAGGGACCCATCTAGTTCTTCATCATGTTCATTGAGACACTTAGGCCTAGTAACATAAGTTTTGAGTAGGCACTTCACTAATGTCACCATTACCACATGTGGATGAGTCAAAAAGATTTGGTCATATGGGTTTGTTCACAATTGTGCTAATATCATATGCATCAAGTTTTAAGTCCTCTATCAAAGTACATCAAAAGTTACAAAGGTCCAAAGTTGGCTCCTTAGTCATATTCTACATGTTTTCTTATACTTAGCCATTTTGCAGGGAGCTCAAATAAAGCCAAATGGACAGATTGAATATGCTACATCTCCCATGTGTGGTAGCTTCTAAAGGAATTGATCAACTGGGTCTATTCAATTTTGAGCCTATAATTTATGTGCTAAGTTTTGGTCCCTCCAATGAAGCAAGCATGGAGTTATGCATGTACAAAGTTGGATCCTTAGTCACTTTCTGCCTATTTTCCCATACTTAGCCACTTTCAAGAAGTTCTAGTAGAGCTAAGTGAGCATCTTCACAAAGTTATATCTTACACATGCAATAGTTGCAAGGGATATTAGTCATATGGGTTTGTCCATCTTGGTTCTTATTTTATACATGCTATGTTTTTGGTCATCTTATAAAGCATGACAAGATTTATGCATGAGCAAAGTTGGTTCGTCAGTCAGATTTCACTAAGTTTTCCATACTTAGCCAAATAAGCTCGACCGTCACTAGGACATCACGTAAGATCAAATAGACCAACCAACTTATGCATTTAATATCTTTAGTTGGAAAGCTCTTAAGACTAGTAGATCAAATGGGTTCATTCCTTTTGGCCTTAAGAAAATCTCTTGAAATTTTGGTGCCTCCATGATTCTTGTGCTTCAAGTTATAGGTCTTCAAATTTGGACTTCAACATAAGATGACCCCATAGATGTCAAATTCAAGCCAATTTGTTAATGACGGTCGTGTGAATATCTTTTGACATCATGTAGACCATCAAATTTTAGATCATGAACTATCTGTTGGATTTTAAATAGTGGGTCCTAGTAAGGTCAATAGTCCTAGCTCAATCATGTATCTTGATCCAATAGTGTGAGATGGGTCAAATAATTAGAGAGGTCGAGAGGTTGACACATGACACAAACACATGAGGATATAGACTGATAATAAGATCTTAAGGATTAATGCACATTTTCCAAGTGGTACCAAAAAGGACAAAGTTGATAATTCAAAGATGATTTGAGGGCTCACATTTATTTGTACCTGGCAAATCCAATGAAGTGAGAGCAAATGTGATGTAAGTGGGACCAAATAGATATCAATAGTAATGTGTGTATGACAAGTGGCAATGATGCATTCAACTGACAAAAGATCAATGACTCATGGGCAATTATATAGAGAAGGATCAACAAAGTGATCTTAGTTAGTAAGTGAAATATCTGATAGCTAGGATCTATGGAACCAATGAGGATAAAGATATAATGGAACAATTTGATTAGTCTAATTTGATTTTGACGTCTGAAGGTGAGCCCAAATGACTTAGATGGAGTTTGAAGGGTCAATTTTTGACCAAGGTAAACATACATGAACAGAGCCAAGCTTTAGCATGATCCAAATTGGGATAAGAATGGATGTTTTGGGATTGAGTGGTTCTATTAAGAGCCTGTAAAGGCAGACATGTAAACTTCAACTGCTTTATCACCAAAGCTAGCTACATGAAAGTGACCCTTTTCCCCTCTTTGGCACACATCAATAAACTAGTTATGAGTAGTTTCACATTAGGACAAAATGAAAATGACTTGATCCTATCATTGTGGTTACCACAGAGCATCATAGAGAAGATATTATAATAATGCAATGGATTGGAGTGACCCGTATCAATTAAGAATGGTTTAAGTGATCTTGATTTGTGAAGGCAGTTGCAATAGCTTTTCAAATGGATTTGAACTCATTTGATTCCATTTGAGTGCCAAAATTCCCTCTTTTTTACTTTCCTTCTGCTATAAATATAGCCTTTGAGCTATTGTTTTGCATCCCTCAAGTTAGTACGACTAGACTCTGCCAAAATTATATTCGACACCTCTTAGAGTAGTGAATAGAGTATTTTGCAGTCATTTACTAATACATATTTAGTGTTATGTGTTTGTTTAATATGCAAATGTGAATGTCATCTTCATCTTGCATGTCCACACTCAACCTAAGTGTTATAAACCTTCTTTGTAGGTCATATAGTGTGTCTTAGCGTTGAGCTCTCAGAGATATAGTAAACAACTGAATTTAAGTGTCTTTAACTAGACCTCATTTTCATTACTCCCTAGTCTGAGTGTATCAAACTAACCTTTATATAATACTATTACATATAATTTATAGTAAGTATTGCATTAGCTTCTTTCATAGTTCATTAGTGTGTTAAAGAGTCCAAGCTTAAGAGTAGGTCTGATAAATTATTGGTACATCACCACAAATTGAAATAAGTTTTAATTTATGCAAACTTATTAATTATTTTCACCCTAACCAATTTTAGATTGTAGAAGCAAATGTCCAAATTATAAAATCTGAGGAGCTAGCCTCATAAAAAATCCTAGAGGTCTAATGTAGATATAGGCAACCCACAACCTTAGAGCATTCCCATGTTAGTCCAGGTATGGGTCATACTTGAATGAATCTGACCCCTATTTAGGGTGCTATCAAGATAGTTAATAGTTTTGGCATGCCCAATGGGACCACCTATTTACATAATTTTGCATATCTGAGTATAGTAGTAAATTTTAAAGTTTCATTTTCAAATTTGCATAATTTTCATGACCCCCAGAGTTATTAAAAGATCCTCTACAAAAGGGAAGGAGACATTTATCTGAGCTACCTTTCCAATCAATAAAGAAGAATAAAGCCTCTCAGTTAAAGCCTACACTTACCCCTCTTATTCCCCCCATTATTTCCCAAAATGCTCCTTTTCAAGCCTATATTGTTCCACCAAATGTTATTATAAGTCCCATACCTCAGATGGTTATTCTTAGAAGGCAAGCCTTTGTTCCATTCAGTGGTGGTAGTCCTCTAAATATTAATCAATGGGAGGATATTCCAGTCTTGGATTTGAAGTCTCTTACCTATTACATAGGAGAAAATCCAGTTACTCCTATAGACCATATGGAAGATATTGCTAACCTTTGTTTAGTGTATCATGTAACTCAAGAAAATGTAGTAATGAGGTTGTTAGCATCTTATTTCAAAAGGAAAGCACTTCAGTTGTATAAAATATTGGCCCTTGTATCAATAAATAGCTGGGATGAGTTTGGAGAGGTCATGTGCAAGCACTTTGAGGACAAGAGTGATCACCTTTCACTTGTGGAGTAGCTTACAACGATCAAGAGATTCAATCATGAATTCATGGTGGATTTCAACTACACATTCTAGAAGACTTGGGAAATAATTCTTGTGGTGATCAAGCCTATGCCCAACTATGCTTTTCTATACTATTTTAAGGATCTCAACTCGGATGTAGCTATAATGATTCAATCCATGGGAGGGAACACCATACCTAGATCTTTTGAGGTAGAAATTAGGACTAAAAATTGCCTTATATAATCATGCAAGTTGGATCCAAGGCAATGAAAGCCAAGATAAGGTCAAGGTTATATGTACACCAACTGTGCCTGATAATGAGGTGAATTGACAAGTCTTTGATAATGATGATCAAATCATATGTTTTCTAATGCAAGAGGCAGAGTTATGCCATATGAACCAAGATAAGTTCCAAAATCAATATGATGATCAAATAATAAAACTAAGATCTAATAAGCTTCCCAAAGGGCTTGTGACATTAAAAATAATCTTTAATGAAGATAACCAATTAAGAAAAGGAAAATCATGCATTTCAACTAAGGAAGAACACTATGAAAATATAGAAATCTGTAAGTGCAAGTTGTTGCATTTGTTGCTTTATACCAAGAATTTTCTGATATATTTTCTTGGGAGTACAAAGACTTGAAAGGTTTTGACCCCAAACTTGTACAACACATAATTTAATTAGAAAGTAATGCCCATCCAATCAGGCAAAAACATAGGCCTATCAACCCAAGAGTAGAGGATCTCATGAGAAGAGAAATTTATAAGTTGATCGAATCCAAGATAATATTTCCAATTAACCATTCCTTTTGGGTGGTGAACCTTGTGCCAGTGAGGAAAAATAATGGAGAGATTTGTTTATGTGTTGACTTTAAGGACCTCAAAAAGGTGTCCCTAAAGGATCATTACCCACTACCCTCAATGGATCAAATTTTGCAAAAAGTGGTAGGTTCTCAAAGGTTCTCATTTATTGATGGATATTTTGGATATAACCAAATCATGGTCAAAGAAGAAGATAGGCATAAGACTACCTTCACTACAAAATGGGGCACCTATGCATATTGTGAAATGTCCTTTAGCCTCTCTAATGCTAAAGCCACCTTCCAAAGAGAAATGGATATTGATTTTCATGGTCTTTTGAATGACATGGTTTTAGTTTACCTTGATGATATAATGTTTTTCTCAAAAAATCCTAAAGATCATCTGATGCAGTTGAGATCTATTTTTGATAGATGCAGATAATTTGGAGTTTTTTTAAATCCAAAGAAATGCATTTTTTAGTGTATGAAGGAAGCCTTCTGGGACATGTAGGGTCTAAATTTGGTCTTTCCATTGATCTAGAGAGGATAGAAGTAATCCTTTCTCTATCACTACCCAAACACAAGAAAGGGTTGAAGAGATTCTTGGGAAAGATCAACTTCATCAGGAGGTTCATTTTAGGCTTTGTAAAGATGGTAAAGCCTCTCACTCATATGTTGAGAAAAGGCAAAGATTTTGGATGGACAAGAGAATGTAAGAGGAGCTATTAATCCTTTAAGGAGGCCATATCTCATGCCCACACATTTCTAAATCTAGATTTCAATACACAATTGTATTTGTATGCCTTTTCTACATTAGATGCAATTTCAGCTATGCTTATGTAGCAAAATGATCAAGGTCTGGAGTAACCCATTGCTTTATTCAGCCAAGATTTAGAAGGTTATGAAGAAAGATATAACTTTGTTAAAAAACATGTGCTTGTTGTTGTAATAAGTTTGAATAAATTTAGGCATCTAGTTTCAAATAGTAAAATCATACTAATGGTGGCTCATCCAAGTGTGAAGGATTTTATCCTCAATAGAGACTTAAATGAAAAAAGAGTTGGATGGGTCACTAAGTATATGGAGTATGACATTGAAGTTAGGGTCACAAATCTAGTTTGAGGAAAGGGATTATGTGAACATATTGTAGAATATGTGAGAGAAGATAAAGAGACAGTCTTGGTAATTCAAGATACTTAATAAGAAGATGAAACTACTCTTTCATACAGTTGGACATAGGATATTGCTAGATTTATCCAAACAAGAGAGTACCCAATAGGTTTCAATGGATCGAAAAGAATACAATTTATGTTGTAGTCAATGCCATACATCCTGATTCATGGAGTGCTATTCAAAAGGGACATTAAAGGTATGCTCTTAAGATGTGTTGAAATTAACCAATTTGATAAGCTTCTTAGGCAATTTCATGATAGCCCTCAAGGGGGCCATTTTTTAGCCAGGACCACAACTACAAAAACCATTAGAGATGGTTAATTTTAGCCTAATTTATTTAGATATGCACATGTATGGGTAAGGAATTGTTCAAAATGTGCCATGTTTACAAGGAAATATAAACTAGTTGTTATGCCACTAAAGCCTATTCAGGTTGAACAACCTTTCATGTAATGAGGTTTAGACTTCATAGGCATGATTAATCCTCCATCCAATGGTGGCCATAAGTGGGTATTGATAGCTATAGACTACTTCACCAGGTGGGTGGAATCGGTTCCCTTGAAAGAAGCAAATGAGAACTCTATACTTGAGTTCTATGAGAGCCTAGTCACCCATTTTAGAGTACCATCTACCATAATATTAGATAATGTTTTGGCATTTAGTATCATAAAGGTATGTGAGTGGGTTCTTAAGTAGGGTATCTATCTAACATATTCATCTAATTATTATCCACAAGGTAATGGACTAGCTGAGTCCATTAATAAGAACCTGATTTAGATCATTAAGAGAATAATGGAAGATAATCAAAGATCTTGGCACACAAAGTTTAAGACTGACTTATGGGTTGATAGGATCACCCCTAAGAAGGCCATTTTTAACTCACCTTATCTCTTAGTTTATGGAAGATAAGCGAGGTTGCCAATTTCATTGGAGCTTCCATCTTTAGATATTGCACACCAACTAGAGCTTTTAGAAAGTGATGCAATGGAGGTTAGAATGAATGAACTAATAGAATTAAAGGAAATAAGAGATGATGACATGCACACCATGTGGTATAATTAGAAATAGGTCAAGATGACCTTTGATAAAAGAGCTTCATCGAAGACATTCCAACAAGGTGACATAGTCCTCAAGTGGGATGAGGACCATGCAAAACCAGGGAAACACTCTAAGTTTGATAACCTTTAGAGTGGAACCTATGTCATCATAAGCTATAAAGAGATCAATGCCTTTGAGCTTGAAAAATTGAATGTAGAGAGCCTTCCCATCCCTATCAATGGGAGGTATCTCAAGTTTTTCTACTAGTTTCATATTTTTCCCCCTTGTACATTAGTAGATAGGTCTATTCTTTTCCTCCAAGTGCTTTTGCACATTACTATTTTTGGTTATTCTATTTGTAGTTTAGGTTGTTGCTTTATTGTTGTTTTCCCCCTATTACTCCAAAAAGTGTTTCCATAAGTCAAGCAGAGTCTATCTATAAGAAGATTTTCATTTGAGCAAGCTTGACCAAGGTCTGGGTTCCATGACCAACAGACTATTCAAGTCAGCCAAGTCACCATAATTGTTAGCCATTTTAGCCCACATACCAAGCTTCTTCCTAGTTTGAATAGATGACCTAGGTCCCAATTATTGAGCCAAAATCTCAATTTTCTCATAAGACATTTTAAGACACTTTGGGTTCACTTAAAGTATAAATTACCATTTGATAAGGACAATACCAAATTTGCATATCCCCATGGGATGCCAAGAATGCTTGGAATGGATTTGAAGTGCATGAGAGCCATCTGGTTCTTCATCGTGTTCATTGAGACACTTGGGCCTAGTAATAGAAATTATGAATAGGCACTTTGATAACATCACCATTGCAATGTGTGGATGAGTCAAAAAGATTTGGTCATATGGGTTTTTCACAATTGTGCCAAGATCATATATGCCAAGTTCTAGGTCTTCTGCCAAAACACATCAAAGGTTACAAAGGTCCAAAGTTAGCTCCTTAGTCACATTCTACATGTTTTTCCATACTTGTTCATTTTTTAGGGAGATCAAATAAATCTAAATGGATAGATTGAAGATGCTACATCTCACACATGTGGTAGCTTCTGGAGGAATTTATCAAATGGGTCTATTCAATTTTAAGCCTAGAATGTATGTGTTAAGTTTTGGGCCCTTTGATGAAGCAAGCATGGAGTTATACATGTGAAAATTTTGATTCTTAGTCACTTTATACTTCTTTTCCCATACTTAAAACACTTTTAAGAAGTTCCAGTAAAGTTGAGTGAGCATCTTCACAAAACTATATCTCACACATGTGATAGTTGTAGGGGAAAGTAGTCACATGAGTTTATTCATCTTGGTCCCTAGTTGCTACATGCTAAGTTTTTGGTCATATACCAAAGTACAAAAGGAGTTATGCATGATTAAAGTTGGACCCTCAGTTATATTTTGCTAGGTTTTCCATACTTAGACAAATGAGCTTGATTGTCACTAGGACGTCATGTAGGATAAAATAAACCAGCTAGCTTGTGCATTTAATATTTTCACCTAGAAAGTTATTAGGACCAATAGATCAAATGGGTTTATTATTTTTAGCCTTAAGAACATCTCCTAAATATTTTGTGCCTCCATGATTCTTGTATTTCAAGTTATAAGCCTTCAATGTTAAACCTGCAACATAAGATGACCCCACATACATCAAATTCAGGCCACAACAAATGACTGTTGAAGTTTAAATTTCTCAATGATGGTCACATAAAGATATTTTGAAATCCTAAATACCATCAATTTTAAGATCATGAACTATATATTGGATTTAAAATAGTGGGTCCCAACAAGATTAATGATCTTGGCTCGATCGTGCATCTTGATCCAATAATGCAAGATGGGTCGAATAGTTAGAGAGCTAGAGAGGTAAAATATGACACAAGTGTGTGAGGCTATAAAATGATATTAGGATCTTGAGGATTAATGCATGTTTGACAAGTTGCACTAGTGGGGATAAAATTTATAATTTAAAGATGGTTCGAGGGCTCACATTCATTTGTACATGGCAAATCCAACAGACTGAGAGCAAAGAAGATGTAAGTGGGACCAAGCAGATCTCAAGATCAATGTATATATACATCACAAGTGGAAATTATACATTTAATTGATAAATGATCATTGAATTTTAGGAAATCATATAGAGAAGGATCAACAGAGCAAGCCCAGTCAACAAGTCAAGGATCTGACAATTAGGATCCATAGAACCAATGAGAACAAAGATATAATAGAATAATTTGATTGGTTTGAGTTGATTTTCAACATTTGAAGGTGAGCCCAAATGTCTTAGATGGAGGTTGAAGGGTCAGTTTTCAACCAAAGTAAACAAACATGAATGGATTTGAGCTTGATCATTATCTAGATTGGGCTAGGAGTAGATATTTCAAGATCGAGCAGAACCATTGAGATCCTACAGAGGCAGACACGTAAACTTTAACTACTTCATCACCAAATCCAACTACATGAAAATGACCTTTTTACCACTTTGGCATGCATCAACAAACCAATCATGAGTAGTTACACATTAGGAAAAAATTAAAATTACTTGATCTCACCGTTGTGGCCACCATGAGTCATCACAAAGAAGATATTGTAATTATGCAATTGACTGGAGTGACCTGGATCAATAAAGAAGGGTTTGAGTGAGCATGATTTGTGGAGGTAGTTGTAATAGATTTTTAAATGGATTTCAACTCATTTGATTCCATTTTGATTGCCAAAATTCCCTCTCTCTTGCTTCCCTTCTACTATAAATATAGCCTTCAAGCTATTGTTTTGCATCCCTCAGGCTGGTATGACTAGACTTTGCTAGAATTACATTTGACACCTCTTGGAGTAATGAATAGAGTATTTTATAGTCATTTACTAATCTATATTTAGTTTTGTGTTTGTTTAATATGAAAATGTGAATGTCATCTTCCTCTTGTATGTCCAAACTCAACTTAAGTGTTAAAAACTCTCTTTGTAGGTCATATAGTGTGTCTCAGCATTGATCTCTCAAAGATATAGTGGACAACGAAATTTAAGTGTCTCTAAGCAAACCTCATTTTCATCGCTCCCTAGTCTGAGTATATCAAACTAACCTCTATATGAAAAATTATTGCATATAAATTACAATAAGTATTGCATTAGCTTCTTTCATAGTTCATTAGTGTGTTAAAGAGTCCAAGCTTAAGAGTGGGTCTAATAAATTCTTGGTGCATCAGCACATACTAAAAAAAGTTTTACTTTATGCAAACTTATAAAGTCTTTTCACCCCAACCATTTTAAAAATTTATAAGGAAAGGTCCAAATTATAAAATCTAAGGAGCTAGCCTCATAAGAGATCCTAGAGGTTTGGTTTAGATATAATAAACCCATAACCTTAGACCATTCCCATGTTAGTTCAGGTATGGGTCAGTATTGAATGAATTTGACCCCTATTTAGGGTGCTATTTGGATAGCTAACAATGGGTGATTAGGAATTGGGACTAGCATTCACACACATTGTTAGACATGTCATATGTTCCATGTTTGATTGGTGCCATATGATAAAAGACTTTAAGAGATCCAAAAGACTTTGAATTTGTAGTTTATTTTTAACCTAGTTATTTGAAGGATTATCAACCATATTGATATTGCTTTTGACATTATTTTGATTTTTAGACTTGATTGTATCTTGACTTCCCCCTGGTTCCTGACTTTGGGCTTCACTAGAGGAGATTGACCTTTGACTTGATAAATGATATTTATTGACTTTGATGGTCCCTTAGTGTCGTAAAGAGGGTTTCACTAGGGGAAGACACTTTTTTGATTAAGATGATGATTTGACATTTCTTGATTGTGACTTGTTAGATCAAAGGTGATTTGACCATCATGTGTGAATTTTTGAATATGATCTTGGACCTTTGTATTTTTGACACATGTTAAGTTTCTCAAGGAAGAGTCTAATGATGTATGTTCCTATTCATACCTATAGAGGGGGGTGATTAAATGATCCTTGACATGAAGAAAGTGGCTTATGATGGATGGAGGTAGGGCTATGGTCAGATGAGGTCAATGAGTGGTGGTGGGGTAATATAGTCCTTATACAAGTTCCTAGGAGACCCAGTTTTAACATCAGAGAAAATCTCCTCAAGATTTTTAAAAGGATCACTAGGACTATTTTTAAGACACATCCAATGTAGGATCATATCCACTCTTAATTTTTTCAATAAATAAAGCTTGTAATAAATTTGTTATGACTTCATCAGTCTGATTAAGATCAAAAGATATGACTTATAATTGGTTGACATCCAGATTGGAGGTATCCTTAAAAAGGAAAGAATAGTTATGATATACAACATTAGTCATGGATGATAATTATAATAAAAAATTTGATTCAAATGCCAGTGTTGAACATGATCCTAATGTAGAGAAGACTTGTGTTGAATCCAATGCTAACTTTGATATACATGATGTGATGCTGCTAATAGAGGATTTATTGTCTGGAAGTGACCTCTTAGAATGGGGTCTTTGATGTGATGATGGGGAGATAATGGATTCAAAAAAGATAGGTCCATGGAAGGACTCATGAGAGAAATAAAGACTAGGTTTATGGGAAATGGACTCATCATTGATGGAGTATTTATTGAAATAGGTGGACCATAGAAAATGGACTTGGTGTCTTGAACTTGGCTCAAAAAGGGAAGGGTTTGATCATGATTAGAAAAGGAATCTTGGAATACCTCTTCTTGTTCACCCTTAGATGTAGACCCATCTGATTCATTCTTAATTTCAATGTTACCATGGTCAATGAGGTCTTGTAAATAGATTTGAAAAATACAACATTGATTAATGGTATGCCCCTAGTTTTGGTGATATATATAGTATTGGTTAGCTTTATACCAAGAGGGCTTATGTTTGGTAAGATCAAGATGTCATATGGGTGGATAGACCATCATTTATTCAAGAACATTTTTATGGAAGAGGGCTTCTATAGATATAGGAATAGGAGTATAGGGCCTCTTTTAACTTTTTGAATTGGGTGATGAAGTAGTAGACATTGGATTAGAAAGTTGTTGATGTGACTAGGTGGGTAAACTAGTCATAGATGATGTGGTTAGGATTAGATTCCATTTGATAATAGAGGATAGTGAAGGTAATCTCACATATGTGACTTTTGGTCCCTTGTTATATATGCCATGCCTAAGAAAGACTACTTCTAACTCATCATATGTATGTAATGAATCATTAGGGAGTGCATGATGAAACCAATTTAATGCCTCACCTTCTAGAGACTTTGTAAATAATTATAGTAGAGTCAAATTGTTAGTGACATATGCCATGACTTTCCCATAAGCCTAAACGTGCAAGTATGGGTCTCCATGCCCATCAAATTTTGGTAAACTAGAATTTAAAAGTTGGGTGGCAACTTTATAGTGAAGATTTTGTGTAGAATAGGATTGGCATAGATGGAATTGGAATCAACCCAAGAGTGGTATAATTTACTTTCCAATGTGAGATGGTGTACTTATTGTTATAAAGCACCCAATCATGCATCAATGAGATTACATCTTATAAAGGTATATTATCATTATCAAGGGGTTGATTTAACTCTTAAATCCTATTATTAATCTTAGCCATTAGTACACTACATCGGGGAATTTTTCTAGGGAGGATTGGTTTGCTCTTTATAACCTTTGGAGGGGTGATAACTTGGACCTAGTGAGAGGGAATGGGGTATCACTCTCATGGAGGATATGTTGAGACACGAGTTCTCCTGTAGTAAGGGGTGTTGTGGGAGATTCATTGGTATCTCTTATTTCATTAATTTGAAAAGAAGTATTACATGCTAATGGACTAGAAGATACATTATTATCATGTGAATGTAAGTTATTTAAACTATGAACATAAGAATAAGTGTGTGTGTGTGTGTGTTTTATAGCATTTGAACTAGCATTAATTTGAACATGAGAGATAGGTGAAGTAGGGAGAGAACTATAAGGTTTAGACTCAATGTCTACTTCACCAAAATCATGGTAATCATCATTATTCTAAGGTTCATCAAAATCAAAGTTTAATTCACTTGTAAAAGTAAGAGTACAATAATTATCATTCGCATGTTCACTTAGAGAGAGAGAGTAGGATAAGATTTTAACGTTTTACTACTATGAAATATATCATCGTGTGTGGGTGAAATGCAATGCATGTCTTCACTAAATATGTGTGGAGTGCATGTATGATTGTTACTTTCAATCTTGGAGTCAAGGGTATAATAAGTATTAAGCATGTTTTCATTTAGCATATTATGACATGTAGGATAAGAGTTATATATATTTACGTCATCAAAATTTTAAAAAGAATAATTGTGTTGATCTTGGAATGTAAAATAAGGTGATAAAATAATTTCATATACTTTAGTTTGTGCATTGGTAAAAGTTGTGATATCATTTGTACACACTTTTTCAAATTTAACTAAGAAGGGTAAAGAAGATGCATTGCTATATTCTATGTTGATTGAATCATGCAAAATTAGATTGAATTTATTGTAATTATATTATTTTAATTTTAATAAGGAGGTAATGAAAGTGGTTGAAAATCTAGGATCACATTGGAATAAAACACTACTAACTAGAGGTTCTTTTGGCACTATATTGTTAGTTTGATTTTGAGGTGGAGGAGAAGAGGTATAAGAAAGAGAAGAAAATGCATCTAGTATATCATCGTCAACACTTTCATTGTCATGTTCATAGTGATCCTCATATTCATCATTACAACAAAAATCATCATCATCATTATAAATGAAATCATTATCACGTGCTAATGAGCAATCTTGAAAATTTGTCCATTCAATATTATAATTATGAGAAAAATTTATAAATTCATCAATTGGGTGAGGGGTAAGAGGCTTATTGGATGTCATTTTAAACTTGCCAAAGAGGATAATGTAAATAATGAATAATAAGAACACAAAAGGTAGAATGTAAAGTAACATAGGTATATGTGCAACTATGGGAAATATTTATCCCAATGTATAGCAAAAATTAGGATTGTAATTTAAACCCTTAAGGTTAGTATTTGGATGTATAAGGACCTAGTATGTGGATCTAAGGTTTGATGAAGGTTGTTTGGAAAAAAATTCAATTGTATTAAATTAATGAAACCGTAATATAGGATTGATTTGGATGAGTTACACTATGCCAAAAATTAGGGAAAAATAAAAGATTATAACCCTAATTTAGTGCAAATAAAGATGAAGAAATTAAACCCTATGCTAAACTAGGGTTTTAAGCAATATTCAAAGTAAGTCAGTGTACACACTATAATTTTGTACCCCTAGGGATGATTAATTAAGTATCATAGGTATTATTTATTTAAATTTCCTAAATAAACCTTATCCTAAGGTTTAATTTATTTACCATTTACTAGCTTGATAAATAGTCTTTACTTTACCTCTTTACCCCTCCCAACCTCCTAATCCATTTATAACCTAAGAATATACATCCATAACCATTTTATCCCCGTGTAGAGTCATGAGAAACAACTCCACCTATTTTTGAGCTATTCTCACCTGGGGTTAAAATAAAGGCCTTATTTTGGGTGAATTAGTGTCAATTCTTTAGATCAACATCAATCCAAAATATGCAACTTGCCTTTACATTCAAGATGAAAAAATTTAGAGCCTCAAATTTCTATTAAAATCCCTAGATATTTTTTGATGTTCCTAATGACACTCTGCTATATTTTAATTGTGCTCAGTCCTATCCTTTTCTGCAATTGGAGCTATTGCTTGTGCCTATGGAAACATTTCATTCTACTCATAAATCGATCAAAGGTAAATATCATATTATATTTTATCATTCTATATCAATTAGTATTTCATTTATCCATATATTTAATAATTAAAATATTATTAACATCCTTATTTATCCATGTATCAACCTCTATTAGCAAATCTATCTCATTTAGCTCTTTATTTTATTAAACTTAGCGATAAAGAGAATCGATGCTGATTCATTCTAAATAGGCATCAATTTTGCCAATCAACATTGATCCTGTTAGGATCAACATTGATATACTGTGTTTAATTCATAGACTATAAGACCTTAATCCTCAACATCTTTTTGTAATCCTTTTACTGATTACTATTATTTGAACATGGCATTTTGCTTATATATGACTCTACCTAATTTAGTTCATGACGTAACCAGTATCATTGATCTCCCCATAGTTTTCCAACCTTTCTTTGTGGATCAAATCAACATAGACTTTTAGTTAGAACTATGTGCAATCATTTATTCATCCTCTCATGAAGCAATTGAAGAAAAATTAGCTGTTATCTAAGATGATATAGATTTTGCTTCCTCTTATTAAGAGGAATATGTCATTTACATTGATAGCTTATTTGAGGACTAAATTATAATCAACATTATAATCGTATCATTTATCTATTTGTAATTTCATATGCTTTTTATTCACTTAATTGCATAAACAGTAGACTAACATCCTTCTACGGAAGTGTACCACTTCTTGGAACTGATCTTTGATTAGGAAGTCGACCCATCTCTTTTATTAATCTATTTTGTCCAGTATTTATGTGTGTGCAGGTTAGCCTTCCCAACCAAAAAGTAGCTCTCACTATTTTTAAATTCAAAGTAGTGTACAACATCTTCTGATCCACATGTATTCCACATAAACCCTATTTTATTTCAAGTTTTTAGTAACATTTAATTTAAAATAAAATGAGAAACTACTTAAACATTCTAGCATTCTTGATGGGATCCCTAAGGTCTCACTCTTCTTGTTAAAATTCATTTTTGAATTGATTTATATTTCTCCCTTTCTTTTGTTTGATTCAATTCATTTAAAGAAATCTAAAATTGCATTTTTCCTTTTTAAAGGTTAAAAAAAATCTACATCCATTTTGCCTGCTTAGTTTACTCATATAGAATAATCTAGGTGGTGAAATTTATCATAGTTGTCACCTTTATCACACATAGACTAAATGACATCCACAACAAACTCATCAAAACATTTGACATAAATGAACTAATGAGGATATCATCACCTCGTAATAACCTTCTTCCAAATTATCCCACTTGGATTTCACCACCAAGGGGAGGACCAACTTAGTTCTCTAGCTAAGCATAAACTCTGGTCTATCAATATATTATGGCTAAGCACTCAACACCCTTATGCTGTGGTGTGTGAAGTGAGGGCGTAGGCCCCAATACCAAGATAAGTATCAGTACCAATACATAAATCTTTGAGTGACAAAACAAACCCTGAAACCATCCTTAGATTGTCACTTATTAGGACCCTCCGTATCCTTCTCTTTTTATTTTATCATACTTTAATGTTAAAAAGTAAAAACTTTTTTAGAATGTATTTAACATGTGCATATTTTCATCCGTACTAAAATATGAGATAATTAAAAAGAATCATTTTCATACTTTTTTTATTTATTACTTTTTATCATTACATGGTTTTGACATGACAATAGTCACAAAATAAAATTGAACCCCTATGTTCATCTTAATCTATGGATAATTTTCCTATCCCCCTACTTCTCTTGAGTCCACAGGGGAAGGCATCCCTCAGTATTACACCCAGGGTGATCGTGAATTCACCACTATACTAGATAGTAATGCCATAGCACTTAATCATTATCTTAACTCCTAAGCCATATGTATCCCATTATCTCACCATACACAGTTCTCTAGGAACTTGTAGACACCAAAATTACATCACACATGTGTATAACTCCCTATGTCAAAACCCCCTTTAAGCCCATTTTCAATAATAATAATTAGCCTCCTTAACCCATGCTTTTACACCTCACATATTTAATTAATTTAAAATACTTAATTAAGTTAATTAAAAACCCCTTATGCCACATTACCTGGCCACCTCATCCTAAGAATGATTCTCACCTCAAGACTTAGTCCCCTTATCCTAACTACCCAAGACTTATTCTCACCTCAAAACTAAATTCCTAACCAACTACGTCCTTCTTAACCTCTTATTTTTACCATTTTGAAATGGGTTCCACACTTGGCATAAGGAGAAATAGAAAATAGGGTAAAAATAGTAGTTTTACCTATTTTTATGCCACCGACATTGGTCAACCCATGATCTATGTTGATAGGATCACCGACGTCAGTTATATAAGCCAAACTCCAAACTAATGTTTAGATCAGTAGAAATCAATAAAAATCATTCTTATTTACATCCAAGCTTTCAACATTCAACATTCAACTTTTGGCATCTGGGCTTATTTTTATCTTGCATAAGTCAATCTAGATCAGGAACCAAGCTTTTGAGAACCAACAACACCTACTCAGTTTCCCTATTCAAGGCATTGATTCAGACTACCTAATAGGAGCCATCCATCTGGCACTTATCATTCAGTCACCACTATAACTAAGTACATCACTTATTAAGTAGGTATTTTAAGTAGTTACTTTGCAATAACTTTATATCTACTATTCATTACTTTATACATTCCTGACCAAACCCCTGTGAGGGAGTTATAAAGCTTCCCTGCTTGTTTCCCCTTGACCCAACACACCAAACCTTAGACCAAATCCATCCAAACCATACTCTCTCTCTTACAACTCTCCCCAACCTTCTAGACCTAACCAAAATCATTTCCCATACTTAGAAAAGCCTTTTGCAAACTCCTAGGCAATTATTGCCCCTACCGACCTCGATAGCCTAATCGACATCAAACACCTTCACCCACCAACCTCGGTAGCCTAATCGACATTGATCACCTTCACCCACTGACCCCAATAGCATAATAGATATCGATCACTTCCTAATTGACGTCAGTAACTGTGGATTTCTTAACTCTTCCAAAACTTTCCCAAACAACTTCTAAAAATAAACAAAACATAGCACCTGCACTTTGTTACTTTTTATTGCACTCAAGTTATGAATAACGGTAATATTATCTTTATTTTACTCTCTTTTTTCCTCTCTTTTGGTTTATTATTATTATTTTATCTCTCAAAAGTGGACTATCATCTCTAAGGAAGTTTCACACTTCCTGGAACAAGCGCAAAGCTTGGCAACCTACTCATTTATCTACTAACAAACATTTTGTGGTAGTGATTTCTTACTTATAGGTAGTCCTCCCCAGCTAAAGAGGAGTGCTCACAATGTCTGGTTACAACATGCAAACCAGTCCAGGTTTATTATAATCACTTATCCCTATCATTCTTCTCTATTTTTCTTTAGACTTGAAATAGACAAATTGAAGTGAAACATTTCTGGCACGCCCAGTGGGACCCTGGAGTTTTCCTTGGGTTCACTGCTTGTTTTAAGCATTCATATAGGTGCATTATAGTGAAAACTTCATTTCTTACACTTTCTCCTTCTTTTCTCTCTCAAAGCTAAAAAATTAACATTTTATTTTTTGTTTAAGGACAATAAACTAAAATTCCTTCTTCCTTGCTACTCTTCTTTTCTCTTTGCCTTTAAAGGCAATTTATCATTTATTTTACAAGATTGAAAAAAATATCTTCTTTACCTCTTTCTTGCATGCACATTAGGATAGTGAATTTCATTCTTTACTCCTATTTCATCTTTGTTTTCATTTGAGTCTAAACATTTCAGATGGTTTAAAACTTACTGCACTTCATTATTTGCTTGTTGCATATTAGCTCAACTAGTTAATTACAAGCATTATGAATGAATTGTAGTGCACCTATGTTACACAAATATATCACACTCATAAAAACAAACATATAAAATCACCTAAGACAAGGCCCATTTGGATTTAATCACCTGGTTGATTAACTTACCCTACCTAGCTATCCTACTTGGATTTCACCACCAAGGGGAGAACCCACTCCATTCTTTGGTGGAGTATAAACTCCAGTAGAAGGTATATTTTGGCTAAGTGTCCTGACTTGGATTTAGGTCCATGAAGTGCAGAGAGAAAGCTCTTATAATAAGCCATGTACCTGGTCTAATACAAATTTCCTCTTCATCACTAAAACTAACTTGAAACTAGCTTTAGATTGCTTTTTAGTACCTTTGACAACCATATTTTCTTCTCACTATCTGATTAAGGCATAAGCCAAAATGAGACTAAAATTAATCTCTAGGAGTTAATAAATAGTAATTGTACGTTCTTTTTCTTCTTTTCTATTTCCTTCTGTATTTTGGAGTTAGTAAAGATGTTTTCCTATTGATTCATAAAATCAACACTATTCCTAATACTCAGTTTGTATAACCTATTATATCAACATTTTTGAGTGTTCTTCCTTCTTACACAAACCTCTTCCATCCTCTATTTTACTTAGATTCTACTTTTGGGTTAATAAAACATTGGATTTTCCATCTCCTAAGATATCATAGTGACCAAGATCGATTAACTACACCGACGTTAGTAGACTTTAGCTACCGACATCAACAAACTTTTACTATCGACATCGGTTAACATGATCGACGTCAGTGACTGTGTAATTTTCATATGCTCAAAGCAACAAGCTAAAACAACCCACTTACCTACACCTGAACCTATTATTTCCTTATTTTGTCACTAATATAAAGTAGTTAAACTATTTATACTTCCTCTTGTATGGTATTGATGTGAGATCAAGCCAAAATTCTTGTCGATTATGCAAGCTAAAAACCACTTCCACCTTCCCCTCTTGTTGCTGAGTTTGTCATGGAGCATACTTTAGATACAGATCAAACTCCCACCCCAACCAAATTCCCATTATGTCTAAAATAAATCAAGATTTTGCTAAATTTTTTGATCGTAATGTGATATCCTTTCAACATTACCTTGCCATGAGTCAAACTTATAATTCTTCAAGTGACCCAATCTATGGTGTGCCAACCTCTCTAATGGAGACAACTTCAGTTTCAATCACCTCCACTATTTTCCCCATGGTTACTCAAACCACTACTTTGACAAGTAACCCAACCATAAACAATGTCCAAAGTTTAGCATCATCAACTACCCAATCTCACCTAAACCTTGGTGTGAATTCCCTACTTTCACAACCACATTCAATTCAGTCAAGTCACATTCTATTTTAGAATTTAGTGGTACCTATTCCATCTACTCTCGTACCTATAATTACTTGAGTTATGACTCACCCTTCATCTATTTTAACCATGACCTTAACCTAGCCTATAATAACAACATCCAACCAAATCATAATCTCTAACCCAACAAGATAAGCCCCTTTTCTTTCTGTCCCTAGCCTATGACTCATTATCCTTATGTTGTGCCAACACAACCGCAACAAGCTATATCATACACTCCCTATGCTTCCTATCAAGTTCCCTATAACTTAGGAGGTATCTCCCAGACTAATCCCCCTCTAGACCTCATCAAAATGTTGATGGACAAGATGTCTAATCTAGGACATCCATTTCTAGTTCAAAAAATGTGTTATCTTATGATCAAATATGAAATAAACCCATCCATCCTTCTATGCTTATTCACCTCTATCTGAGCCAATGGGAACTCCCCAAAATTACTCATTTCTAGAGTAAAGAGGATCCACAATAGCATTTACAAGCATTTAGACATGCTTGCTATTTAATAGGGAATGATGATGCATTATTACTTCACACTTTCCCTATATCTCTTTTGGGTGCTACCTTAGATTGGTATAGATCTATACCTTATCACTCTCTTTTTTTATTCACCCAACTCACAAAAATATTCCTAGACCATTTCTCTATTAACATTTCTAAAAAGGTTTCTATTACAGACCTTTATTCTATTAGACAATTTGATGATGAGTCTATCATAGATTTTGTCGCTTATTAGAGAGGCTTGATCAATCAACTCTCCTTCTTCTTACCCCAACCTGAGCTTATTGAGATCTTTTCAAGGGCATGTGATAAATATATTTCATCCACACTCTGAGTATAAACTTTTTACACATTTGATGAGGCCTTTACAATGTCATAAAAACTTGAGATTCAGGCTATAGATGAAGGCAAAGTCAAGTTGCACAGTAAGTATACCAATTCCAAGTCGAATGACTCCTCTTCTAAAACTTCTTCTAACCAAAAATCTAAAGGCTCTGCCAACGCAGTGGTCATTAAATCAACTTCTTCCACAACCACCAACCAATCTAATTCCTCAACTTCCCAAAATATAACCAAGCAATTCCAATAATGATATGAACAAAGATAATACACTCCCATTGGGGACTCATATACATCTATTTTGGAAAAAATATTGCAATAAGGTGTCATAACCCTTGCTCAAATCAAACCTCCTATATAGTTTGAACCCTCCCATCCTATTCCAACTTGGTACGAGGATGATGAGTTTTTTGGCTACCATCGAGTTAAAGGCCACAATTCTAATAAATTTAAGACATCCAAGAACATTGTGCAAGACATGCTTGATAGGGGTGATCTCATCTTGGATAATCCTAATGCACTTGCTAATCAAAATATGGATGTGTTCAAACAACCTTTTCCTAACCATTCACCCAATCAAAATATTATTCAGACCATAACTAACTTAGGTGATCATAATATCCATATGGTTAATATGGTATTTCCTTTACCTCTAGTTCAACCTTCCCCTCAATAGAAGGCACCCATTTTATCGACTCCTCCCTTACAGTCAATGGCATTTATTTTGCCCATTCTTATTCCCTAGGTAGAAGAGCCTCTTTCACCTATTCCACTCCTACATGAGGAAGAGCCTACTTTACCACTTCATTGCCACTAGAGGAGCCAATATTGCCATTTCCTTTAGCACCAATATTACCTATCCTCTTACCACTTGAATAACATGCCTTACCCATTCCTCAACCACATGTTAGAGGGAACATCATTCCTATGTTATATCCTCTTAAGGAACCTTCTTCGACTACCTCTCCTCCACCAATAGAGAGTAGTACCCCATCCACTCCACCTTTACACCTATAGGAGTCAATATTATCTACTCCCACATTAGACGAGAGACCTATTAAGCCTACTCTAATTATACCACTCTTACCCCTTCTTTTACCTATGGAGGATCATACTTTACCTATTCCTCACCCACATGTTGAGAGATTAATAATACCTATGCTTTACCCCTTTGAGGAACCCTCTTCACCTACCTCTCCTCTACCCATGGAAGACCATGCCTCTTTTCCTGTCTTTGTCAAAGAAGACCTCGTTGTGGCTCTTTCTCATCTCTAGCTTGAAGTAGCAGAGACCAAAAAATTTCCTCTTTCTCAAACACCTCAACCTTATAAAGATGCAACCATAAGGCCTACGTCAACTTAATCTAAACCCTTCTCATGGTTGGTGAAAAGTCTAGAATTCTTGACTCCACGAAGCTAGATCACATGGCATTTTGGGACCAGCTTAAAAATCCTTATCCAACACAATGAGTGTTGACCTTTACCACCAACCCTCTCACTACCCTTTACCCCAAAGTATTTGACAAAGTCAGAGATTCTTCACCAAAATCACCAAAAGCTCATCTATCTATGTCAGAATCCTCACCCTTATAGGCATCTACCACATTAAAGTAGATTAGGTCCTTAGGTGTACACCCCATCTCTAATTCAATTCATCCATAGGTGAAATTAGATTTAACTCCTCAACTATAAGTTAGAGTTTCATAGCCTAAACTATAGAAAAATGTTAAGTTTCCTAGATCTCACCGATCCTTACCTCTTCAACCCTCAACTTTACCATCAATTTTGTGACCACACCCCTTTACTTTAGTTGGAGTAGCACTGACCCAAGAAAAATAAAATGTTAAGTTACCTCCACTACTACCTTTTCCATTTTGTAGGCCTTTCACATCTAACACCATGATACCTAACACCAAGAAAGTATCATTAAAACACGTAACTCCATGGCCACCATATAAGGCACCACATAAAATCATCTCTGTGACTCCTAAATGAAAGAAGGTGTCCACTCTTATTAGCACAACAAGTGCAAGCCCATTTCTAGGTTCTCAGAGCCTTTTTCTACATCAGTTATTACAATATTTAATAATAACTCTTCCTCCCATTAAGCTTTATATTCCTTTTAGAATGAAGCCATCTTGGTTTTATGATACATAAGTGTGTTTATATCATCATTCACTTAGACACGATACTAAGAGTTGTAAAGCCCTCACAACAATCATTCGACAAAACTTTGATGTTAACACTCTCTTTGTTGATACTCCTATTAACATTCTTGTTATTTTACCTCTAACATCCACAATGTATCCTACTGTTTCACCTAAATTCAAATCCAAAGATGTGGTCGTACCCCCTTTGCCACCTCCTTCACCTATATTTTACATTAACATAGTTAATGTGGCCACATGGTCGCAAAACCAAAAGGATAAAGGTAAAGAAAAGGTCACTACTCCTTGGGATCATCCCTTCACCAAAGACATTCCTCCTCCTAATCCCAAGGTTTCCATCTTAAGGGTCCTAAAACCAATATCTTCAAACATTATTCAAAGTTTGATGGTGAAACAACTTCACCAAAATCTTGTGAAAATGTCCTTGTATGATTTAATCTAAAACTCATCCCAACATCATCAAGCTTTGATTAGTGCCTTACAAGTGATTGAGGTAAAACTTGATGATCCCCAACCTCTTACAACTTTGGTCAGCTCCCTAATTCCATCTCCCTGATTGTAATTCAAAAATTCTACTTCAACACCTTAAAGATCAAGATTTTGCCTTTTTTATTACCACATATATTGATCAAACTCATGTCAAGAGAGTCATGATCGATGGGGGAGCTAGTATTAATATTATCTCTACCCATGCCTACAAATAAATAGCTCTTCATGAAAATTTTATGTCCTAAACTGATGCAGTACTCCACTCTTTTAACGATACCATAGCTACTATGGTGGGCACTATTGTCTTACATATCCATGTAGGTCCCCACATAATTCATGAGCTCTTTTATGTTATATAAGGAGAGTTTGAATATCACAACCTACCTGGATGACCTTGGATACGTGCTATGGCATGTGTACTCTCAACTTTGCATTGCTGTGTCAGGTTTGAGCATGATGGACAAGTGCATGTTATACCCGCTGACCCACCTCCATTGAAAACATGCAACATGACTTATAGTCCTAACGATGTTCTCATTCCATTTAAAACATCATCGTCTTCACATGATACTTTTGATTCTTCCACAAGCTCCACTCCCCTAGTTACATAGATACCAACAACATAAATTCCTGACAAGGATCCCATGGAGGAAACTTTTCAATGTTTGTCACTCAGTGAATATCATTTGTTGATGCTCAACATGTTCTATACTCCATAAGAGTATGGAAAGCTTCACATGCACCCAAATTATGATCCCTACATTGGGATGGTCATCTCTTATGGGCCCCCTAACCTTCAAACTAATTTCACATATGTGGGAATTGATCAAGCTCATGCTGTCGACAATCTATCTTCTTCACCACAACCATTTACCTATGACTTCTCTTTCCTAAGCAGCCCTAGATTCTCTCACACTTATCTCTATAGGTGTGCCTAGAAAGGATTTGGTTTGGGTCATTATGAGCAAGGTATCCATACACCTATTGAATATCCCACTAGCAAAACTATTGAAAATGCTAAAAAGAGGCATGGAGTGGGATATGACGATCCAACTAAACTCACCAAAACTTCCCATGTACCAATTATTGAAGAACCAGTCTCTCCCTCTCCACCTTCTTCTCCACCATCACCTAAAAAATCAGAAGTATCTATACATCCTAACTTTTTTTAAATAAATGCCATCCATTTAGGGCCTCTCACCTATCGCTAGGGTAAGGAAATAAGGTCCCTTCCTCTTTTTCATTTTGAAATAATTGATGAATACTCTCCCACTATTAATACTATCCAATGTCAAGATGATGATGCTATTGTCATATACATGGGTGTAGATGATTCCTATATCCAATGATCACTCCCATCCAGAACACAAGTTATGTTAAATGAATCAGCCATTGACATCAATTTTCCCTCTCATGATAACCCCCACATCCTCAAGATTGGCTAATCTTTGGATTTCTCTGAGTAAGTTGATTATGCCACATTTATTAATACCCATAGTAAATCCTTCACTTGGTCTTATAATGACATTCTTGGTATTGACCCCTCTATCATCACTCACAACATTGCCACCAATCAAGATGCTAAACATGTTAAGCAGAAGCTTTGCAAGATGCATCCTCATATTTCTCTCCTTGTCAAAGAAGAGATCCAACACCTCATTTCTATTAACTTTATCCAACCCATTGACTACCTGCAATGGATTTCAAATATTTTTCTTATCATAATAGTGACTGGGGGAATCCACATTTGCACCAACTATAGTGAATTAAACCTCACTTATCTAAAAGATGACTTCCCATTGCCAAGTATCGACCAACTTATTGATCTAACAACCAACCATGAGATACTATCACTTATGGATGGGTTCTCTGGATATAATCAAATCCTAGTTGCTCTTGAGGATCAACACAAAACAACCTTCATCACCCCATGGTAGATTTTCTATTATTGGTTCATGCCTTTTGGTTTGAAGAATGCTGGTGCCACTTATCAATGTGATATGACTTACATCTTCCAGATCTCCTACACAAGATTATGGAAGATTACATGGATGACTTAATTAGAAAGTCTAAACTTTGCCAAGATCACTTGACAATTCTCAAAACCATATTTTTTCATCTCCTCTAATATAACGTTTGACTAAACCCAAAGAAATGTGTCTTTAGTGTTCTTTCTAGTAAGCTCTTAGGTTTTATCATTTCTCTATGGTATTGAGGTCAACCCTGTAAGGTTAGAGCAATCCTAGAGATGCCTCCACCTACTAATATCAAATAACTCCATAGCCTACAAGGTAAACTTTAGTCAATTCATCACTTCATCTCTCAACTATCAGATCATTGCCAACCCTTTCACCATCTCCTCAAAAAGGATGTTTCCTTCCATTAGAATATAGATTGTTATGAAGCTTTTGATGCACTCAAACAATATCTCTTTTCCCCACCAGTTCTTATTCCACCTAAGGAAAACCATCCTTTCTACTTATACATTTCTATAACAGACCATTCTCTGTGTGCTATGATTGCACATCGAGATGATAACCATCGAGAACAAGTGGTTTACTACATAAGCTACACACTTATTGATTATGAAACTTGATATACCCATACCAAAAAACTTTGCCTCACATTAGTATTTTCATCCTCTAAGCTCTACCATTATCTTTTAAATCACAAAACCTATGTGGTCACCCATACTAATCCCCTCAAATACATGCATTCTAAGCCATATCACGACCAATGTGTAGCTCAGTGGCTCATGCTCCTTACTAAATTTAACTTGGAGTTTATTTACCAAAAGTATATTAATGGGAAAACAATCACTGACTAGTTAGCTACCACCCCTTTACCTGACAACCAACCTTCAAACCTCAAATTCCCTGATGAATCCATCGTAATGTTCTCCACTATTGACATCTCCTATCAAATGATGATGTTCTTCAATGGATCTAAATGTCAATATGGTGGGGGTGTAGGGGTCATTCTTATTCCTATAG
Source organism: Torreya grandis (assembly GCA_037957365.1). Taxonomy (NCBI): domain Eukaryota; kingdom Viridiplantae; phylum Streptophyta; class Pinopsida; order Cupressales; family Taxaceae; genus Torreya; species Torreya grandis. The sequence continues at coordinate 739,506 of JARHVA010000788.1, forward strand.
ATGGTGAGCCTATGCTTTTATCATTTAAACTAGATTTTGAATGTACTAACGACATGGTCGAATATGAGTTCTTGATCTTAGGGATTTAAACGGCTCTCTTCTTGGGTATCAAATCCATAACCATTTTTAGTGATTCTCAGCTAGTGTTTAATTAGGTTAATTTTTCCTACCTATGCAAAATCAAAATTTTGTAGTGGTATAAACATCATGTAGATACGCTATTAGGATCATTTGACTCTTATCTCTTACAAACTATTCCTCAATCTACAAACAAGTTTGCTGACACAATGGCTTCACTTGCTTCACACATACCCTCTTCATCCTCTTCCTCAAAAATTTATGTCACCATACATCACTTAACATTACCCTCCTATGTATCAACTAACTTCTTCTTTATCAAAAATGTAACATCCAACCTATATGACTTATGGTATAAGCAACTCACAGATTACCTTTCCTTTTTTATTACCCCTTATGATCTCTCTAATAATAGGAGATGTGCCTTCATAAAACATGCCACTCATTACACTATGCTAGGTGGACTTCTCTACAAGCAAGGTTTTGATGGTCTCCTCCTTAGATGCCTCACTAGTACTGAGACTCACTTTGCTATTAAGGAGGTTTATGATGGGATTTGTGGTGGAGATTTCAATGGTCACGTAGTTGCCAAGCATATCCTTTGAATCAGTTATTATTGGCCAACACTTCATTAAGATTGTAGTGATTACATTAGATGTTATGTCAAATGTCAATAACATGCTAGCCTCCTTCACATTTCAAGTCATGCATTAAATTTGCCAAAGACTTCTAGCCCTTCTCCTAATGGGGCTTAGATCTAATCAGGGAGATTAACCCTCATTCCTCCCTTTGTCATCATTCTATCATTACTACCACTAAATACTTCACCAAGTGGGTTGAGTTCATTCCTGTCACCTCCACTAAGGCTGACAAAATTATTGACTTTATCAACCATCACATCATCTATCGTTTTTGTGTCCCTCATAAAATTATAATAGATAACGACAAATCTTTCAAAAACAAGACTGTCCAAAGTCTTTGTGATACATTCAAAATCAAATTAAGCTTTTCATTACCATACTATCCACAAGTAAATGGACAAGCAAAATATTCTAACAAAACATTGACCAAAATTCACATGAAGGTAGTCAATGATACGGGCAAGGATTAACACACACACATTGCTTTTACTTTATGGGCTTACCACACTAGCATTTGAACCCCTACGAGTGCTACACCTTTTTCCTTGGTATATGGGACAGAGGCTATTTTGCCTCTTGAGGTTTAGATTCCTTCTCTTCACATTTCTATAAAAAACATACTTACTAATGATGACTTTCACCAAGAACGTTTGGCTCAACTCGAATTACTTGATGAACACTGTCTCATAGCCATCAATCATCTCTAAATCTATCAAGAGCGTATCAAACATGCTTATAGAAAAAACCTCAAAGAGAAAAATTTCAATATTGGTGATCTCATCTTATAATAAAATCAACATGTGATGAACATGGAGAAAAGCAAATGGGGTAAGTTTGCTCCTAATTGGCTTGGACCCTAAATCATAACTCACAAGTATGGCTTAAGAACTTATCGCTTGTCTTCTCTCGAAGAAAGGCCAGAACTCAAGCCTTTAAATGCCATAAACCTATGATCATTCTTTTGTTAACCAAGCATCACTTCACCTCATGTTTAACTTGAGCTCATCCTTTGAGCATCTCTATTACATTCATCTCCCTTCCTCTTAATCCTTACTCCTACACACTTAGTTAACTTATGAGGTGCTATGGTTTTGCCCTAAACATGGAAAACTCCTAAGCCTCTATAGACTTTTCCATGATTAAAAGCAAAAATTAAAAAAAAAAAAAGCTTTAAGTCATGGAATTCCCTATAGTAGCTCTCGAGTCACCCACAATAGGGGCATATCGTCCCCACTTCTAAGGTTACGCTACCCAAACACTTGCACTCATTTACCTTTATTTTTTTCATACTCTTTCAAGGGACTTTGAACTCACTTAACATAAGGTGAACATGACTCTTATCTAACAAACAAAATGGTCTAATGATGTAAGGCATGAAAGAGGCTCATTTTCTTGAGTCTATTTATGTTATGATTATGGTATTTGCAAGTACATGAGAATTATGCCTCTTTATTTTCCCATCTAGATCACATGTCAATTTTTCTACTGAGATGAAAATTTCATACCAACACTATCAAGTCTACTCCATTTATTTTATGCATACACCATCACAAATATGGAAAAATGATGAAATAAAATAACATAACCAACATATTCATTTTAATCATACACCATCACAAATATGGACAAATTTTAAGATGAAGCTAACAAACCAACCATGCATATACCATCACACATGGGAAATGCCAATATAAGTCAACTAACATGCTCAACATTAATGTCAAATTAACATACCATTAAATAATAATTTACATCAACATCATCACAATCACAATAAATACATCTCAAAATCATAATAAATATACATCTCATATATATATATATATATATATATATATATATACGCTCAACATACATGTCCATAAATACATCATCGCAATATCATCTCTCTCTCAAAATATACATCTCTCATCTTCAACTCATAGGCTGGGATATATATAACATATATAACAAAAGCAAACTCTGGCACTAAGAGTCCTCAAGGCTCTCCATGTGGTCATGAAGAAGTAGAAGAAGTAGTGTCATCACCACTCTCCACTCATTTGCATCTACGTGAGCTAGAAGCTGTGGCATGTGACATAGATCTCTCTTGCTCTCTGAACTAAAAATACCTATAAATTTGTGGGAACTCCCTAATGGCCCTCTCATAATAGGAAACATTATCAAGGGTAGTAGTATATCTCACCATAGACATGGTCTATGATGGTCCCAACATGCCTACTGAAGTCCCAACCTATATTGGTCCTTATGGTAGTGGAGGAGGAGTATCCTAACTTGCTACTCTCAAACTATCCCTCTCCATAGTCAATGTAGTAACCTAACCCTGTAACACCTTGAATTGGCCCTGTAGTGTGCCCACCTAGCCCTGTAGTACCCCAACTTGGCCCTATAATGTCACCACCTATCCCTGTAAGGCTAATATATATGCCTAAGTTGTATCTCTAGCCTACACTACTACATCTCATGCCTATATGATTGCATTTTTCTCTCTCACCAATCCTTATAAATTTGGTGGTGGCCTCCTGACCTCCATTGTAGGATGTAAACCTACCCACCAAACCATATATGCTACTGTATACCCTGGATCAACTACGCTTGACCCTACTAGTAGCTCTTCAAAATATGGCCCATCTTTCTCCTAAGGTAAAGGTAGGGGTGCCTCTATATCATCCTTCCTATATAGAGATAAGGTAGGTGGTACATCTTATAGTAGGCTGAACTACCTCCTGACGCATGCCATAGGTACCATCTCTAGCTCAGTAGCTCATCTCCCCCTAACCCATAATGAACTCTGCAATCCAAACAGCTTCTCTACCTATCCTTTAAAGGGAAGGTATGTTAGGTAGGGTCTCCATAAAATATCTATAGGGATCAATCCCTCTATCATGTACCTATAATAAGCAATGTCATGCACTACGCCGTCTACTCAAGTCTATGCTATACCATCTCTCCACCATCTAAAACCAACCCTGAAGCTGGCTAAAATCATTGTAGGTAGCCCCAATGGTCATGTCACCACAATATGCTCATATGCCCAACATTAGAGTAAATGGCCAACACATAAATTATATCACCGATGTAGTCTCAAACCCCAAAAATTTTGTATAACTGTGCCAAAAACAATGGTCCCCATGCAAAAATAGTCTGCTACTCAACTATCTATGCTAGAACACTCATCAATACAATCCAAAATCTCCCACCATCTACATCTATTAATGCATACACTATGATCCCTATCATCATCAGGATGCTTAGTTGATGTTACTCCTCATCAACCATATACAATGGCTCGTAGGCAAAACTCATTGAATGATAGGTCACCTCGCTCACATGCTCTCCAAATAATGCCACCATGTGTATCTCATGATCCTCTCTTAATAATGAGAAGAGATCCTCACCCTAGAGTGGTAACCATAATATCCTATATTCATCTTCTTGGGTCACAGTCAACTCTTCAGTTGGTAGATGGAAGGTGTTGGTGGTGTGATCCCACTTATTAATCAATGCTATCATCAGACTCACATCTCATGCGACTCTATAATATCATCGCACTCCTCTGAACCCCATAGCTATAATGTGCTCCCACTCCTCTAGAGTGACATCCCTCATCCATTTTAGTATCCTTGATAGGTGATCCCACAACATCAACTCCAGCCTCGCTTGCATCCATACACACACAAATCAAATCTCATATTTTCTAATATAACCTATCATTATGTTTTTCCCTTCTCTTTGGGATAACTATATTTGTCTAGGGCCCTCCATTGGGATATGTAGGAAACACTCAGTCAACATGGGGTCTTCTAAGGCTAGCTCTACCATATACCCACCTAATTATCTACCCTAATCTCCCTTATCTACCCTAGGCTTCACTACCTCTCTCTCTCTCCACCCTAGGCCCAACTACCTATCCAAACTCTAGGCCTCATGGCTTATATCCATACCCCTCAACCCTATGCCATATCTTTTAAGCCCTAGGTCTCCTAACCTATCTCAACCTCTATTTTTTAAACACACTTTTAACCATACCTTAGATATTTTCCCCTAGGCTCTAGGAAAACTACATTGGCCTGAGGCCCTCCGTTAGGTTATGTAGGTAGCACTCAATCAACATGGTGTCTTTTGAGGCTATCTTGGTCATTATGTTAGTTGACTACTTCAATTAGGGATCAAACTTGACCTTTTCCCCTCTTTTTTGGGCCCTTCATAGTCACTGAGGTCAATCTTATATGTCGACATCAGTGCTTGGTATCGACTTACATCGATAAAAACTTGTTGACATCAGTGCCATGTTGACTGAAGTCAGTGGACCCCACTGACATCGACAACTTGTTCTACCCTAGGGTCAGACAACCTCATAAAATAAAAAAATTTAACCTAAAAACCTACGTAAAATACCTCTCAACTTAACCTATACTACCCCACCCCATTTCCTACCCCTCTACTAGCATTCCCCCCACCCCCCCAACTCTAAAAATTAACCTACCAAAGAAAATTAAACAACTCACATTCAAAACCAAATCATGAAGACTCTTAACTCATCTCTCTATCTCTTTTAAGATGGCACAACTAGATCTTATGGTGGCGTACCTCCCATTGGGTCCCTCCTAGCTCTGCCATCTCAATCATAGTTATAACTATATTTCTCTCTAATGAAATGTTGTAAATGAGTTTGGTGGGCCAGCAAACCCCCTTTTTGTCAGGTTTGGTCACCCATCGATGTTGGCATACTTGACCTAATTCACTGATGTTGGTACTTACACCCACTGATATTAACAACTTTTCCCTAAATCACCAACATTGGCAAAATTTACTATTGACATTAGTGATGTCACCGATGTTGGCACCATTGCATTAGAAAGTCCACCAACAACTACAACTCTTTAGAATCTACCCATAACTAGAGAAATTTGGAGATCACATATATCTCCCTAACCATAAAACCAACCTGAAGATCACATATATCTCCCCAACCATGATAACCACCCTTAGAGATCATTTAAATCTCCACCCATGATGAATTTGACTAGAGATCATGAATATCTCCTTACCCATTGACCATTTTACACCAATAATGCATCACTTGTCTAGAACATTTATGCTATTCTACTATAGTTGGATATTATACACATGCATGTATATTAGGTGTTTTGGATGGTGACAAAGCTCGTCCTATCACCTATAACCTTTTTATGTTTCCCAAGGACACTTCCTACCTTAGATACCTGACACAAATAAACCATTGGAACTACAAATTTGATTCTTTTGACCTTATCATCTATCACTTACAATCTATGCTTTAGTTATTTCTAACTTAGTCCTCCTCAACCTTACCTATTCTTGACTTTGTCGACTATAGCTCTTCGTAGTATATGCATAGGTAGTGATACCACATTCTCCACCATTCACACAATTCACTTCTTATCAAATTGGTACCTGATTTTGGTTTATCCTCTATTGATTTCCATTTTGAGGGGGATACCTTATCTAATACCTTGAGCATCTACCTCTTATTTTTGTCTTGTAACTTGTTAGTGAAAATTACAAGACAAAAAGGGGCAAATGTAGACACCAAAATTATGTCACACACATGCATAACTCCCTATGTCGAAACCCCTCTTAACCCCATTTTCAATAATAATAATTAGCCTCCCTAACCCATGCTTTTATCCCTCACACATTTAATTAATTTAAAATACTTAATTAAAAACCCCTTATGCCACCTTACCTGGCCACCTCATCTTCAGATTGATTCTCACCTGATGAGTCACCTCAAGACTTATTCCCCTTATCCTAACTACCCAATACTTATTCTCACCTCAAAACTAAATTCCTAACCAACTACATTTTTCTTAACCTCTTATTTTTACCATTTTGTAATGGGTGCCACACTTGGCACAAGGAACAATAGAAAATAGGCTAAAAAAATAGTTTTACCTATTCTTATGTTGCCGACATCGATCAACCCATGATTGATGTTAGTGGGATCGACAATGTCAGTTATATAAGCCAGACTCTAAACTAATGTTTAGATTAGTAAAAATTAAGAAAACTCATTCTTATTTACATCCAAGCTTTCAGCACTCAACTTTTGGCATCTAGGCTTATTGTTATCTTACATAAGTCAATCTAAATCAGGAACCAAGCTCTTGAGAACAAACAACACCTGCTCATTTTATCTATTCAAGGCATTAGTCTAGACTACCTAATAGGAGCCATCCATTTAGCACTTATCATTTAGTCACCACTACAACTGAGTACATTACTTATTCTATAGGTCTTTTAAGCAGTTACTTTGTAATCACTTTATATCTATTATTTATTTCTTTACACATTCCTAATCGAACCCCCATGAGGGAGTTATAAAGCTTCCCTACTTGTTTCCCCTTGACCTAACACACCAAACCTCTGACCAGATCCATCCAAACCATACTCTCTCTCAAACAACTCTCCCCAACCTTCTAGACCTGACCAAAACCATTTCTTAAACCCAAAAAAGCCTTCTATAAGATCCTAGGCAATTATTGTCCCTACCAACCTTGACAACCTAACCAACATCGATCACCTTCACCCATCAACCTTGATAGCTTAATCGACATCAATCACCATCACTCACTAACCTTGGTAGCATAGCTGATATCAGTCACTTCCTAACTGACATCAACAACGATGGATTTCCTAACTCTTCCAAAACTTACCCAAAGAACTTCTAAAATACAAATAGAACATACCACCTACACTTTGTTACTTTATGCTACACTCGATTGTGAATAATGGTATTATTTTTTCTCTTTTACTCTCTCTTTGCCTCTCTTTTGGTTGTTTATTATTCTTTTGTCTCTCATAAGTGGACTATCATCTCTAAGGAAGTTTCACACTTCCTAGAACAAGCATGTAGCTTGGCATCCCACTCATTTATCTACTAACAAAAATTTTGTGGTAGTGATTTATTACTTGTAGGTAGTTCTCCCCAGTCAAAGAGGAGTGCTCACAATGTCTGGATATGGTGCACAAACCAATCCAGGTTTATTCTAATCACTTATCCCTATCATTCTTCTCTATTTTTCTTTAGACTAAAAATAGACAAATTTTAGTGAAACAAAACTGATATGGCATGCCCTTGGAAGAGGGTGAAGGATTTAACATGCTATGGTACCTTCCCACAATAATCCTCTTCCTACTAGTTTTGAGACCACTACTACATAACCCTTAAGTAACCCACATCCAATGATGTCTAGTGATCCATCATCGATCACTACCCAAGCTTAGAACATTACTAATCCTCAACCTATATCCCTCTAGAACTTAGTCATATCAATCCCAACAACCCTTTCATTGATCCAAACTAGTGTACCCTTAAGTACCGAAATGCAACCATTACAACAGAGCCTTGTAAGTCAGTCACCTCAACAATATGTATGCTTGACCACTCATTATATAACACCCATACAAGTTATCAAGTATATGTATATCCCTTTACAAACACCATAGTATGTGATTGCTTCTCAACCCATTATAATCACATTGGTCAGTTATCCCTTATCTCATGCTTTTTCCATGCAACTACCTACATACCAACTCCCATAATAGAACATTTTAGGAGTAATCCCGTAATATAATGCCTAACCTGATCTCATGAGCATCCTAATGAACATGATGGATAATTTAGAATCCTTTGCCTCTAGGTAGAAGAACATGCTCACCTATGAATAAATTTGTAATGATCCAATTAACCCATTAGTTCCTATCAGGGCTTATCTTTTACAGTGGGAACTCCCTAAGTTTACATATTTATAGAATAAGAAGGATCCACAACAACCTCTTTGAGTTTTTTGACATGTTTTCTACCTCATAACGCATGATGATACACTTATTCTTAGGACATTCCATATGTCATTAGTTGGACCTACTTTAGATTAGTACAACTCAATCCCACAACATTCCCTCTTTTCATTTGGGTAGCTAGCTCAAATATTCCTAGAACACTTTTCTACTAATATAGCAAGAAAAATTATCATTACTGACCTCTATGCCATATGACAATTTGATGATGAATCTATCATAAACTTTGTGGATAGATGGATAATTTTAATAAATTAGCTCACCTTCTCTCTACCACATCTCAAGCTAATTGACTTATTCATAAGAACATGTGTTAAACACATCTCATTGACATTACATGTACAATCTTTTAAAACTTTTGATGAAGCTTTTTCGATGGCTCATAAGCTTGAAATTAGAGCCTTAGAAGAAGGGAAGGTTAAATTACACAAATTTTTTTTGAATCCAAGCCCTTCAAAGGAACTAATAATAACAACAATAATAAGACCAAAGGGGCTACCAATGTCGTAATTGTAAAGTTAGCACCACCACAAACTAAAAATCAATCTAAGCCCTCCACCTCATAGGCATAGTCTCAAAAGCCATTGACATGCTTTACTCAACAACAGTATACCCCTTTAGGAGGATCCTATGTATCTATTTTAGATAAAATCTTAAAGGCTTATCTCATCAAGATCCCTCTAGCAAGACCTCTCGATGAATGTTATCCTAAACCTAGTTGGTTTAGGAAAAATGACTTCTATAATTTTCACTACATAATTGGCCACGATATTTGTAGATGTCATTATTTCAAAGGCTTATTGAAAAATCTTATAGATAAAGGGGAGTTGTAATTGGATAATCCTAATGCCCTCACAAACCAATTTATAGATATATTCAGGCAACCATTCCCTAATCATGCATCTACATCGAATTTCATTCAAGCTAAATCAGTGTCCACATTAGAACATGAGACTCACGTAATTAATACCATCCATGACAAACTTCTACCTAAACAAGTTGATGATGATACTATCCTTGATCTCCTTATAAGATACACTTTTAAACCATTCAAACCAAGAAAAGACATCCCAAAAACTTCTTCTAATTTGTTAGATCTCATTGTTTGGGATCCACTAGAAAAATCCATATCTGAAGGCACTCAAGAACTAAAAGAGGAAAAGCTTATTAAAGAGAAGGTTTTCTTAGACATTTTGAAAAACTTGCATACTATTTCTCATACCATTTTAATACCCATGTCTATTATACCCATTCCACTAGCATATTACTTCCTAAGGAAACTGTATTGTTACCTTGAACTATCTCTAGATCAGTTCCACCCACTACTAGGGAGGAACTAAATCATAAAAAAATCAAGGGAAAAGCCATAGATACTATAAATAAAAATATCTAAGCCCTAAGGGGAAAATATTTTCAACATCCTCCTATTAGGATCAAACTCCGTATAGAGGACATCCCCATAACCCCTGAGTAGATATGAAAATGAAAAGCACTGCTATCCCTATTTGGGAAAGAGCATCTTTACTAGGGCCCCATACTTTAGCTAAACTAAAAGCTACCATTATAGAATCTACCACTAAAGCACATTTACCATCATGACAAAATATTACCACTTTGGTCATGCCAATCCCTAATCTGTTAAACCCCTATTAACCTCAGGGTTTAGGTGTAGAAACTTACCTTAGACATAAAGTGCCTGTAATAATGACCATCTAAAGAACTAGTTCAAGGAGCCAAGGTTTGAGGTCATGAACCTCTCCTCTACCAACACCTCAAAGGATGGAAAAGATAAGTCAAGACCCATTAAAACTATCTTATTCTAAGATCCTTGATCAACTTATCTAGACCCCCTTAATCATGATACCACTCATAAAGCCTATCAATCCTCATATTCAAAAACCGTCATGGTATAGAGAAAATATGACATGCACATACTATTGAATAGTGGGTCACGACATAGAAATTTATAATGCATTAAAGGTCCTAGTTTAAAATTTGTTAGATGATGATGATCTTTTAACGGAATAATTAGATCATGACCATCCCCCTAGGGTTACATCTACTTCAAGAAGTAACACATCAAAACAAGATGTAAAGGAGAATAAATCGTTTGATAGAGTCTGACACCAATCTTTCCCTATCTAAAAATTTGAGAGCACAATGAATACCCCTCTATTTCAAATAGATGCAGTTCATATAGCCACATAATCCCAAGCCCAGGGTCATAAGACCCACAATCATGAAAAAGCTAAAATGACTATTGCTAAAACACCAACTCCTTCCACAAATAGTCTAACTACATGTGCCTCCAAATCTTAAGTCTCCATTTTAGGAAAGATGTAAAAGAATAATACTTCAAAACTTATACATACATATATTCCAAAGTATTTTCATAAACTTCCATTCAAGATGTCCTTATATAAACTTGTCTAGAACTCCCCATAGCATCATGAAGCCATGATAGAAGCTTTACAAGCCATATAAATACAAGAAGATGAACCTTAACCATTGTTAGCTTTCATTGTATCACTTTAAAAACCCTCATCCATAACATTTCATGATTTATAAATACCACCCTTATAGCCAGATGATTAGGATCTTGTGTTGTTTACTACTGCCTAGATAGATCAAACTTGAATTAAAAGAGTCAAGATAGATAATGACACTAGTATAAACATCATCTCTTCTCACATATTTAAAAAACTATAATTTCCTAAGATAGTGGTAGCCTAGTCACCTACCATCCTACAATCCTTTAAATAACATTACCCTGGCATTAGGAATGGTAGTTCTTCACATTCAGGTAGGCACATAGGTTCTCCCTAAATTGTTCTACATTATTGAAGGAGAATTTTAGTACAACATTCTCCTAGTTAGTCCTTGGATTCATGTTATGCACTATGTTCCATATACATTACATTAAAGCATTAAATTTGAACATGAGGACAAAATCCACAACATCTTGGCTGACCCCCATCCATTCCAAAATTGCAACCTTACCTTTCGACACAATGAGGTCCTAATTCCATTACAAAGTGCTACCCCATCCTCATCCAACAAAACATACAATAACACAATAATCCATACATCTAGACTTGGTAGGGAATCCATCAATTATTATTTTCAATAGCATTCAATTGAAGAGTACTAGTTACTAACATTTAATACCCTCCCTATGCCACAAGAATATGGATGCCCTAACAAGCAACTGACTTATTGTCTGATTTTTGGGGAAACTATTCTGTTTGGCCCATCATTCCTCTACACCCATCTTATCTAAGGGGTAATTGATCAACCTTATTTAGGCCCTTCTGAATATATTTAGGCTAAACTATTTAAATCAAAATTTTCATTCCTCTATAAACCCCATTTTATAGAGACATACTTACAACTGTGCACCTAGAAAGGTTTTAACATGGGACATTACAAACAAGGCCCGCATGAGGTTACATTGGGGGAGTTTATAAAACCCCATGAAAAATATGGCCTCAACTCTAACAAAAATCCCAAATCCTCCCTAAAGACTACTCTTCCCCCATCCTTGAAGAGGATACACCATCCTTGCCATCTAACACCCCTTCCTCGATTAACATTGACATATTCATTCCACCTAAATTTTTTTTAGCTAACAATATTTATGTAGAGCCTCTCATATATCAATGTGATGGCAAGGTCTGAACCATTCCTCTATCCTACCCAGACATGACAAGACAAAATTCTCCTACCATCTTTATTCTTCAGTGTTAGGATGATGAGTGTATATTAACTCATTTAGGTGCTAAAAACTCCCATCTACATAAATCCATTTCATCAAAAACCTCTAGTCTTTTAAATGAGGCCACCGTTAATGTTAACATAGGGTCCTATGAGACTCTATAAATAGTTAAGGTTAGTAAATCTTTAGATCCCCAGGAATATTAGGATTTCACTACATTTCTAATGGAAAACAATGAAGCATTTGCTTGGTCCTATATCGATATGCCTAATATCAATCCTACCATCATCATCCATAACATTGTTACATTCTTCAATGATAAGCCTATCAATAAAAAGTTGAGGAAAATGCATCATCACATTGCACTCTTGGTCAAAGATGAGTTATAGTGCCTTCTATCCATTAACTTTATCCAACCTATCGATTACCCTTAATGGTTATCTAACATCATCCTTGTAACAAATCTTAAAGGGGGACTTTCTCTTTGTACTAACTTTTGAGACCTTAATCTTGCTTATCCGAAGGATGATTTCCCTCTCCCTAATATTAGCCAGGTAGTAGATTTAACCATTGTCTATGAAATGTTGTCACTAATGGATGGTTTTTTTGGATATAATTAGATTCTTATCACACCAAAAAACCAACATAAGACCTCATTTATTACTCTTTGGGGGACTTTATGCTATCACATTATGCCTTTAAACCTAAATAATGTAGGAGCCACTCATCAAAGAGCCATGACCTACATATTCCATGATATTATCCATAAGATTATGGAGGATTATATGGATGACCTCCTCGATAAATAAAATTTATGAGAAGATCACCTTTCCATCCTAAAAATTATATTCACTCACTTAATCCAATTTTGAATTCATCTAAATCCTAAGTAATGCATTTTTGTAGTATTGACAAGTAAGCTCCTAGGATTTATTATCTTCATCCATGGGATCAAAGTTGACCCTACCAAAATCAAAGCCATCTTAGAAATGCCACCTCTATCCAATCTGAAACAACTCTGTAGTTTGAAAAGTAAGTTGCAATCTATCCATCATTTTATCTCCTAGTTATCTGATTGCTGTCAACCATCCCATCATCTTTTAAGGAAGTATTTCCATTTTAAATGGGATGCCAGTTATTATAATGCTTTTGAAGCTCTTAAGACCTACCTTCTTTCACCATAAATTCTTACCCCTTTGAAAGAAGGAAAACCATTCTTATTGTATATTTTTGCTACTGACCATGCCCTCGGAGCTATGCTAACCCATCATGATGAGAACAACAAAGAATAGGTAGTGCACTATATCAGTCACCCACTTATTGAATATGATACACATTATTCTCATACTAAGAAGTTATGCTTAGCTTTGGTCTTCATCACTACTAAGCTATGACATTATCTCCTCAAACATAAAACCTATGTTGTCATGAACACTAATCCCCTAAAGTTTATGCACTCCAAACCTTATCAGAATGAGTGCATGGCCAAATGGATTATGCTTTTGGTGGAATTTGATCTAGAGTTTATCCATGAAAAATTGGTTAAAGGTCAAATCACTACTGATAAACTTGTTAAGGCACCTCTTTCTAATAATCAACCAGTTAACTACAAATTCCTAGATGAATCTGTAGCCTCTACGTCTCAACCAGATCCACAATATCGAATGACTCTTTTCTTTGATGGATCTAAATGTGAATGTGATAAAGGAGCTAGAATTATCCTAATTCCTCCTAGGGTCCCTCTATCCTTCAAAATTGATTTTGACTTCACTAATAATATGGTAGAGTATGAGGATTTAATCATTATTAGATCTCAAAAACACTTTAGCTTTGGGTATTAAAATGCTCAATATCTATGGTGATTCCCAGCTCATGGTTAATCAAATTAAGGGCATTTATCAGTATAAGAATTATACTCTTTATAAGTATAAAATCTTAGTAGATCAATTATTAGCCACCTTTGATCATTATGCTATCCAAACCACTCTATGATCAACAAACAAATTTGTGGATACTATGGCTTCACTGGCCTCTTTTATCCCATCCTCATCACATGAGTCTATGTTGTTTGTCCTTATTCATAGTATTAATCAACCTTCCTTTACTAAAATTGACCTTCCATTTATCCATAGTGTGGAGGAAAATCCATCAGATATCTGGTATTCATATATATTTGATTATCTATTCCACAGGATTACTCCTCTAGATCTATCTCAAAATGCTAAGCAATCATTTCAACATTGTGTCACCCATTTTTTCATACTAGGGGGTGTCATTTATAAGCATGGTTTTGACAACATTCTTCTTCATTACCTCCTAAATCATGAAGTTACCCTCACTATCAAAGAAACTCATGATGGGTCATGTGGAGGACACTTTGATGGCCGCACTATCACTAAAATAATCTTATGATTGGGCTAATATTATCCCACTTTAAATAAATATTGCTATGAGTACATTAAGAAGTACATCAAGTGTTAGTAACATGCTAACTTATCCCATGTCCCTAGCCAATCATTGCAAGTTGCTCAGGACTTTTGGATTTTCTCCTAGTGGGGGCTTGATCTTATGGGTCAAATCAATCCCAAATCATCCCAAAATCATGGGTTTATCATCACCACCATTGAGTATTTTACTAAGTGGGTGGAGGATATCCTCGTTATCTCAAATAAAGTAGATAAAATCATTGAGTTAATTATTCAACGTATAATTTGTCGCTTTGTCATTCCTCTTAAGATCATCATAGATAATGACAAATCTCTTAAAAAAAAGGTTTAAGAGCTCTGTGATTCTTTTAGCATTAAGCTTAGATTTTCCTCATCTTAATACCCTCAAGATAACGGATAGGCCAAGGCATCCAATAAAACTCTAGTCAAAATCCTAACCAAAGTCATTAATAAAGCATACATAAATTGGAACTTACATGTTCCCTATGCCTTATAGGCTTATCAAACTAGTATTCAAACTCCTACAGGTGCTACCCCTTTCTCCTTAGTCTATGGTACTAAAGTTGTACTTCCTCTCAAAGTTTAGATTCCTTCCCTTTAGATCTCCATGGAAGATATCATTTCTAAAGCTGACTTTCATTGGGAATGATTAGCCCAACTTGAACTCTTAGATGAGCATCGCTTGACTGCCCTTGACTATCTACATGTATATCAAGAATGAATTAAACACACCTACAATAAACATTTAAAATAATGTGAATTTAACTTTGGTGGCCTGGTCTTAAAATAAAATCAACATGTAACTAAAATGAAAAAATCAAAAAGGGAAAATTTGCTTCAAATTGGCTTGGACCATCTATCATCACCCATAAATATAGATTTGGGGCATACCACTTAGCCTCTCTTGATGGAAAATCATAGCATGAGCCCCTTAATGAATTGCATATGTGTCCTTTCTACTATTAATAAATCTTAATCATGAGTCTATCTAGTTTAGTCTCTAAATTTCATATCCCCATTACTCTTATACCGAAAAATGATATATAGAGTATGTGGTTATCCATAACATTACCTATTATTAACCTTAAATATGAATATCCTGACTCTATTCATAACATGTTTTAATTGGATAATCTTCACCTATAATGGGAAGGAAATCCAAATCATTATTCCATAAAATCCTTCTCTATCACTAATTCATTTTTGAGAATCAGTTTTTTATCTTGTATATCTAAGCTTTGGGAAATTATCCTAGGATACCTGAGTCTAATCCATAAAACAAAAATAGTATTGGGATCAAAATCAAAATTAAAACATCTATAATAGCAAAAATAGAGCAATATGAATAGACTGCTCCCTTAAAGGACAACTATGTAAATCCACAAAATCTACAAAACTATACAAAATATCAAAAAGCACAGACTGCTCCCTCAAAGGATAACTGTTTCAAAAATCATATATTAAAATATAAACCACTCCCTTGAAGCATGGCTATCATCAATAAAGTATCCATAGAAAGCTTCCCACATCGATCAACTTTCTTTAATTTGCTGTACTTCTTACACTGATCAGTCTACATGGATCAAAACATAAGGATTCTAGGTTAACCCTTAGTTGTGGGTATGCAAGATGGAAACATTTTTTTCTCTTATAATCCATTTTTATTACATCCTAAATGCAAGATAATAAGAGCATGAACTTAGTTGACCTAAAGTTGTTTGGGTTGTTATTAACAGTGGGTTAAGGATGCATATGCATCACTTTTAAATGGTTATTTGGGTCATGGTATGAGCCAATAAAATGAGTAGTAAGCCTTTTGTAAGTAAAATTAATTACCAAAATTTCTACATATATTAACCACTATCCTAAAATAGGTAATTAACAAATCTCTAAACATACAAATTAGTAAGTTACAATTTATATCCATCATAATCTATAACCATTAAATCATAATCCATAACCATTAATCATGATACATAAACATTACTTATCATCCATCATCATAAATCCAAATCATAATTTACAACATTGTAAATCCATAATCCATACATAAAATTTACACATCCATAAACAAATAATCAAATATATATCCATAATCTATAACTAAATCCATAACAATCCATAATCTATAAACCCATAATCCATAAATTTAACTAATTCATAATATAATCCATACATCAACATCATAATCATATCCATAATCCATAATCGATAATATAAACATGATCCATAGTACATTTGATAATATTGAAATACATATTCAAATCATCTAATTACATCACATATAAATTCATAATCATAGTAATCTAATCCATAACATAAATCCATCACATGTACAAATCTAATCACATCACATATAAATCTGAAATCCATCCATAATCCATAAAAACAATCTATAGCTCTAACAAACCATCATCCATGATATCCATAACCATAATGCATAACATCCATAAAGCAACCATAATCCATGATATCCATATCCATAAGTAACCATACTCCATGATATCCATAACCATAAACATAATAATCCATGATGTCTATAAGCATAATAATCCATATAAACAATAACATAACCCATAATATATATATATATATATATATATATATATATATATATATCAAAAGATTAATGTACATCACAGTATCTGTATACATGTCCATGGCTCTCTATCTAGTACAAGTAAATATATATACACATGGATATACTGAGTGAACTCCAATATTCTCAAATGAATACTTAGTAGATCTCCACTCCCATCTCCACCCCTATCTCTCCTTTAAGTGATACTCCCCATACTGATTGAGTCTATGTGCATGTGCTTAGAGGACCTACCCTATTTGGTTATGTGGGTCACATAGTGGGAAGTCTCTCAAAGATGATATAGAATAATCCACTCATAATATCTTATCTCCACCACTACTTCCCTATACTAATTAATGTTGATAGTTTCTAATGGTCTTGTGCTTAGCCCTATCACCTTTCTAATAACCTTTACTAAGGACTCTCTCCTCCTTCCTCCTCCTCAGGGTCTCTAGCTTTGCCTTGCACCTATCCTACTCCTCCAACACCATGTCGTGACTTAGATACAATGAGTCAAACCCCACCTATAAAGTATCCAATCAGGTCTACACTATATCTTGCTATATCTTCATAATAATCAGCACCCGTACATTATAGCTAGCTGTCCCTATAAAAAGGTACACTATGCCCTTTGTGTATCCCTCTCCATGATAAGCTCTTTAACATCTATCTCCTCCTCCTATATCTACTCCTATCTACCCCTATCCTCTCCCTAAACTACCTCATCTCCCATCTCATCACCTGTCTCTTTTGTCTCCTCAAAATCAACCTCCTCCTTTACCTCCTCTATCTCCTTATCCCCTTCTCCCTGGCATGGATATACCACCCTATCCTATCATGATGTCCACTACTCAACCTAATAAGCTATATATATAGGAGTGTACCTTAAATCCTCCAAATCATCCCCTGGTGGTACCTACTCCTCTATCAAGACATCTCTCGTCACTAGTCTAGGTAACTCCTGCTCTATCTCATCTCACCTATATACATGTGGGGCCTAACATATGTCTTCTACTGGTCCAAACTACCACCACACTTAAGCCAAAATGGAGGTACTCCTAGTAATCTATCCTCCTCCCTATAACCCATCACTCCATCTATACCCTTGTTAGATCTACCTCCACCCTAGGCCACTCATGAAATCATAAATAAGACCTCCAGATGATGTTTGTTGCCCTCAAAACCTTTAGAGCACCCTTAAAGTAATCCAAGTCTTTAATAAATCCATCTATAAATCCCTAAACTAGATTGGCCTTCCACAGTAGGAAAGCCATGATATAGTTTATCTTGTACCACCATATCCATGGGGTACCAATGGACCATACTATCCTAATGTGATATAATCCTGGCATTGTAATATGATTATAATATCAAAACCATAACATCTCTAGGTCCTTCAACCCCAAAACTACCTATAAATCTATGATAGTAAGGTGGATGCTGATGAAAAAATGGTGTGATGTTCTAACATGTCTGTAATAACACTAATCAAGATCTATGAAAATCTCCCTCCCCTGAGTCTAGGAGTGCATAACATGAGATCGCTAACATCACCATAATTAGCACACCTCTTCCCACTATGTCTACTTATTAAAGAGGATCAAAAGTAAATCCCCCAAAAATAAAACTAATCCCCTCTACATCCTTACCATATAGGAATCTCAAAATTTCCCCTCAACCTTGGTCATCCACTAGTACTATCGATGCTCCCTATATCAGAAGTCATAAGATCTGATAATTGTCCTCCTTAGTGATGATCATCTCACTGGTCGATAGCTCGAAGGTCTTGATCGTGATATCCCACCACTTTACTAAAGCTACCAACAATCTTGTGTCTCAATGGATACATTAGTAGTGACACATTCCTCCTAAGCATATGACCTCTAGATAGACTGAGTCATCATCACTTAACTAAACTCTTAATCACTCCAATAAGGGAGGCACTCAATTTTGAAACTATAGTAGCCCTCGTGCCTATCATCAATATCTAATATAAGCCTAAAAATATCTTAAAAATATAACTTATCATAAACCCTAGATCTATTCTAAGCCCTTACCATTTTATGTGAATCATCACCGATCCCTTATGGATAAACACCGTTATACATCGATTGGTGTCATTTCATTGAAATGACATTGATTCCTTGTGAATCTTCACTGATTCACTAGGGAATCAGTGATGATTCCACATCACTATCTCCCCATCACTTAGCCTAATCTTAACTCCTAAAAAAATCCTAAAAATCTAAAAAAATTCAAAAAACTTAAAAAATTACTAAAATAATCAACCTACCTCATCCTGTGAGCATTGTTGTTGTCATTCTCTATTGTCGCTAGCTTCTATATCATTTTGTCACACTTGCATCATTTGAACTTTAACACATCATTTGGGTTTCACAAATAGAAAATGAGCCCTTTTATACATTAGGCTTACTTATATACTCAAATTCAAATTGACGTAGATCCATTTTAGATCGATACTATTCTGGAAGATCATCATCAATTTATTTTGGATTGGTACCAATTGGTCCCTTTTTTACACTACTTATACTCTTATGTACATCCAACCTTGCCCCTTAGCTTTATCCTAGTTATTTTTCACATCTACCCTATTATTTAACTTATACCATTTCAAGTTCATATATTTTAATCCCCTGATGGTCCCATAGCCTATATAAGGCATGTACTCTTTTAGATATCTCTCCTCAATGGGTCTTAAGAGTACATTCTCCCTTGAGAGAAACTATCTTTAGCTAGTGCACACACTATTATAACACACCGAATGCTTTAGTCAGACAAACCCTCTCACTTGTTCTCTTATTTAGCCTTCATTAGAGCCCACCTCTTCATAGTTGTGGCATCTATTTCTAGGATTTGTCTTGGGGCATCTCTACCTATTTATCTTCTATCTTGCTAGTGCAAAACACACGCTTCATGTTATGCATTCACATTTATTAGAGCCTATTTTTTATTTATCCATCCCATCCATTATTCCATTTTTCAAACTCATTGCCCACTCCTTATCCTCTGCTAGCTCCCAATTTGAGAGGGGGTATCTCCTCACATAAACCTAGCGTAGTAGATCTTTCATAGTTTTTATCTCTCGACATATTCTATGCCACTCCATAAGAAGGGGAAAATGTAGACACTATAATTTTATACCCTTAGCAATCATTAATTAAGTGTTATAGGTCTTATTTATTTAAACTTCATAAATAAACCCTATCCTAAGGTTTAGCTTATTTACTATTTACTAGCTTGGTAAATAGTCTTTACTTTCACCTCTTTACCCCTCCCAACATCCTAATCCATTTATAACCTAAGAATCTACCCTTGTAACCATTTTATCCTTGTGTGGAGTCTTTAGAAATAAATCCACCCATTTTTGAGTTATTCTCATCCATGATCGAAATAAAGGCCCTATTTTGGGTAAATCAGTGATGATTTTCCCATGATCGACATCGATTCTCTATATCGACATCGATCCATAAATATGCAACCTCCCTTTACATTCAGGATGAGAAAATTTAGAGCCTTAAATTACTATTATAATCCCTAGAGATTTCATGACATTCCTAATGACACTCTATAGTATTTTTGCTACGTTCATTCATATCTTTTTGTGCAACTTGAGCTATGCCTGTGCGTATGGAAGAATTTCATTATGCTCATAAGATGATCAAAGGTAAGTATAATATTCAATTTTATCATTCTCTATTAGTTAGTATTTCATTTATCCATCTATTTAATCAATAAAATATTATTATCATCCTTATTTATCCATTTATCAACCTTTGTTATCAAATCTATTTCATTTAGTTCTTTATGTTATTAAACTCAACCATAGAGAGAATCAACATTGATTCATTCTAAATTGGCACCTATTCTATCAATTGGTATTGATCCTATCAGGATCAACATCAATCTACTGTGTTTAATTCATAAACTCCAAGACCTTAATCCTTACTCTCTATTTACAATCCTTTTTCTGATTATAGTTGTTTGAACATGGCCTTTTGCTTGTAGATGACTCTACCTAGTTTAGTTCATGATGTAACCAGTATCATTGATCTCCACATAGTTTTCCAACCTTTCTTTGTGAATTAGAGAGACATAGCCTTTAAGCTAGCACTCTATGCAATCATTTATTCACCCTCTCATGAAGTAACTGAATAATAATTAGTTGTGATCCAAGATGATGTAGATTTTGCTTCCGCTTATTTGGAGGAATATTTCATTTACATTAATAACTTATTTGAGGACTAAATATTAATCCACATATAATTGTATCATTTATCTATTTGTAATTTCATATGCTTTTTATTCACTTAATTACATAAATAGTGGACTAACATCCTTCTAAAGAAGTGTACCACTTCCTAAAACTGATCTTTGATCAGGTAGTCCACTAATCTCTTTTATTAATCTATTTTGTCAAATATTTACATGTGTGTAGGTTAGCCTTCCTATCCAAAAAGGAGCTCTCACTATCACTAGATTCAAATCAGTGTGCAACATCTTCTAATCCACAAGTATTACTCATAAAACTTATTTTAGTTCAAGTTTTTAGTAATTAACATATAATTTAAAAGAACATGAAAAACTACTTAAACAGTCAGGCTCATAAAATGTTTTAACTATTCAGGACTTAGTAGATGTGAATCCTAGGTTATTAAAGGACCGAGTATAATAATAACTTGAAATAAATATAGTAAATATTTAATTTAACAAGTTTTTCCCAAAATAGTAAAGATAGTGAGAAAGTGTACTTATATGGAGTAAAATAGGCATTTCTATGAATTAGGAGGTTGGAATAGGCTTAGAGATCAGCGAGACATCTTTCATCTTATAAATGTAATTAAAAATAGGCTTTGGACAAAGTGCCCTTATGAAGATAGTAGCACCAATGGTACTAATGTCCAATTATGGCATTAGTGTCCTTAAAAGAGCCGCCAAAAACTTTTAGAGATGTTGCAGGAGAGTCTAAGGGATCTGTAGGTGATTTTGTGACTTATAGAAGTTTGTTCATGTCTTTTTGTTCATGATTATATTTCAAAAACCTAATGAACACTTTCTCACATGAAACAACAACTGAATACAATGAAAAATAAAGGAAAAAACTAGGTTATGGGATATTACAATCACACGGGATAAAACCCCTATTGTCTTGGCTACTGCCTACATTAGCCCCAATGCTAGGGGTTTCAGATTGCATGTACTTCTCCCTCAGGGAATGTGCATAATCAAAATGCATGGTATAATAGAATGGATTTTGCTTAGGCCCTTCTTTGATCAAACATGCAAGTCTAGATATGATAACTAAGTAATATGTAATGTGCTGAGCTATAATATTGATTAATTTTATGTAATTATATGCCAAGATAGTAAGTTCTATATGTAAAATGCCTTGCGAGGATATTTATATAGAATAAACTTTTATTTGAATGTAAGGCCTTGTCACTGGCCATCAAGATGCAAAAGAGGGATAAAAACATAAGATAAGGCTCAAAAGAAAGTTAAGACCCAAAATATGGAAGAAAATGATCATTGGACACTAGCACCAAAAGGTGGACACTAGCACCAATGGTGTTACTATCTAGATAAGGGTGCTAGTGTCATGAGGTCCCAAAATAGAGCAATGACTAGGAAAAATAGGCTAAGGGCCCTTGTGATTGGGAGGGTATCATTTAAGAGCACTAGGGGTGCAACAAATAGGGAAAACAAGAAATAAGAAAGAGCAAAAGACCCAAAATGACCAATCAAACCAAAGCTACAATCATCATTAAGACCTTCATGTGAAAGAGCAACAAAATACATAGTACTTGTGGTTTCTTGACCAAATTAGGGTGTATATAGTTTGATAAGATCAAAGTATCAAAAAAAATTGAGGTATATAGACACCCACATCATCATGTAAGGTAACAATCATGGAGTGATGTGAGGGAGTGTCATAACAACAATCACTTTGGCTATACAATAAATCATAGTACCAATCACTATGGCTTGAAAAGGAGCCAATGGAGTAATCACTATGGCTATGCATGGAAGCCAAATAAGAACTATTATGTTTAGGTATTTAATTAGAGTAATGTAATGGCAAATGCACATGGAATCAGTGGGGAAATCACTATGCCTATGCTTGGAGGAATACCTATTATGGTTTTGCATGGAATAAGAGTAAAGTAAGGGAATATAATACATGGAATAAAAGGAGGAATCATTATGCATGAACATCAAGGCATTTAAATTATGATCATGAATGGAATCAAAGTATCATAATGGAATTTGGAAATAATGTTGGAGAACTATCTATAGATAGGGAATTTGACAAAAGGGGTTAGACCAATCATTAATGCAATTTACATTCAACAATATAATGCTTCTAAAACACCTTATGCCATCTACTAAGGAGTAAGATCTATATAATTAAGTAAAAAAAAAGAATAAACTACCAATTTTACCTTCCCTTTGAGTAACCCCCTTGTAAAGTTGGTTGTAAATGTATTGAGCTCTGTATGTGAGTAAGAGACCTTTAGCAATGTTGATTCATTTAGATGGGTGACACCTCCCCTTGTCATTAGTGTGTTGTGGCTTGGAAAATAGAAGGAAATTGAAGCTTTAGAGATAAATTAACAATATGAGTTCATGTTGAGAGAGCTTGTTAAAGATAGAGGGTGACCCTATATTTATAGCAAAGTTGAATCATTTGGGTGATCAATGGAGGAAGACAAAAGGTTTGTGGGCCATTGATCTCATTTGGGAGATCAACAAAGGAAAATTAAGAGGCCATGTGAAGGGCATGGGCCTTGTTTCCCACCTATGTGAGTGGGGAACAAAGTGTCCTTCTATATGTTTGTCCCTAGCAAGACATATTTTCCAAGTTGGCAAGTTAGAGAATGAGGACGATAATTAGATTTATTGAATTTTAAATATTCATGAATTATGAATTCTAATCAGGGAATTGATTAATTAACCTAATCAAGTGATTAGGTAATTAATCTAAAAGAGTATTTGTGGTCTCATTTGCAATTTATTTAGATTTTGATTTAATAGGTTAATGAGAAATTTATGAAGGGAAGATTGATTCTAGAAGGATTTTAGAAGAATTTGATGAAATGATATAGTGTATTGCCCCAATTAAGGATACACCATTATGATTTAGCAAGTGCATGCCAAATGTGTAGATAAATCATCGTGTTTGATTATAAAAGGAAAATTCAGTTATAATTTAAACATAAAAGTGATTAAAATGTAGTGTCTACACTATCACCCACCAATATCACATATGGGTGGTTGGATGATTGAGCTTGGATGAAAGTGTGCAATGATTTGAAGAATCACTCATTATCTGGTTTATTCTTGTGTTTTGGGGATGAAACGTGTCAAGGAGGGAAGGAATCTTATGTACCTAGGGATATGATATATTAATGTATCTGGGTTGATGGAGATGTTGACATGTTGCATACATCCCCCTTAGTTAGTTATATGGGTGCAACATATTAGGATAAATGAGTAACTTGAGAAATTAGTGCACTGGGTAATGGCCGACCTACATTGGATTAGGAGGTTACCCATCTATGGTGAGTTAGATAGAGGTATATATAAAGGAGATGAATATCAATGTAAATATATCAATCAATCAAGTGTCGAGTCTTCTATTTGGTATAAGGATATTGGAGGATACCCCTTTCGAAGTGGCATTGTGGAGTTATTCCTCTATAAAGGAGTATTGTATGGTGTTGCCCTACCTTAAGGATAATTATTCTATTTTTGCATATATATAATATTTGGGAATTTTAGCCCACCAATATTTATTTTGTTATGTTGATATACATTATATTCTACATATAAGTGTGGATCATAACACAAACATAAAGAATATATGGTTGTAAATAATGTGTAACAACATAATACACGCATAATAAATTTGATTCAGAGTGTGGGATAAAAGGAGCAATTTTTTTAGCATACACATGGATCCAATATGGAACATATTGTATTACCAATCACTTTAGGACTTAAGACAATGAATAAACTTTTGATTGTACAAAGTACTAAGCCATGAAGAAATGCGATTTTGAGACAACCATGGTTACAAAAAATGAATGCAATAGTGAATAAGGATAATATAAGTTTATTTTTTACTTTATAGGGAAATTTATTAACATTCTAAATGAATAAAACAATCATTAAGGATGTTATTGTCCAAGATACAGTTACATCTCACCTTACACATACGTGGGTACCAAAGCAAAAGTGTCAAGCTTTAAATCAGATATATGAACAAAAAATGCATACTTCACTAAAATTAAAAGAACATCAATGATATCAACCACAAGTATCATAGATAACCAATACATGTGTGGTTATCTCTAAGAATACAAAGCCAAATATTTGGTATCAAAATATAGGTATAATTTATTATCAATATGGTGCACATATTTTATATCCATCAAGGTGGTTAACTCATTATGTGATTCTTAGTTAGTTTGATTATACATGTGTCATAAATAAAACATTATATCATTAACACATTATTTATATATAAAAACATAATATATAACAAGGTACCAAGTAATAATGCAACCACATTATTATTATTTTCAAATGCAAAAACTCTTAAAACATATGGAATAACCATTCCATATAAGCACAATGTAAACAAAAACATTAAAAGTCCATATATAAAATAATTGTTTAACATGATTATACAAGTATAATATATATAAAGTCACTAAATAATTGGCCCCTTGCTAGCTACCTCAACATCTATATCAACATCCCTATCAATCAACAAAGGTGCTTATGATGAAGAAGCCCCACTATCATCTTATCAAGATCATGATTAAGACTAACTCTTCTTCTCTTGATCCTCAAAAATAACCACTCGTGACTATAAATTTGTATGATCACACTATAATTAAACATATTCAACTAATAAACTTTAAGCCAAATAAATAACTAGAGGTATATGGAGAATCTACTGCCTCATCAAATTTGCTTTGAGATTATCCTACTCAGCTATGATTCCATTGCACTCACCTCTCAAATCATCTTGTTCTAATGAAACTTCCACATATGCAGTAGTTATTATCACAATTAGATAAAACAAGGGGGATAATCAACACATATATTTTTAGCATGTTTAACTAATCCCCCTTAAACTACCTCACCTAGTACATGTCTATTCAAAAATTGAAGTGTCATCTCTATGATGGTTGTCCAATAATATTCATCTCCAAAAAATAATAATATATGATATCAATGAAAAAGCTATCAAATAACTAATAATGATGTAAATATTTTAAAAACATGTATACATACTAAAAGCCTCAAGAGGAACATGAGGCCCAACATTTATTTCCTCACACACATCTCCTCCTCTACTTTGTGCCTTGTGGGCACCCTCTACCACAAATAGGAAATAAAGTAGGCCATTGATGAGTCATCCACCATCATGCATACATTGTAGTATAACCAACATCATCTACATTAAGAATCTCAATAAATAGATCCAACTTAGCTAAAGAAATGGATGTCAAATTGACTACATTAGTTCAGTCTCAACCACTATCACATCTTAGAGTTCTAACAAAATGGTTACATATAAATGGTGTTGGGGGCACATCCTATCTAATTCCAAAATGGTGCATAATATGCTTAAATTAAAAATGATCATGAACATTTGGACAATGATCATGAAAATAACAACTCACACAAATCCATTGTAAATTTAATCCATCATCAGGCCACTCTATAAACCCTCTATAAGGTATCCAAACAATAGAATCCATTGATATCCAGTCAAGAATCTAGCGACACTCCATAGTACCACTCCATAGAACACATGCATTACTAATCCATTTCTATGAAAATATTTATGGATGTGCCTAGTCACCACATTGCATACCTATAGTCTATATCACATAAATATGTTCATAATCCTATGAATGTAACAATGTGGTTAAGCCCAATAAACCTCCAAAACCCTATCATGTAAATCAATACAAGTCCCTGTAAAATGTGCCAACATCATCTAAATCCATAAATACATAGTATTGTGATCCTTAATATCATAGACAAATCGATGCATCCTATATGAAATAGACACACCACCACCACTAAAAATAATAAAAGATGTTAGAAATGCACAGATAAATTTCTACACACGCTAAACATTCAATAATACAATCTTAGATAATAATATAGTGGTATCACTGGCTAATACTAGGTACCCCTAACATGCCCAATAATATGCTTGTGGGCCTATCCTATCTGTTGTTATCTATCAAAACCTCATAGGGTTACATGTGTGCCAACCATAGTAAATTGAAATATCCTCCATACATCCTCAAGTGTAAGAGTCATCTAGCTCACGGGGAGATAAAAAGTGCAAGTATTAGAGTCTCGATACTATGCTAACATCATCATCATATAAATATCATACCTCATCGAATCTAACCATACAACATAACTGATCCTAATCACATTAAGTTTGGATTTCTATACATCACTCAATGGTAACATTGGTATGGTCTCAATCATATACCCACATCTAAACTCTTGTGCTCACATGTCATCCTATAATCACAAAAACATGACATAAACTCATCAAACTTATGTAAATATGACAAAATCAAAAAGAAAAAATCTCAATACTTAACCTTAGAAAATATCAAGGATAGTCCTATAGTTGAACAAAAAACTATGTAGATAAGTTCACAGTCAATTAGATAGGTTTGTAGATAAGTCCACACAAATTTTGGACAAGTCTGCTTAGGGTCAGGATATGACCACAACAAAATGGATAAGACTAGAAGAAAATGATAAATATAATAAATTACTAAAAAATCATAAAATTTTGAAAATTTTTAATTCAAAAAAAATACATAAATATGTTTTTAATGATATACCAGTGGCAGAGCATCCTTAGACTATAAGGAAACCTCTACCTACTCGAATTGGGTTAGTCTAATATCTTGTTTCTATGACATTGTTCTCAACCAAAGCTCAAAATCACAAATTATAAATATGCAAATGAATTTCAAAATTATTTTGGACCAATATATCTATATGGGTTGACTTTTGTTTTCAAAATTTTGCAACTAATCCTTATGAAACTTGTGCACATGATACCTTGAGTGATACTTATCAAAATTAATCCCCATCAGATGCATTAGATAACATGCAATGAGTTTTTTTATGTGGTAATAGTTATATCAATCAAACTTATCAACCCTTTCTAAAATTGGAAAATTTGGAACTTATTTTCTTATACCCATATGCCTTAATATATCTAGATTCTTTCTCTATAATTGTTGTTTGTGCAAATCATCTATTAGAATAATACATTCACAAATTTAAAGTGGTCAAATTCCAATGTATCAAAATTATAAAATATAACATTTATTTAATCCATAAAATTACAAATGGTCAAATTTATTTAATATTATATTTATTTTGACATGATTCATTCAATACTCTCATCCTCACATCGAAAAGGTGCATACATCGAGCTTATTACATAAAGAATATATATGTAGATAATTTTCATGAGATCAATTTATTTTGTCACATTTTACATGGTTTATATTATTCACACATTATAGATTTATGACATGGGTCTGACAAATTATACACACTGGTACAAATTTTAGGGTCATATGTCATGTAGGTGCCTTCCATCAAGCAAAAAAAATAACTATACACTATTTGATATCAATAGAGTTATACATATTCAAATACATGATACAAATTTCAAATATTCATAATACACATTTCAAAAATTCAAAAAAAATCAAAAATTAGATACATGACAAATATTGACACAACAATACAAATTATGGGCACACATGTCATGCATGTGCACTCACTTTACATAGACTTGATTTATACACGCTTATATGAATGTGCATTGGTATATGTAAATAGGTAAATGAATGGAATTTTAATACTTCATATACATTTATAGTTGAACATATAGATGCATGGCATTCTGTATCATTTTTCATAAATTTAGGGGGCATGATACTGGTTCATGCACACATATACATATTTAAAAATTAAAGGAATGTTACTGGCTTATGCACATATATACATTTTTCAAAGGTAAAAAGGGCTTGATATTGATACATGTGTATATACACTCTAATATAGTTTTACAAATTTAATGGAAAGTGGTTATTATTTCACTTTAAATCTATTAATAATGTGGTCATGATTGGGGCATGAATATTCTTCTTTCTCTTTCGATCATGTAAATAGAATCTAAATCCATTTGTATAGGTGTGATTAATTTTGTTACAAGTAATATACGTTCGAGGCTAGTGACACTTAATGGCCTTGGCATTACTTCTAGTGAACCCATTATGTGGTTCCACCTTTTGTTATGGGTGATGTACGTTTAAGTCTAGTGACTCACAAGAGCCTTGGTATCACTTATAGCAAACCCATCATGGTTCCACCTTATTTTGGATAAGTAAATTGGGTGCTTCTCCCCATTTATGAGAATTATAATATATATCTTTCCAAATCAAAGGCTTGATTAGTTATTTAAAATTAGGACTTGATCACTCTTAGTTTGTTAATGGTTTGAGATAAGGAACCATATCATAAAGTGCCTAAAAATGGGGCACATTTATCCAACCCCTCATTTTGGGAGTTAACTTAGATTAGTTACTTGAGTTAGTATGGTTATGGATTAATGATACCCAAGACCTACCACTCTTTCATTACCACTAAATGATTATTCATTTCCCTAGACAAGAAATGAGAAGGATTGAAAGAATCATTTATCCACTTGGTTGGGTTAGCTAGTGACCCATGAAATTTCCTCTCTTTATAGTACGAGTATTATCCACAAGAAGAATAATACCAAATGTATATCAGTATACCCCTTCCTTATTCTTTACCTTTCAGTCTCAATTTTAGAATTTTAGATTTCATATATGAACATTGACTACTGTAGACACATAAATTAACATTAAGATAAAATAATGTACTTGTGACCACCCTTTTTACACACACAACTCATGAACTATTCTAGGGACTTTTGACCATTTTTCTTCACTTTATAAGTGAAGTAATCACTCTTCTAAGCTAAATAATGATCCCAAAATGTCCTTATTTATTGTGTTAATAGGAAAAATACACACTCAAACTATTCTTGATCATCAACACAATTTTTTGTCTTCATTGGACAAAAATGCCCCATTGGACATGAGTGCCCTGCTTTATTGTCTGAACCCACCACTATTGTCTTTCCACCAAATAATGGTTATTTTGTGAAATCAAAAGTTATGAAAAGGTTGGACTATGTATTTTATGAGCCCTATAGAAAGGAGTTCCAAAGATACTCAAATAAAACCACATTTAAAACCATTTTGCACACAAGAGGCTTACACACTAAAGAGCACAAAAATTCCAATTGTACATTGAGATAAAATTCCCTATTTATCCCAAGTTTAATTATATACGACCCTAATATCTATGAGTTAAAGTCTAAATACACTTTCAAAATCATAAGTCATGGTCTAAGCACTTAATTACACTAGGATTTCGCTAACATCTAACATTTTGCACTAGTTTAACACACACCATCATATCATGGGAGAACTACATGGAATTTTATCCCTCTTTAGAGTATTGGTATGTAGGTAGAGATTAACACAATGGGTGTTGAGGTCAAACACAACTCTAACCATTAACCCCTTTTTATTCGATGATTGCATTTATATTCTTATGTCACTGAGCTAAGGTTTTGAGCAAAAAAAGAGTTACATAATGGCCTTCATATTAGATTGGAAGCTCCCGCATAGTGTGTAAAATAAATAGGCAAAGGTACATAAAACACATAAATCTCATATCCATATTGTCTTCTTGACAAGCTAACCTATCCAAATAAGAGTGCCCCCCACTATTAACTAGTTATAATACTATTATACAGGAACCCTTCTAGATCCTATTCCAATTTTTCAAACAGTCAACATAGTCCCTCTATCAATCTTAGATCTACAAATAATGCACATCTCTTTTTTCTAGCTGAGTTTATACTTCTCTTTTGCACTTTTTGTATTTAGTATATTTCATGATTAAATAAGTTTAAAATTAGTTTGTAGTATTTATTACATATCTATAGCAGTATAATTTTACACATTTTTTGTCATATTAGGTAATCTATTTCCCTAGTTTACCAATTTTTGATAAAATAAATACTACATGTACTATTATAGGTTTTGCTATTGAGTGTCTTGCACAATCAAAATCTCATTACAAAAGTAAAGTATGTTATACACACTCAGGTATATGATTCTCCTTTGCTTTAATAATTTATTTTTTAAAATAACGTTGGGGGGGGGATGTAGACACCCAAATTTGGTACAAGCCTATCTATAATACATTTTTATACAAATTTTCACATATAGACTAGTGAAAGTGAATGAAGTATCTATTGACATATTTTTTTAGGTCTTACCTTTTTATTTCATATTTTGGTGTGGTCAATTTTAAAATTATTATTCATCTTTTTAATTTTGTCATGAGGATCCCTAATTCCATTATTTTATCTTCTCACGTGCTTTATGGACAAGTCTACAATTTTTGGATAAATCAGAGCATGCGGATGTATTTGTGAAATGTGGAGTTGTTAGGGCATAACTTGTAGAGTTATTTTGAGTCACATTTCATTTGGGTCATTATTTTTATCTATTGGGTCTTGTTGGGTTAGATTTTACATGCCAATAGGTCTGCTAATTCAAAAGCAAAAACTCTATAAATATAAATCCATTGTTAGGCATTTGGGATGACACTCTACACTATCAGATCTAAACAAAGATTTATACTTCACATAATCAAAATTACTAAAAATATATTTGAATTTTAAAAAAGGCTAAATTCATATATTTCATGTTTATGCTAAGGGTAGAATAGGAGAAGGAACATCTAGACTTGTATTCCCAATTTCTCTCATACACATTAGAAAGAGAACTACATTTTAGTTTAAGCCCTCTTCAAAGTATTGGTCATGTAATGCAATTCTTGATCAGTCAATGTGGATTGATAAAGGTTAATCTAACTCAATCCATTTCTCTCGACACCCATATTTTATATCAAATTATTTTGTGTAGGAACTAGGGTTTTATATTGCATGTATCTCCATATAACATTTCAACGATGGCATTATCTCAATAATCTCAGTGAACATAGATGTAGATGGTGAAAAAATCACATTTTTGTCATAGTCAATGTAAAAATGTCTATAGTCAATATATAAAACTAACATGCATTTCTATCCAAGGAACACTAACTTTTCCAGATAAGGCACAAACCTTTTTCATGCACTTGAATGATCACATACCCATATTAATGCATTTTAGATGATTATATCCAATCTCAGACCAACAAAATCTTAGAATCTAAGATAAGTTATCTTTTTCCTAGTGTTTTCTAAAAACAACATATTACTATATTTAAAAAGTTGAAATCATAAATTTTGGGAAGTTGTATATCTATAGCATTGTGAATTATTCAACATATTTATGCTTATTAAGTTTGCATAATAAAAAATAAGATAAGAAAACCACTACTGTGGTATGCAGACTCTAAGTTAGTGGTGAATTCAAGGTTGTTAGTGGACTTCCTTCCTCCATTGCCTTTGACCTCCTACATACTTAACTCACTTAGATAGATTGACAATAATGTAATCTAATGGTTGTGAGGGGGGGGGGGGTTTATTAGCACTAGTTTCCTTCATAGGAATTGAAAACCCCTAAAATCAAAATAATTTTAATTGGTGTTGGAGTCAACAATTTTTCCAAATACAAAATTTAACAAAAAAAAACTAAATCAGTTATTTAAACAATAAATTATATAAAATTAGTGCTAGCCAAAATATGACAATACTATCAAATATACCTTAAGTAAGGATATATGATAACCAATATAACTAAAGTTTTAATTTTGAACCAAATAAATAAATAAACAACTATAACAAACTATCACAATTTATATTAAAAATAAAACTATATAAAATATAGGCTAATGGATGACCTTCCTTTGACTAAGACTTTGTAAACCATAACAAACCACATAAACTATTAAAAAATAATTAACAATGTATATAAAAAATAAAACCTAATATTATAAAACAAATTTAATACTTACATTAAAATGAAACAAAAATGTATAAATAAAAAATAAAACTAAATAAAACTTTATTTAGTATATGGCAGTAAATTTTTCTATCTTGGCACTACTTGTTTATTAATAGATCTCATTTTTCATGGTGAGCCATATAAAACACTTTTGCATGGTGTGAAAAATTGAATAACATTGCATAGGGATCAATCTAAAATCATGGATGGTGACAAGGATACAAACACATTGATAGAGTTGCAGAAGCATGTGTTTTACAAAATTTTCATTGACTCTTGAAGATCATGAATGGAGGGCTGTGTAAATGGGATGGTGAAAGGAGACATAGTTGCACAAGTCTTCAAAAGATAAACTGCTAAAATGGTAGAATGGAACTGCATAAAACTATAATACTACAAAAGTGTAGAAAGGAAAAAAAAAAAAAATACATGGGAACTCTTTCCAATATGAGACTAATCTTGTAAGAGTGCCTCAAGAGCCAAAATGTTCTATTTATTATTCTAATACTAATCTACCAAAACCAAATGTTGAAATGAAAACTTGTAGGGGAAAATAATTAGAGAGATACTTAAAAATAAAAATGTTGATACACCAGAATAATAAATGTATGATCTCCTATCTATATAAACATAGAACAAGACTATGTAAGAATGGAAATGATATCAACATAAAAAAATTAAGTGTAAGGGGCAAGATACATCATGTATATCATCATAGAGTTGGAACATCAAGATAAGATCCAAGGGGCAGACAAATAAGACTCACAATAGATTCTATCAATTACATAAAGTATTCATAGTTGCATTATATTTCAATAAGAGGGCTCAAAATTTATTTACATAACAAAATATCATAAGCTCAAATCTAACTTTTGGAAATTCATGGAACTTAGGAAGTCCAAAAAATCCACACTTTTTCTCAAAAGAGTTAATACGATATATAAAAGAATAAGGAAGACAAAAGAGAGGGAAGAGTAATCAATATACAACTTCCCATTGCCAAAGTAGAGAAGAATGAAATGGATATTCCATGGTTTTTTCTTGTTGTCTAACTCAATGCATATTTACTTGCAACTTATTTCTCATTTTGTAGCTCAAAATATCTATCCATATTGTATTTGGTTTTCCATACTAATGTAAAATATTTTAATTGACTTTTAGCTCACTGTTAAATATTAAATAAGAGGAAGCTTGGTATTTGATTTTAAATGAAATCCTTTGGCAGACATTTTTTTAAATATAGCCTCTCTTCCTTTTAAGTAACTTCACCTTTTTTTTATTCATGGGATCTTTATTTAAATTAATGGGATGAGCCCACTAATTAAATAAAGCTTATCTCCTAAAAATTAAAAACTTAGAGAAATTTTTAAGTTTTAGATTTTAACTCCTTTAGTGGATAATTAAATAAAGCTTGATAAATGTTTAAGCTCGACATAGATTTTCTCAATAGGAAAATAAATAAGATTAGGAAACAGGCCGAGGAAAAAAGAAAGAGAGCAAATGGGATGGAAAGTTTTACACCAAAACTCTCAGCAATAGATCAGTGGCTCCCACTTAGACACTAGTCAAAAAGGTTTGGGATAAAAAAATTAAATTCTATTATTGTTGTAGACACATAAATTTAATCATTAAGTGCATGATAGGGTTAAAAAAAATCCTTATCCTACTTTCCCATTTTCATCATTCCATTAACTTATATTCTCTATGGGAACATTCATTATTATAAAAAATATCTTACTACTACACATAAAATCAATTAAACACCCTTATTTTACTTACAGGTTCCTATCAGACAAATTATAATAATATTTATCCTTTTGGGACAGGACCATGCTAGGTCAAACAAGGTGGCATTGCAGCCTTGTCCACTAGCACAACCTTGTCCCCCATGCCCCAACGATAATTTTTTTAAATTTGAGATGTTAGGTTTAATGCCTCCCACACTTTTAACAAGGTTGTTTAACATAAATATTCAAAAGATTTTTCTATATAAGCACATCAAAGCAAGCATATATAATAATCACTTTGCAATTTTATCGTACATTGATCAAAAAAGAACCATTTCTTCCAATTCTAATTTTTAAGCATTCTAATAGTCATAGGCCAAGTCTGAATATATTTTATTGCAAGTTAAGGGCATTCACTATCACTCAATTAAAGAAATCTATCTAGTTACAATAATATAGCGAATTCAATATTCACAAACTCACTCTAAGAGAGGTAATTACATCGCCTAAAGCCCTTTTGGGCTATGTAGGCATCACTCAAATTACATAGGGTTCTCTAAGTGTAGCTCTTCTATTCCTATAACCTTATTCACCAATTTTGGCATTTGATCTCTATTGTGTTTATTATGTAAGAGCCAGGGTTTTTATTTTTTAGGGCTTCAGTGTGGAAAATTAGGACCATAGCTAGATAGTAAACCCTCTCAAAGTGTCTCACACATCTAGATCAAAAAATAATCACATTATCAATAGATAAGGCTACAATGCACCCTTGTCCTTGTAACACAAGATTGTCCCCACAAAGTTTAGATTCTTGCCTTTAGTCACAATAGAAGTCACATGTCTTTTCAATAAGTTTGTAGTCGCATTCAACTTGAATAGTCAGCATAAAATTAATTTGAAGGAGGTTTGCATATTTGTTTGTCAATTTATTATTTTTAGCTTATTTCCAATTATGTAAATTTGTTATTTTACATATATATATATATATATATATATTCATTGTATTTTAGTTTCAATAGTTTAAATCTATTTGTTTGATTCATTTAAATTCAAAATAAATTAAACAATTGTTTTTTTTACTTATTTCCTAATTAATGTGATCTAAACAAAGAAAAAACTATAGATATTTATATTTTATCGTTAATACACTATGTAAAATGGGAAGATTGATATTACACTTAGAATATTAGAAATTGATAAATCATAATGGAAGAGAGGTCCTTAGCTTATTATGATATTTTAATGCTCACTATGCTCATCAATATTAAATACTATTTGTTTATTCTGTAACAACATAGATCAAGAACATGAACCCAAACCTTGATTTTTCATTTGCATTTGTCATCTTATGTGAGAACAATGGTACTAAGTAATAGTGATTATGCATTGAGAAATGATGGATATGTGCTAATAATTAGTGATTTCACCTTATCAAAGTGTTTTTATATTTATTTTAGGTTTTGTTTGTGTAGGTCTGAATAACATCAATTCTACATTGAAAAATAATAATTCTGCACCGAGAATCAAAGATTTTTCACTAAGCATCAATGATATTGCATTGAGTTTTGATGAATTTATTCAAGTATAATTTTACTATATATATATATATATATATATATATATATATTGAAAAATAATGATTTTTCACTGAGAAACCATGATCCGACATCGAGTTTCAACAAATTCATTTAGGTATCATTTTCTATCTTTTGTGAGAAACATCAATTATGCTATGATAAATAATGATTTAAATCTATTAATAGGTGATTTTGCTCTATGTTTTATTTTTTTATTCTGATCATTTTATATTTTTATCTAACCTACAGGTTTTATTTGTCAAAGCTTGGTCAAAAAGTACTAACTAGTTTTCTTGCAACACAGTTGGTAGAAAGATTTAAATTAAAACAATTTTTGCTAATGTTTTTGAATTAAAGTTTGATTTACTTATAATTATACTTTTTATATCTTGTTTACATCACTGGAAGTTATGTATGTTCATAGAGAATAAAAACAACCCTAGTGACTTATGTATCCCAAGGATCAAAATACATATGCTAGGTGATATTTAGAATTAGAAACAATTTGAGTCTTATTCATTTTTATATATTAAAGGTCTTAGTGAACTTGGATTTTACCACCAAGTGTTAGGCCAAAGCCCATTTTCTACTAGGATATACAAATTCCTTGTGTTGGACATTGTCATTGGCTAAACGGTTGCTTATTTTATTGACATGGTGATGTGAAGTGGTTTCATCCCACCAGTACCTAGGAATTCAATAATACCCTTGTCTCATGAAATTGGGCATCAACGTACCAAAAGGTATATAAAATACTCCCCTAGGTAAGCTTGTAAAATGTAGTGTAATGACCTTTAACTATAAGAAAGTAGTGATGTCAGGGGAAAACAACATTCCCTAAGATCACCCACCATATACCTCTCAAGGTACTATTGGTGGGACACTATTTGGTTACACACCTAATTAACTAGATTGGGATTGTCTTGTTTGTGTGTTTTATTGATCCCCCTTGTTATAAGCCATTAATCAAGTCAAAAACACCAAAACCAAACTTGTTTTACAAACTAGACCAAACTTCTTTTATTTTACAAACTAGACCAAACTTATTTTATAAACTTGAATTAAAATAATATTTGAACTATGTGACCAACCACTAGGCAACAAATTATAATGAATCCAAATCCTAAAATAGAAAGTCCTTTTGGTAGATATCATTTTCACTTGGAAAATCTTGATGACAACATAAAGATCCATGATAATGATACTAATAGTCTCACTGACCAAAGCGAGTATAGGTTTGAGACCAATGATCTATCTAAGTTAGAATAAACCCATGCCCAAATCAACAACTATATTTTTGAGAATAGAGATCAAGTCTTATTACATCTTTTAGAAATAGGGTCTAGGTTACCTTTAGACTTTAATTCTAAAAATTTGAGTCACATCATTAGTAGGAAAGAACAAATACCTTCCAATAATGACCAAAATACATATAAAAATTCCCTTAGTATGAATAAAGTAGTCTTAGAATCCATCAATAAAAATCTTCATCATGTATCCAGTTGACCAAGTTTGACTTTTTAGTCAAACTAGGGCACCTATAGGCAAAAACTTGAGTTTTTAGGTCTATATGAGGTTAAAATAGATGTTATAAGGCATTTAAAATGTTAATTAATGTCATTTAATGTTATATTACCTTTGATTATTAGTCCCCTGGGTCTATTTATCATTTTTGGGTCATTTAGAGGTATTTTTAAGTGCATTTAATGATTTGTACAAGCTTTTTTGGAATTTTACAAGTGTCAAAGAGTTTTATCATGTGACATGTGTCCTAGGAGGTCTTTATAAACTCTCATTAACTAAAAATTGTAGGTTATTCAGGCAAAAGGTAGTTTTCTTGGCCAAGGAGAGAGAAATGGGCACTTATATGGTAGCCTTAGGAAGCATGCCACTTGGAAAAAATTGTGGTGTGACTCTTCACCTTAAAAAAAGTCATATCCACATTTTTTTTTCATATATTTCATAAAAATGGCATCTGCAACTCATTTCTCTTCTTTCTCCATTGGCAAGCTAAAGAAGGTCAACTTCAAGCACTTGGTACAGAAGGTACATGTATAATTAGGAAGAATGATTCTATAGGTGGAATTTAATATAAATACACTTCATTTTAATAATATGAGTTTGTGTTTTGGTTCCTCCTCCTTTATGAACCATCAATTTGACTCCAGGCAATTTTTTGAGAAATTGCATTAAAGAGGGGGTCCCTTTTTGAATTTGTTTCAAATTTTCTTGTTTTGGATTGATGGGCTTGTGTGTTTCAGGTGTCTCCACATGATTTTTAAGATATTACCATGCTTATTATTGTTTGGGAGAATTAAATTTTGTGAGAAAGCCTCTTTTAAGCTTGTAAAATGGCTAGTTTACATTGACAGTAAGCTAAGTTGCTTTGTAAGTGATTTCTCCACATTGGGAAAGGTGTTTTCTTATTTTTTGATGATGTTACTAGTGTTTTTGGTGTTTTAAGGGTTGAAAAGTGTATTTTGGTTCTTGGAAGGTTTTGTTTTACATGTTTTTGCTCTCTTAAAGGAGTGTCTCAGTCCACCAACTAGGAGCTTCACCTACAAGAGCATGTTGACATCATCATGACCAAAAAATAACCTTCACATGGTCTCAAGTCTTTGAATGTACTTAGAATTCACTTTGGAAAGGTCTAAGCTTGATAGATAATGATCATAAGGTTGTAAGAAGTCAAAATGAGTTGATTGTGTTTTTGGTCTCTCAGTCCCTAAAAGCAAAAAATAGAGATTCTAGATGATTTTGATGTTTTCATATTATGAAATCATGGTGGTTTTTAATGACCTTGATTGGTTTACCTTGTAGCCATATCTACAAGCACTACTCATGCCATGTTTGAGACCAAATGGAGGAGTGGAAGATAAGGTTTCAAGGCCTCAAAAGTTGTCAAAAAAATCATTGAATAATGGTAGTGATATCTACAGGAATGTGTCAAAAAGTTGATTTGCACCTCACAAGGAGTTTGTAAGCTATTCTACCAAGTTTGATTCATTAAAAAGGTTACAAAGAACATTACTAGGCAAAATGGAAAAATAAAAGGTAAATTTTGATGTTTGAACCCTCTAATGAGAACCCCTGTCTGTATAGGCCTGGGAAAACCATGCTACAATAGGGTTTAGCAATTTTATCTTACTTGGGCAGATAATGGTCTAGTTAAAAGGTTTGAGGGTGAGGTAAATTATTGGAGGACACCATAACGAAAAATGAGTGGTTTATATCCCATAACATGACCTAATTGGACTCACTCAATCACCTACAGGCCTCAAACTCCATCGAAACTCAATCTTAAGGGGCATATGGGCAGTGAGTTTGAAATTTGGGTATTACTTGTTCTAAGTCCTTCAAAGTTGATACAAGGTAGAATGAATGAAGGAGGACCTTAAATAGTTTTTTATTATTCTAAACACATCATTTAAAAATCCTTCAAATGGCCAAAACATCACTAAACAGGGGTAAGAATAGAGATAAACACAGTCAAGGTAGGGGTATGCCAAATGAAGGACCTAGGCATGGTAATGTATGGTTTGGAGGATATTATGGTAAAGTGATAATATTAAAGAGATATGAACACAATAATAATGGTTTTATTGTGTTTTAAATTTATGAAAAATCTCAAGAACACCTACAACCAAAGCTAAAACAAGGTTCCCCTTTTCTAGGTAGTTATAGGCCTATTTCATGATTCCAAAGCATAAGAGGTATTTAAATGGGAAATTGAACTATATAATTATTGGAAAAAATAATTAAAGGCATTGAGGATTTATAAAATTCTAAAAAAAGTATCAAATAATTATTTTTCTCTCTAAGTGCATCCTATAACCTGCCCACCTCAAACTATGCTTTTCCCAAAAGTCTGCCTTGAAAATTGGTTGAGTTGGAGGACAAAATGGAAGAGTTAGGTGATAAAATTTGGTGAAGAGTACCATTATGAATTTTATAACATGATAAAATAATAATATTTTATTATATAATATTTAAAACAATTGATATTTTGTCTTAGACCAGGGGCAGTTTTGATGAGCATGGAGGTGCCAGTTTTGGGAAAAATGATGAAATATTGAACCAAAAGGATATAAAGTGAAATTTTATGATTTTATAATATATATGTGACATAAATAAACCTAAAAAAATTTAATATAAGGTTTTTAAGCATATAGGTTGTTCTAACCTACTAGGTTTACATGCATATCTAGTGGGAATCATTAGGCCTAAAAGCCCAACTAAGGGGCATTTGCATTTTTTTAATTTTAAATACCTAAAAATTGGTTTTAAAATGATTTAAGAGGTATAATTTTTTTTGAGCCATTATAGGTTAAATAAATCCATTGGAGTGTCAGGTTGGGTCTCAAATGGCAAACATGCCTATTGGCAAGGTCTAGGCCTAAGGCCAAACAAGGGTAAGTTTTCATTTCTGGATCTTAAAGAGATAATAAAATGATTGGAACATATTTTTGGGATTCATATACAGTTTTTTTATCCATTTTTTTCAAATAAATTCATCAAAAGGCCAATTCTTGGTTTTGAGGCTCCCAAACCCCCACCAAATGCACTAAATGGCACGAATGGTCAACTTCCATCATTCATATATTTCATGAACATTTACATAGGATAATAAGTCATTTTTATAAGTTTGTAAATTTAATTGAAGAGGACTTAGTGGAATTTATAAAGAGTTTCAATGTTTGAACTTTATGAACAAACACTAAGAAGGCTTGTCAATCTAAAACCCTCCAAAATCTTGTTTGAGACCTAGTTGTGAAAATCAAGCTAGAAGTGCCACTAGATGGAGTAATTTTAACCTAAGTGATGAAGATAATTTTTTTAAAACTCTAATAGGATCACAAAAATGTCCTTTTTTAAAATGGAACTATATGGAAAATGGCACAAACAAGATTTTTCTCACTATTTTATGTGTTATGTAGGATACAAGATGAATTAAGAGATGAAAAAATGTTTGGGTAGAATATTTAATCTTAATATAACTAAAAAAATTTATTTTATTCTATGAATCAATCTATAAGTTATTCAAATAGGTAATTAATTTCAACCAGTCAAAACTAGCCTAATGCACAAGCTAAGGAGAAGAGAGAAATTCTTCAAGTGAAGTGATTTTAAAGTAACCCTAATGCTTCCAAGGAAATTTATGACCTTCAAAATTATAACTCACTCCTTTCCATGGAATTTCATGGAAAAATGATGCCAATTTGGAAGCCAAGTGTGTAGGGTTCATGGAAAGGCAATTTTCAAGATAATAGATGATGATGGCTCTCTACCAATTATTTATAGAAGACTAGGCATGCATAATTCATGGAGAGGCATTTATGAAATCCTAAACTTACATAAAAATCATTTGACCTACCATATATTAGTTACAAGTCACTCAAATAGCTCCAATCATGAAGGCAATTTTTCTGTGCAAAAAGAGGAGTTTTGTGCCATTTTGCCTAAATTTGATGACTTAGATTGACACTTGTTGCTAATAACCTTTAATTTATTGACCCATATAATATTTAAATTAAGCTTTACACATTTCCAAGTGACCCTTGGACTTATTTCTCTCTCTCTCTTTCTCAAACTCTATAAGAGTTGGCTATTTTGGCATTGTATGTATGCTCCACCTAAGTATGACAAAGCCCTACTCAATTTTAAAACTTATGATAAATAAAATGACTAAGTGTTTACATCTCTATGAATTCTCATAGTGTTCTCTATTTGAATTTTAAATTTGCTTAGTGAAGACTATGGATTCCTTAGCATTGTACTTCATTCTTTCACCTATTTGCAGACTCTTCTTGCAGGGCATGTGAAGTGTTTTATGAGATGTTCATGGTTGAAGTGAGTATCATATTCATTAGAGTCAATCAAGACCTTTTTAATATTCTTCTTATCCTTGCATATCATCTCGGACCCCATAATGTAATATTGATGCAAAAAGGTATAGATTTGGGAAAGAGTATGTTTTAGTTGGTTCTTTGGTCTCAAGTGTGGAATGCAAGAAGTGATCAAACTGATTTGGTGTATCACCTTCATAGTTTATGTTTGATTTATGTTATTCTAAACCCTTTTCAACCCCCAAGTTTATATTAGTAGAAGCATGAGCTTAAATGGTGCATCAAGGGGAGCTAGCCCCTAATTTAGAGGTTCATCTCAAAAGTTTGCTCACCCACAACAAGTGAGATGTCCCCATTTTTCCACTTGGATTATAGGGATGGAAAACCTCTTCTCATAGGGTGCATCCAAGTGATAACATTTTTTGGCATTCTTGGTGGGACAATTTATCCAAGGAGTTGAAGAATTCTTGGTGTGTTCTTCAACTAATCAGCCTTTGGAGGCATTTCAATCAACACCAATGGTAACTCTAAGTTGAATTAACTGGTCAAGTAGCCCTAGTGCATCAAGAAATCACATTTGGTATGCATAATGCACTTTAACCTTGACTAAGCATCTAGATTATTCAACATCAACATTAGAGTCTAACATCATCACCATAAAAGACTATGATAACACATGACGAAAATTATCTAGAAAAATACATCTTCTAATCATTGTAGGACCTGTCATGGATCAAACATTACTACATGTCATTGATCTTGACCTTCCATATAACATTCTCCTTGGACAACCATGGATTCATGCCATGAACACCGTTCCATCTAAACTTCAACAATGCATCAAATTCCCTCATTATGGTATGGAAGTTACAATTCCTAGGGACCCCCAACCCTTCTAATATTATAAATTGCTAAAAGGGTAATACAAAAAAAAAAATTGTCCAATCACATAGGATACTTATTAATAAGATAAATCCA
Organism: Torreya grandis; assembly: GCA_037957365.1. NCBI lineage: Eukaryota > Viridiplantae > Streptophyta > Pinopsida > Cupressales > Taxaceae > Torreya > Torreya grandis. The sequence goes on from JARHVA010000788.1 coordinate 783,089, forward strand.
CAATATCAAAACCACCAAATCTTTTAAACTACATACATTTAGATGATTTACCATCTACATCTAAAAGCCCACCTTCCTAATCCACATTCAAATCCATATCCAGATTCACATCCAAATCCACATCTATATCCACATCTAAATGCACATCTTCCAATCTAATTTTAAGATCATTGACAAAGGTATAAAATAATATGAGATCCATTATGCCTTCCATTCAAGAAATCTACATCTTTATCTTAAAGGCCATGATAGGCCCAATCCAAACAAGAAGAAAGCTCAAGTGTCCTATCAATTTGGTAAAACTTCTTTTGTTAATGGACTTCATTCTGATGAGAAAATTGAAGGTTCAAATGATCCCTGTCTATACAATGATAGTCTAGAAACTTGTTTTCAAAAGAGTAAGTATTTTATGTCAAATGAAAAGTGTGTAATATCATGAAATAAAAATACAAAGGCCTCAGTCTCCATGAACATGGCATTAAAGAACCTATAATGCCCCAAGAAAATAAATAATACTGTGATGTTGGATAGAAACTACCTGGCAGTGATCCATATGATTACATCAATTATTTTTCCATAATCTATGAGGAGTCCTCTTCTAACATTGAAATAAGTTTCATTCATATCCTATACAAAGACTCACATCCATAACCCACTTTGATGAAAACCATTATGACCCTTGAATTAAAATATCCTAAGCTGGTTGATTTGGAGCAACAAAGTCCTATACGCCTCAACCTCTTTCAAAATGAAGAGACAATCACATAATTAATGGGAATCAGAGAAAACATTATGTTTGGAAACCACAAAAGGGATTGGAAATTAGTTTAGACAGGTCAACATAATTTGGGGAATAGGAAGAGTTCCCTAGTCATTAAAAAAATCAAAAAATCTAAATTCTCTAGTGGAAACCTCTTTGAGGTGCTATTGAATGAAAAAAATAAAAATCAAGAAATAAAAGATGAGCCTATTGATGAAAAAATCTTTGAGGTGCCAACAAATGAGGAACTAAACCTCCCCCCATAATAACATAATTTCAAGATGGGTCTACATTAAGAAACTATTAATTTGAACATTGGTACTGAAGAGAACTGTAAAATTGTCAAACTTGCAGCCACCTTTAGTCTTGAATAATGAGACATCCTCATCATTATCTTAATATAATTTATAGATTTTTTTGCTTATTCATATGTTGACATGCTGGGATTAGATCAATCCCTTGTAATACATCACATAGTTGTTTATGTAGATGCAAAACCTACTAAGAAAAACTCAAAAAAATGCATCCCAAAGTGGCATTACATGTAAAATAAAAACTAAAAAAATAATTTGAGGTTAGATTCATTAATCCTATTGATTATTCAAAATGGATATCAAATATCATTCTTATAAGCAAAATACCAATAGGGATAAAAGTGTGCACATATTTTTGAGACATCAATAAAGCATGCCCAAAGGATGACTTCCCTCTCCCTAACATTAATATGATAGTGGATTCAACAACAAAACATGAGATGTTTTCTCTTATGGATGGTTTTTAAGGCTATAACCAAATCAAAATTGCACCTGAGGACCAACATAAAACTACATTTATCACACCATGGGGCACTTTTTACTACCAAGTCATGCCATTTAACTTAAAAAATCTAGGATCTTATCTATGAGCAATGATTGTTATCTTACATGACATGCTCCATGACATTGTTGAAGATTATGTGGATGGTATATTAGCCAAATAAAAAACTAGGGCATACAATCCTATAGTTTTACACAAAAAACTTAAAAGTTTGAGGGAGTATAAAGTCCATTTGAATCCTTAGAAGTGTTTTTTTGGGGTCACACTAGGAAAACTTTTGGGCTCATTGTATCTATAAAAATCATTTAGTTTAATCCAGATAAGGTAAAATCCATAATAAAAATGCCTCCTCCAACAAATATCAAACATTTGCATAGCTTGAAAGGCAAAATTCAAGCCATTAGACAATTTATATCATATTTTGTAGATAAATGTCAATTGTTCACACATTTTATCAAAAAGAATATTGTCTTTAACTAGAATGAAGGATATCAATGGACATTTGAATACCTAAAACAATATCTTTCCAATCCACTCATATTAATGCCACCCATTCTAGGGAAACAATTTACACTTACATATTAGCTACTCAGTATGCCTTGTGAACTCTTCTATCATAACATGATGAATAAGGAATTAAGAGATAATTATACTTCTTAAGCATAACTTTGGTGTCCTATAAACTCAACTACACCATAATCCATAAAGTATGCTAGATGTTGTCTTTACTTCACAAAAGATATGATAATATATGATTAGAAATCAAACCAAAATCATTGCCAAAATATATCCACTAAAGTATCTCCTATCCAAATTAGCTCTTACAAGAAAAATGGGTAATATTACTTAGTGAATTTGAAATTAAATATGTGAATAAAAAAACTATCAAGGGGAAAGTTGTTATACATAAATTAGTAGAAGCATATTTTTCAGAAAAGCAACTCTTGACCATTGGTTTTAAAAATGAGTCTATCTTATCCTTTAATGAGCCATTAGAATGGAAACAATAATTTGAAGGTTCATTCACCACCCATGGCTTAGGGACATGCATCTTATTCCTTACACCACAAGGTGAGATTATTCCAAAGACATTTCGAATCAAGTTTCCTTATACCAATAATATTATTGAGTAAAAATTCATCCTTTTAGGTCTTAAAATAAAAATCCAATGGAATATTTAACATCTATTAGTGTATGGTGATTCACAACTCATAATAAAGCAATTCAATGATGAATATCAAGCAAAATATGAAAAGCTTGTCTTGTACAAGAAAATGGTCAAAAGTTTCACACACTACTTAAATTATATCTAGTTTGAGAAAGTTTATTACACTAATAACAAAGCTTTAGATGCCATGGACACCATTTGTTTTATTTTAGAAATGCATAATGATATCAGACAAAGCCAATCTTTGGCTAAACACTTAATGATATCAACTTATGAAGTCCCTAAATCTGAGATATTTTGTGACATTTTTGGTCCCAATTTCTCATGGTACCATGACATACACACCTATCATCATGATAAAATTATCCCAAAAACCTCTCACATAATCACAAGAAATAATTGTATTCATTATCATCCTCGTAAGAATTTTTAATATTAGGCATAACAATAGTTATAACACATTCCTTTATATCTAGGCATTCTTTATCAAATTTACATAAATAGAATGAGATTTTAATTTTATCCATTTTAGATTACACATAAATGCAGGGTTCGATTAAAGGAATTTGATTATGATCAAGTGCAACATCAGTTAACCTAGCATTTCACCTTATAGATAAAAGAGATATAACCTTCTTGGATGGCATAAAATATGTTCATAAAAACATCAAGAAATTTAGGTCAAAATGCATAATTAATGATTATTAAGCGAAAATAAAAAATGAGATATGGAAGTTGTTGACCATTTTTTGCCCAACAGGCCAAAAATTGATCCCCTTCTGTCCCTGCTATTCTAGGCCATTTCATTTTTTGATTTTGCATGAATCTGTTCATTTCTACGGACTCTGTAGGTCTAAATCTACGGACTCTGTAGGTCTAAATCTATGGACTCTGCAGGTTTTGGATTTCTACGGACTCTGCAGGTTTTAGATTTCTATAGACTCAACAAGTTAGTCCTTTGGTGCATGAAGGATCAGTTTAGAAAGTTTCAGGTTTTACAAGGCTTCTTCGGTCTCTAGTCTAAAGAAAATCACAAGAAAAGTTGGCATGGTTGAACCATTGAACTAGTTCAATGCTTTGGTTCAACTTCTAGTTCAATCGCTTGGTTCATCACCTAGTTCAATGCCTTGGTTTAATCAGCCTTAGTTCATTGAACCAATTCAATGACAAGTTCATCAGCAAAGTTCAAGGCCTTGGTTCAGCAGTTAAAGTTCAACGCTTCGGTTCAAGGCCTTGGTTCATCAGTTAAATTTCAACGCTTTAGTTCAATGCTTTGGTTCAACGTAGAGTTCAATCAACAAAGTTCATCTGATGGTTCAATCATTCGACTCACTCAGTCAGTTCATCAGCTTGGTTTAATGCACTGGTTCAAAGCTTGGTTCAATTGGAAAAGTTCATCAGATGGTTTGATCACTTGGTTCACTCAGTCAGTTCATCGGCTTGGTTCAAAGCTTAAGTTCAACACACTGGTTCAACCATTGGTTCAATCATACAATTCAATCAGGCTTAGTTCAAATGCAGGGTTCATCACTTGATTCAATTTAGTTGGTTCAATGCATTGGTTCAACACTTCAGTTCAATCCCTATGGTTTAATGGCTTAGTTTAATGTTTAAGATCAGTGGCATCAGTTTAAGCGGTAGTCAGTTCAATCACTTGGTTCAATGTCATCAGATCATCAGTTTAGTTCAAGCGACTCAGTGCACAGTCTTGAACCATTAAAATATTGAACCAATTTTTGGTTCAATGCGTTGGTTCAACATTTTAGTTTAAGGGCTTTAGTTTAGTAAGTGGTTCAAAGCAAATGGTTTGACGCTTGGTTCAATTGGCTTGGTGCACAGTGTTGAACCGGTTGAACTGATTGAACCATTGAACCAATTTTGGTTCAACAAATTAGTTCAATGGGTTAGTTCAATGAAGTGCCCTAAAGCCAAAGGTCTAAAAGCCCTTGTGGAGGGCAGTTCAAGATCCAAACGTCCTTGCGGAGGGCAGAGAGAGCTTCAAAAGAGGTGAAGGGATTTAAAAGGCATGCCAAAGACTTAAGTTAGAATTTCTTCAGACTTTTTGTCTGAAGGAATTCCTTCAAACAAAAGGCCCAAAGGAATTTAGGGAAGGGATTTTCAAAGGGCCCAAAGGTGCATAAAAAGTCAAAGATCCCATAGAAAAGTCAAAGTGGCCAATTCTTGCAGACTTTTTGTCTACGAGAAAAAGCTCAAAGCTCAAAAAAGGCTGCAAGAAAGACTCGATGACTTTTGCTAAGGACAGTGACATCCCAAAAATTGTCAAATTTAAGGAGATGAACTAGCCGTTAGGTGACGACCACGTGAACGTCAAATTTAACATTGTGAAGTAGCCATTTGTGTTTTGAACTGTCTGAGCACCAAATCATGAAAAGAACCCGAGGAACGTAGTGACCCATCAGAAGATCGCCCCCGAGGGCTGAAAGAGCAGGAAGAAGACAAGGAGCAAAAATGATAAAGCATTTAAGTGGTGAAGGGAAGGTGAGTTATTAAAAATGAGCGGCATGACCTATTTTTCTCTAGCTAGCATTTATGAGGGGAAAAATAGTAGTTTGTTTATAGAAAAGAGGCATGATCATGTTTTTACATTAATGTTTGAAGGCTAAAGTCAATTTTGGTGATTGTACATCATTGTTCCAGTAGGCCTTTTTTGAGAAATGACATCAGTAGCAGTGATCTTCCTCTTCTCGATGTGTTTAGTGCACATGGGCCACTTGTAGAAAAGGGCACCAAAATCTTTCCCAAAAAGTGCCAAATTTTCTTCCCCTTTCTATAAATTGTAAACTTCTCATTCGAGAAAAGGATCCACTCTCTTAACCTGTAAGGCAAAACTCTACCCAAAATCTCTCGGGCTTGTAAGGTAGAGCTCTGCCAAAATTTTACCTTAAATTGATACATAACATTTTTACCTCCATTCTGAGTTTTGTATCTTTAGTATGTGTCTATGCCTTGATTTTGTGTTAAGTCATTTTCATAATGCTTTCGTAGGATGATTTTAGCATGTCTGGTGCATTTTCTGAGTTTCCTTTTACAGGTTTGTTAGAAGTGTCCCTAAAAGAGTATAGGTGAAGTGGATAGGCTACTGCAGTGTGTCTCAAAATGCCTCTGGTAGTTATTTCCTCCTTGTATCTCCACGGACCCTTGACCCACTGATGCAGAAGGTTTTCTCATGTCAGATGAAGTGTATGGGAGCTTGTTCTCAGTGGAAAGTGTATGTTTGGGCGGAGTAGATCAACCTTTTTTGGTGTATCACCTTTTCTTTTCATAGGCTTAGGTTTTGTTTTTAGCATCTCTTTCTCTCTTTTCATCCCCCCACCTTTTTACATTTTTTGTTAGTAGTAGGAGAAACCAGGGCCTAAATGATACATTAGAGGGAGCTAGCCCTTATCTAGAGACTCTCCCCTCTAGCTTTGCCAGTCCCACAGGTGAGAGGGGAGTTTCCATTATTGCATGTGGAAGGGCGAGAGCTAGGCATCCTACCCCCAGGTGCAATCCACTATGTCAATAGTTTTTGGCATGCTTGGTGGGACCAACTAGGACAAGTTGTGGTGAAAGAGTTGAAGAAGTTTTAGTGTGTTCTTTAACCAACCAGCCTTTGGAGGCATTTACATCAACACCAATGGTGACTCTAAGTTGAATCTACTGGTTAAGCAGCTTGGTGCCATCAAAAATCACTTTTTATATTTATAATTCCTTTACACAAAATCATGGGTCTTGTTTTCCTTCATGTGACTATGATCAAACTCAAGATTTTTAGAGAATCACCTCAAGCAGATCTCTTAGTTGCCCTTCAATGATAAGGGAAGTGGCCCTAGAGTTTGAGAAGTAGATGATGGAGATTGACAAATTGGAGGAGTAGTACGGATATCAGTAGGAGCTGATGTATAAAGAGGAGTGTTTGTTTAAGCAAGCACATGCCTTGCAATCCATGGAGGAGGAGGTATCAAAATGGAGAAATCCATTTATTCAAGGTAGCTAGCCTTATGTGCCCCCTCCTATTCTAAGGAAAGCCCCCTCTTTTACACCAAATCCTTTCTATCAGATATCACTCACCCACTCTAGCTCATTTGATGCATCTGCTCTCAATCCCGTGCACCTGGCTTTCCAACATCAAAGGCCATCAAAGCAACCCCCCATGGAGATCAATCTTCTCAATTCCTTATATTGTGAATCTTCCATTTGGGGGAATACCATGAGCCAACACATCTCTCTTCTAGAGACTCTTTCAGTGCATCAACAGTCTCTTCCTAGCATTCCCCAACCTCCCCATGTGCCACATGATGTGCAGATTCTGAGTTGGAGGAAGGAATGCCAGGAACTAGCCCAGAGCCTTGAAGAGGATGATGCTGGTGACCTCCAAGAAAGACTCTTTCAGGACAACCTAGCCAAACAAATTGAAGATTTAGAGGCTAGGATGAAACTGATTCAAGAAAGAGAGATAAAACTTCTATGCCTTGTGGAGGAGCCCTAAGACCTTGGAGAAAACAAAGTTGCTGCTTGTTCATAGAAGCAAAATTTCAATTCCAAGATCCTGAACTGGGGGAAAATAGTAGAATCACGGGGTAGGAAGGAGAAGCAAGGTTTTCCTCAAAACCTTAAAGAAGATGAGGTTGCTCCTGCTCATGATGATGTTAGTGACTTCCAAGAAAGGCTCTTTCAGGAGGATCTAGCCAAGAGAATTACATAGTTGGAATCTAAAGAGAGATTCCTCAGCTAGTGTGTGATGGACGGTTCAGACCCAATGGTACATTCCATGTCTAAACACACCCCACCTACACACCTCCAAGAGAGATATTAGGCCACACCTGATATAGATGAAGTGCTGACCAAGTGGAAGGAGGAGAATCATTCGATTCTAGCTCAAAGACTGCCTCCTCTTCCACATGGTGTTCCCACTTTACCCCTTCTCAAGGAGGAACCTGTTCTGTAGGAGGCGAGTGAGGAGCAAAAGATCCAAGCTAAAATTTTCTAGGAGGTTATCATGAGTGACAACGAAGAAGAAATCATCATCGATGCTCCTTGTGAAGACCTCATTAGCAATGGAGAAGATGCATGTCATGCATACATGCAGATGTTTTAGCAGTATGAGGAGGAACAAAAGCATGGTGAGCTCTCTTCCCCTCTGTTTGATGAAATTCCTTACTATTTTGATGAGGAGGATGACTACATTGAGGAGCTTGAGTTGGAGGAAGATTAGGAGGATATCTTTGAACATCTAGAGATCCTGATCGCTAAGGAGGAAAAGGAGAGGTCTGTCTTCCTTGAGGGAGGCCTTAAAGAAGAAAGTTTTGAACAAAGAGGTGATGTTCTATGGGATGAGAAATGATTTTGTGATTCCATTTTAGACATCACAACTATCACCCTTCTTCAAGAAGGCCAAAAGGAAGCAAAGGATGAGTTTGACAGAGTCTTCAATGAGGCAGAAGGAAACAAGTTAGATCATGATGCATTGCAAAGGGACTATACAGATCAAAGGGCTTATGGTGATGAGCCATCAACCATTGATTTCTTGGTGATAAGCACCAGTATGAAGGACCAACATTCAAAAAGCTTCTAAGAACAAACAAGATACACATACGTTGGGAGCATGTTCGAATTTGATCCACTCAGATACCAACCAATCCAGGTGACAGGCAAGCGGAGCAGGTCACCAACTCTCTTTTTCATTCAGCTACTTGCCTACCACCATAAGTCTTCTTGCCAAGAAGGGGGCTTAAGAAGTTTTCCCTTTGATCTAGGAAGGAGGTAAACATTCTTGGTTAGCTGTATATAGTAGTTTGTTTTCAGTTTCTTTCCCTGTTTTCCCTAAGTGTAGTTTGCACAAGTAGTGTTTTTTAGCCTTGTGTGTTTCCCTTTGTGTGTGGGGTAAAAGCTTCATGTTTTAATTCTTAGATATTTTGGGGCTATTGCTAACTTTCTTCAAAGCTGCATCTGATTCCGTGCCTAATGGACTGCAAGGCAACTAGTCTTTAAGCATAACAGGCATGCTTCCCCTGGGAGTCACCAATTTGTTGACCATTTTTTGCCCAATAGGCCAAAAATTAGTCCCCTTCTATCCCTGCTATTCTAAGCCATTTCATTTTCTAATTTTGCATGAATTTGTTCATTTCTATGGACTCTGTAGGTTTTAGATTTCTACGGACTCAACAGGTTAGTCATTTGGTGCATGAAGGATCAATTCAGAAAGTTCTAGGTTTTACAAGGCTTCTTTGGCCTCTGGTCTAAAAAAAATCACAAGAAAATTTGGCATGGTTGAACCATTGAACCAGTTCAATGCTTTGGTTCAACTTCTAGTTCAATCGCTTGGTTTGTCACCTAATTCAATGCCTTGGTTCAATGCCTTGGTTCAATCGGCCTTAGTTCATTGAACCAGTTTAATGACAAGTTCATCAACAAAGTTCAAGGCCTTGGTTCAGTGGTTAAAGTTCAATGCTTCGGTTCAACACTTTGGTTTAACGCAGAGTTCAATTGGCAAAGTTCATCAGATGGTTAAATTATTCGGTTCACTCAGTCGGTTCATCAGCTTGGTTTAATGCACTGGTTAAAAGCTTGGTTCAATCAGCAAAGTTCATCAGATGGTTTGATTACTCAGTTCACTCAGTCAGTTCATTGGCTTGGTTTAAAGCTCAAGTTCAATGTGTTGGTTCAACCATTGGTTCAATCACACAGTTCAATCAGGCTTAGTTCAAACGTAAGGTTCATCACTTGATTTAATTTAGTTGGTTCAATGCATTAGTTCAACACTTCGGTTTAATCAGTTTGGTTCAATGTCTTAGTTCAATGTTTAAGATCAGTGGCATGAGTTCAAGTGGTAGTCGGTTTAATCGCTTGGTTCAATGCCATCGAATCATCAGTTTAGTTCAAGCGACTCGGTGTGCAGTCTTGAACCATTGAACTGTTAAACCAATTTTTGGTTCAATGGGTTAGTTCAAAATTTTGGTTTAAGGGCTTTAGTTTAGTACGTGGTTCAAAGCACATGGTTTGATGCTTGGTTCAATCGGCTCGGTGCACAGTGTTGAACCAATTAAAGTGATTGAATCGTTGAACCAATTTTGGTTCAACGGATTAGTTTGATGGGTTGGTTCAATGAAGTGCCCTAAAGCCATAGGTCTAAAAGCCCTTGTAGAGGGCAGTTCAAGATCCAAATGTCCTTGCAGAGGGTAGAGAGAGCTTCAAAAGAGCCAAAGGGATTCAAAAGGCATGCCGAAGACTTAAGTCAGAATTTCTTTGGACTTTTTGTCCAAAGGAATTCCTTTAGATAAAAGGCCTTAAGGAATTCAGGGAAGGGATTTTCAAAGGGCCCAAAGGTGTAAAAAAAGTCAAAGAGCCCACAAAAAAGTCAAAGTGGCCAATTCCCGTAGACTTTTTATCTATGAGAAAAAGCCTGAAGCTCAGAAAAAGCCACAGGAAAGACCTGATGACTTTTGTCGAGGACAGTGACATACTAAAAAATATCAAATTTAAGGAGATGAACTAGCCATTGGGTGACAGCCATGTGAATGTCAAATATAACATAGTGAAGTAGCCATTTGTGTTTTGAACTATCTGAGTGCCAAATCATGAAAAGGACCCAAGGAACACAGTGACCCACCAGAAGATCACCCTCGAGGGCTGAGAGAGTAAGAAGAAGACAAGGAGCAGAAATGATAAAGCATTCAAGTGGCGAAGGGAAGGTGAGTTATTGCAATTGAGTGGCGTGACCTATTTTTCTCTAGCTGGCATTTATGAGGGGACAAACAATAATCTATTTATAGAAAAGAGGTGCAGCCATGTTCTTACATTAATGTTTGAATGCCAAAGTCAATTTTGGCAATTATACAACATTGTTCCAGTAGGCCTTTTCTGAGAAATGACATCAGTAGCAGTGATCTTCCTCTTCTCGATGTGTTTAGCGCATATGGGCCACTTGTAAAAAAAGGTGCCAAAATCTTTCCCACCAAATTCTCTTCCTCTTTCTATAAATTGTAAACTTCTCATTCAAGAAAAGGATCCACTCTCTTAGCCTGTAAGGCAAAACTCTACCCAAAATCTCTCAGGCTTGTAAGGCAGAGCTCTATCAAAATTTTATCTTGAATTGAAACATAGCATTTTTACCTCCATTCTGAGTTTTGCATCTTTAGTATGTGTTTATGCCTTGATTCTGTGTTAAGTCATTTTCATAATGCTTTCAAAGGATGATTTTAGCATGTCTGGTGTATTTTTTGAGTTTCCTTTTACAGGTCTATCAGAAGTGTCCCTAGAGGAGTATAGGTGAAGTGGATAGGTTGTTGCAGTGTGTCTCAGAACACCTCTGGTAGTTATTTCCTCCTTGTATCTCCACAGACCCCTGACCCATTGATGCAGAAGGTTTTCTCATGTCAGATGAAGTGTATGGGAGCTTGTTCTTAGTGGAAAGTGTATGTTTGGGTGGAGTAGATCAACCTTTCTTGGTGTATCACCTTTTCTTTTCATAGGCTTAGGTTCTATTTTTAGCATCTCTTTCTCTCTTTTCATCCCCCCCTTTTTACATTTTTTGTTAGCAGTAAGAGAAACTAGGGCCTAAATGATACATTAGAGGGAGCTAGCCCTTATCTAGAGACTCTCCCTTCTAGCTTCGCCAGTCCCACAGGTGAGAGGGGAGTTTCCATTGTTGCATGTGGAAGGGCGGGAGCTAGGCGTCCTGCCCCCAGGTGCAATCAACTACATCAATAGAAGTGAAACCCTAAAGCAAATTAAATTTGAATCCCTAAGTAGAAATTTATTCATCCTTGATTCAATGTTTGGGTTCAACATTTTTTTTACTTATTTCATGATTAATGTGATCTAAATGAAGTAAAACTATGAGTATTCATATTATGTAAAATATGACAGTAATTTTAAAAATTTGAATGTAAAATGGAAAATTGATATTACACTAATATGATTAGAAATTAAAAAATTAATATGAAAGACATGTACTTAGCTTATTTGTATATTTTGATGCTCACTATGTTTGTCATTATCATTGAATTTTTTTTTGTTTGCTCTATAATTGTCTATAGCAGGAAAAATGAGCTCAAACCCTATGCTAATGCTGCCAGTGAAACTCAAACCCCTATGATAATCAATATTATATAGGCTAAAATGACATTGTCCCTATTGAATGTGAATTCTATGATGTCTCAGACCATTTATCCTACACATATATGCCTAATGTGTGCATAATCACATTCAGTCATGTGCGATGATCTTTATTTTCCTTATCTTTGTTGTATAACCCCAATCGTACTTTTGACACCAAGATGTCCTTTGAAAAATGGGTTAGATTTTTGGGTTAGATATCCCCAACCACTCCTTATAAAGTGACTAAGAATTTATTATCTTCTAATAATATGAAGATCACTTAAATTGCATATGGTTCTCCCACCTGGGTGTGTGCATGTACCATTGTGATCAATCTATAGTGCAATGTAAGATTTGGATTTTGACACTTGGCACCATGTAACTTTGACATGTGTTTATATTCATACTTAGCTCTTATACTTTTATTTTTAGTAATATTCAAAAATGTATGTCTTTGTGATAATGCCTCAAGAGAGATGTAATTGGTTTCCCTAGTTTTGTTAAGACTTACCAAGATGGGTATAACCTTAATATTGATTTGCCTTTATAATTGAATATTTGATATTTTTCACTATGATTGACATAGAAAGAATGTTTACATGAACCTAATAGATAATTTTTAATTTAAAAAATAACCATTGAATATTCTTGGACACTATTGGCAGAGGTAGACAATTACAAAAAATTGTAATTGTTTGACTATTACTGATATTTTCATAAGAGTGAAAATAATGATCTAAGATATAAAGATAAATTGTTTAGGATTATAGAAGGCCCTTGCATAGACTAGTATGATCATGAATACACATATCAAGTAAATTAGGTTATCCAAACATGTGGGTGGATAGATAGAGGGAAAATGTGCACAAGATTCAAATTTTTAAGAAAATTCTAAATTTGTCAAGGTGTGAAAAATTTGAAGTTATCAATGTGTACAATACCCAATTTATGTATCTACAATTCCATAAATTTTAATAAATTATTTAATATAGTAGTGAAAATAAAATTATGGATCAGGATGGAAGAACTAAGTGTCCCAACTCATTATAAGGTGGTTGTTCATAGACTATATCAATGAGTCAAGGCCAAATTAAAACTCATGCAAAGTTATTTGAGTGCTTTGGGAGTAACATAGGAATCAAATAAGGCCTCTCTTTATCACCTACTTTTTAAAAGTTATATATAGACAAGGTAAAATAATGAATAGATAGATATGGAGGTGAAGGGGTTCACTTGGTATAATATGTGGTGAAACTCCTATTTTATGTTGATGATATAATTTTTATTGAAAAAATAATCAAATATTTGAGAAACCACTTGCATGCACTATAACTCTTTTATAAATAAGTTGGCATGCAAATTAATATTAGTGAAACCAAGGTACTGGTCTTCTGCCTAAAAATTAAACATTTAAACTTCCAACTTAAAGATGACCTTATTAAAGTGGTATTGAAATACAAGTATATTCATTTAGATTTTCACAATAAACAAAGTTGGGATACATGTAGAATGAAAAATCAACTAGGTGGATGGAATGTTCTCTATAGGTAGAAAAATAGATGTAGGATTCTAGAGCTATGGATTGGAAGACCACCAGGGTCCTATTTGGGTTACTTTTCACCCTCATGGTGTTGTATGTTTTTGCTTTATGGTAAAGTGGATCTAGGTCTTAACAACACCACAATAAACCATAGAAGAAAGCAAATATAGTAGATTTGATATAAATACAATAAATAAATATATGAAATGTAGCTAAATGGAAATGAATAAATTACTTTAAGATGCAAAAATTTGACAAAGGGTGTTTATAGATATGTATTTGATTTATGAATTACTATAGTCACTCAAATTTAGTCATGAATACTTGATAATGTCAGTTTTGGCCTACTTTCACATTAAATTATTTGAGCACTTATTTGGTCCTATTTCACTACATGACTATATCCTAATTACTTGTATGGGTCAATCCATCGTAAAGTTGATATTTTACACCTACCTAAATATTTTAAATCTCTAAAAATCTCTCTAAAATTATGTATAAACATTCAAAATCCTAAGACCCAAACTCACCCTTTTTAGACAAAATCAACCTGCACAGGATGGTATTGGTAGTCGACCCTGACCCTATACGTTGATATTAACACTTTACCCAACAATGACTCTTTTCAAAAGTTAAAACCTCCCTTATAGGTTGGTATATATTTTAAAGATAGGTATGATGATGTTTACCTCTTTTGGATTGCTAAAAAAGCACATCTAAGACAATTATTCTACCACTTAGAAATTTCATTATTGAGTCACAATTACACTATTGCACATTGAGAAAATATTCCCTATTCTTCTAAATTCAATTCTATTCATTTGAAGTATCCCTTATCCAAGTCATAAACATATTATATTTGAGTCAAGTAAAACATTATCAAGCACTCAAGGCATCTCTAGATGCATATATGTAGTAAAAATAAAACTATTACACTAATCACTCTAGGTGAGAGAAGTATATGGGCTTAAATTCCATCCTTGAAGTATTGGACACGTAAAAAACATTCAATCATCATGGGGGTGATTAGTGTTGACTTAACTCATTAAACTTTCCCCTTTATTTTTGAAAGTTTTTAGTTATTGTAAGCCATATTAGGGTTTCAACCTTGAAGAGGTCATTTGTGCATGACTGAAGGTCAAGATTATGGACACAATCATATTTCAAGAAAATGTAAGTGAATGTTCCCTATATTTCCTATTTTACCTTAGAGGTCAAGATCGAATCACATAGGATAATAATGATAATAGATCCTGTCTACTTCTAGTTGGTTCTAAACCACAAAAATGACAGTCCATGTTTTAGTTTCACATACAATAAAGTATGATTTGATTAGTTGTAGTCATCTCCTAGTCATGCACAATCAACCTATAGGAATAAAAAAAAATGAAGTCTTATTATGTTTTTCATATCTAGCTTCTTTCATTCAATCATGTTTTGTTAATTTTAATACTTTACTTTCAATCTACTAGTTGTAAATTATTTACAACACTTTATACCCTTCTATTAATTTTATCTTGATTAGAGTTAATAACTAATTAATTCCAAATTTTTATAAAATATAATGGTGAACCCAAACCTTTGTTTTTGAGCTTTTGCTTTTTGAATTACTATTAGGGTTTCCTCTATTAGGGTTATTATTTGATTCTCTAATTTTTGGATCAAAATGGCTCTATTTTTATAATTATTAGAGGTTTTTATTAGTCTATTTAAAGAATCAAAAGACTATTTTTTTTAGTCAAAAAATATTGTATGGATTTTCCAAAAATTGTAATTTACTATTTGTAGTAAATTCATCCTATATGACGAACGGGGCACTGATTCTTAAATTAGTTTATGGGTTTCCTTTAACTATTATTTCTAATTAAAAACTTCTCTTAGATTATAAAAACACCTAAAAAATATCTTGGAATCGTTATTTCTTTATTGTGCACATCAAATCTTGGTTATATGGGTTATTTTTGGTGTATAATTTTTAATTTAAGTAATGATTGTTCTAATTGCATGGTGTCAGCTAAAATTATTCAATATATTTAATAATCATGTAATAAATTTGGTAACACTAATATAAAATAGAAATAGGGTTTCAATCAGTCATAATACATCTTCTATGTCTATGGAATCCCATAAAAATGAAGGTAACCAACAAGTCCTTTGTTGGTAGCCTAGGGGTCACCCATGTACTGTCCTTATGCACACTCCAACACTTAGCCTTTATAATTTAATGCTAACACATCACACAAGTTTATTTTCAAGCTTAACCAAAGCACAAAGAGGTCAACTGAGCTAGGTCAAGGTTAGTTTGTAATGGTAGCAGTTATTAAATTATCATGCATGTTTACTTGCACACATAGTGGGGGGGTGTACTAGTGGAGTCTTTTATACTATCTTACTAACATATGGTTTCAAGAAGACATATGTGTGAATGTAAATATAAGACATTATTCTATCAAATTAGTCATTTGATCAACACATAAGACTTTGTTACATGTAATATTATCATAAACAAAAGCATAGGCTCACTAGTTCATCAACATAAGGCAACAAGGTTAAACTAATGTATAAGCACATAGTTTACATCAATGTTCATCACTTAAATATACAAAATTTCATGATAATAATGTTAAAATACTAAATAACCATAATCAATGAAAATGACAACATTAACAATAGCCTTTCTCATTACTTACTAGTCTAGGATTACAAAGCTCATAGTGGTGCTCAAAGGCATTTGACATTATTATAGGTAACCATGTGTAATTACCTAAAAGTGATATTTGAGTGATAAGAGTGATACTTGAGACAACCTATTCCTATCTTATACCTAGACCTATCCTAAATCCTATTATCACACTTTTCTAGCCTTTGTGTAGACCATAAGCATCCCTAGTCAACTTAAATGTAGTCTTAGACCCTCATTTACTAATCCTAGCCCTTCGTGCTCAAAATTTTACCAGTTGGGCATTAGTGCCACATTCAAGACACTAGAGCCATGTGGCACTAGTGCCACAAATTGGTGCTAATGTTCTTTACCTTATCTTTCTTGAATGAATATATTATCAAAGGTTAAATGCTCCTAAGGTTAGCCTAAACATCTTTTATTGTCCACACAAGCTACGTAACACTATAAATACATGAATTTTAAACCTCTATCCACTAGATGGAGATGAGATGGAAAAAACCTATTCAAACATAAAAAAACTTGAGCAAAATCAAGGTTATTAATCCATATTATGACCTAATTCTACATAGTACCATTTATAACTGCCCTAAGCTTAGATTTTCCATATTTTGAATCTCAAGCACACTCAAAGCATTCAAGACCACTACTATTATAGCATCACTTGCACTTTCACAAAAAATTAGTTGGGGAGAAAGACACCATAATTTATCCCTATTTGGATTATTAGTATGCAAGCAACTCTCTTCATTGTGGGGTGTTGAGGATGTCTAGCCTATCCTACTAACAAACACACTTTTTAGCTCACACCTTATGTGCAAGGAGGATTAGGGTTTGCATCATAAATCAAATATTAAAAGCATAATAATGAGTTTTATACTTCATGCATGCATGAATAAAACTAATAAAAATAACCATAAATGCACTAAGAAGTTTAGATCAGTCTTGTATAGAGGATATTAGTGCCATTTTTAGGACATTAAAGCCACATGGTGCTACTGTGCAAATGTGGCACTACTATCTAGGAGTGGTTCTAATATAGGGATCTAGTTAATGACACTAAAGCCTATTCATATACTAGTTTACAATAATTAAATCTTCCATATCAGGTGTTTTCCAAATAAGTCTTTATTTACACATATTTATTACTAATTTTAGAAAGTCAAAGCTAGTCAAAATCTATAACAAATCAGAGGTTATTTTATGTATATTATTTCACTGATTTAGACTACTCAACCCTTTAATTAAAAATAGGATTTACATTAGTAAAACCCTAAAAGGTTAAATAATTTGGTGAACCTGACTTACTTTGAATATTTCTCAAACCCTAACCCTCAATGCTCTTAGGGTTTGTATCATTTTTCTGTTTATGCTCAGATTTTAATTCTAAAATTTTAGATTTGTTTCAATATTTGCTTTTTGAAATATTTCTAATATTAAAATATTTTAAAGGTTCAAAATATATGACTTATTTTATTACTTTCCAAACCATAATGGTAGAATTTAACAATCAATTTGATGAGATTGATAAGAAATAATTACAAGATTTTGTGTCCAAACATGTGGATATGCAAGATGGCCTCATCACTATTTGTCCAGGATCCTACTCCTTAAGAGCACACTTGATTACCTTGTATAAGCAACTAAACACAGAATTTAATCAGAAGTAAAATGTAACTAGAATTTAGAAATAACACAGAATATGAGAGACAATACAATCTTGTATTAACACTCTTCCAAAAAGAAATACAATGAAGAAATCACACTCTTCCCATGCCTCTTGGGTGTACTAGTAATTCTCCCTTAAGATTTCTCTCTCTCAATTACAAACCAATCAACTCAAACATAGAGTTGTTGTTTCCACTAGTTAGTAACAATACTACCGGTACACCAAGTACTCAAAGTACTCCAAGTAGATCTCCCTGATCTTGCTCCTTGTTGTGTTGCAGATCTCCTTGATCTTGCTACCCCGAAGATCTCCTTTGACCTTGCACACACACACCTATAGATCAAATGACCTTACTTACCATGTAGATCTTCCTTGATCTTGCACAACCTGTAGATCAACCTGGTCTTGCACACCTGCAAACCTTCTAGATCTGACACACCTAGAAGAACCCTTGTCCTTGTCCTTTGCAAGTCCTTATGATCCTTCAAATTACAATACAACCCCATGGGTC
This sequence comes from Torreya grandis, assembly GCA_037957365.1. NCBI lineage: Eukaryota > Viridiplantae > Streptophyta > Pinopsida > Cupressales > Taxaceae > Torreya > Torreya grandis. The sequence goes on from JARHVA010000788.1 coordinate 801,332, forward strand.
TCTTAAATAGATCCCATACAAACAATAATTAGACTTCCTAATTACAATAATTAGAAACACAAACTCAAGACTAAAATTAGTCTTTTACATGCAAACTAACATCCATCTAAAATTAGACTAGTTTTAGAAGCGCATGCAAATGTACACACACACAGGTTGTCGACGTCAGTTCCTATCTGACTGATGTCGGATGACCCCTAACCAATGTCAGTTGCTATGCACACTAAATATGACCAACGTCGGTTGGCCCGATTGACGTCAGTTTCTCTATAACTCAGTAACCTCCTCTATTTGCATCAGTGAAGCTTTTAGCTCCACAACCTAACAATCTCCCACTTAGAGATAAACAACTGCACCTATAACTGTACCTGTACATCATCTAATTTTGTTTCTTGGCTTGTATCCCTCTTCAAGTTCAATCTTGAAGACCAACCACCACATATCCTGTGGTGTTTCTCCTGTCATCCAAGTAACCTGCCATATCCGAATCTACATACCCATGTAGAGAAGTGCCTGACCCTGCATAGCATGAATCCCTACTGCTGGTCCCTCTCAGATACCTAAGAATCTACTAAACTACTTTCCAGTGCTCCTTTCCTAAATTGGCCATAAACTTGCTAACAATTCTCACTGCTTAGGTAATATCAGGTCTAGTACTCATGTACTCAACCTCATCATGTGATTTGGGACACTGTTCTGTGAACTGTCCATCCATAGGTGTGCTAACTAGTTTTACATCCTGCATATTGAACCTCTCAACTACCTTATTCACATAATAATCTAGAGACAAAATCAACCTGTGACTTTCCCTGTCTCTAGAAATACTCATGCCAAAGAATTTTGCTACTCCCAAATCCTTCATGGCAAACCTCTGAACTAACTTTACCTTTAGCTCAACAATCTCCTGCATGTGTGACCCTGCAACAAGAATATACACTACATACAGTAACAAGATAATGTAGATAATATTATCCAACCTGGTAAAGTAAACACAATGGTCACATTGACATTGAATAAAGCCATGCTTTGTCATACACCTGTCAAACCTTAAACACCATTGTCCTGCAGCCTGTTCAAGACCATATAACCTGGCCTTATGTCTCACATGTCCATTCTCTCCTTTCTTTAACCTAGGAATCCATTCATCTTTCAGTGCTTTCATCCTGGCTAGAAACTCTACCAAATCTCCCATTTGGTTCTTTTCCAAAGAATTCATGTCATGCTCCCACTGTTTCCTAGATTCTACCTACTTTGCCTCTTCAAAACTTCCTAGTTCTTGACCATCAGTGATCAACAAGTAGTATAAAGAAGGGGAATAATGAATTTGAGGCTTACTTACCCTTTCAGTCCTCCACATGGGCATTTGAGACTCCTTGATAGCTTACTATCCGCCCAAAATCTATTCTGACAGTGATCGATCTCGGTCACCTCTAGCCGACCCTGGTCTGCACCTGACCAATGTCGATTCCTCTTGATCACTAATGTCAGTTCCCTAACTAACATTGGTGTCCACCTGCCTGACACCATCAACTCTGATCTGCACATGACCAACATTAGTACCTGCCTAATCAATGTCAGTTCTCACCTGACTGACGTCGGTAACTATGTTTTCTTGTGAGTGATGACTTTTAGTCGTGAGCTCACTTTGGATCATAACCTTGTCCAAACTACCCTAATCAAAATTATTTAGCCCCTTGAGTTGATCTCTGTCCATCATCTTCTCCATGAAAGTGAAGGATTTTTAGTTCTTAAGTTTGTCAGAGACATCAAACTTCCTCTTAAGAACATGCATTCCCTTCTTACTCATGTGACCAAGCCTACAGAGCCACATATTTGCATCTACATCTAAAGTAGATAAACCAGAAGGAGAATCAGTAATTCAAGTAGATAGAAAAAGAGTACCTACTTTCTTACCACATGCTAATTCAAGTGCACCCTTGGAAACTTTCCAAGATTTCGTTGTGAGAGTAACTATGCAACCCTCATCACCCAACTTTCCTATAGAAATTAGACTCCTCTTTAGGACTGGGACATGCATGACATCCTTCAACACCCATGTGTTGCCTATTTGCAATTTCAGCTGCACTTACCCTTTGCCAACAATTTGACAAGGCTCACCAACCCCTAAATAAATCTTTCCAAAGTCTCCATGGACATAATCATGGAAAAATAATCTATTTGGGGTTGCATGGAAAGAGGCAACAAAATCTAAAACCCAAGATTCTACTTTATCCAAGGAACATATAAGAGCATTCCATGTAACAATACCTGCATCATTTGCTTCTTTATTTCCTTCATGCTGATCTTCTACCAACCAACAATCTTTCTTTACCCACTCTATCTTTCCATAATACAGTAATTGATAATTCTTGCCATTGAATTTCTCCATTCTTAGTGTATTTTCTTTTGCCATTGCTTTACTCCCACTCAATCAGAAACCCATGAGAGTGACCTGTAATCAACAAACACTTAACACACTCTGAAACCAAGGTGTTAGTGAACCAAGCTCTAAACCAAGCTCTGAAGAACCTGCTCTGATACCAATTGTCCAGGATCCTACTCCTTAAGAGTACAATTGATTACCTTGTGTAAGCAACTAAACATGGAATTAAACTAGAAGTAAAATTAACTAGAATTTAGAAACAACATAGAATATGAGAGACAATACAATCTTGTATTAACTCTCTTCCAGAAGGAAATACAATGAATAAATCACACTCTTCCCACATCTCTTGGGCATACCAGTAATTCTCCCTCACAATTTCTCTCTCTCAATTACAAACAAAATTAACTCAAACACAGAGTTGTTTCCACCAGTCAGTAACAATACTGCCAGTACCACCACTGAGTACACCATGTACTCCAAGTAGATCTCCCTGATCTTGCTCCTTGTTGTGTTGTAGATCTCCTTTGAACTTGCTACCCCACAGATCTCCTTTGACCTTGCACACACACACACACACTTGTAAATCAACTGATCTTACTTACCATGTAGATCTCCCTGATCTTGCACACTTGCAAATCAACTTGGTCTTGCACACCTGCAAACCTAGATCTTACATACCTTGGAAGAACCCTTGTCCTTGCCTTTGTAAGTCCTTATGATTCTACAAATTATAATACAGCCCCATGGGTCTCTTAAATAGATGCCATACAAATAATAATTAGACTTCTAAATTAAAATAATTAGAAATGCAGACTCAAGACTAAAATTATTCTTTTACATGCAAACTAATTGTCCATCTAAAATTAGACCAGTTCTCGAAGTGCATGCAAATGCATGCACACACAGGTTGCTGACGTTGGTTCCTGTCTGACTGATGTCAGCCGACTCCTAACTGATGTCGATTTCTATGCACACTAAATATGACCAACGTCAGTTGGCCTGACTGACATCAATTTTTATGCAACTCAACAACCTCCTCCATTTGCATTAGTGAAGCTTTTAGCTCCACAACCTAACACTATTTTTTAGGAAGAACTCAAAAAATCAAACAATGGTCAATCCTAAACTCCCCTAGATAGTAAAATTATTCTACCTATAGTGGGGCCAACTCAACTAGCATAACTTAAAATTCTAATTCGATAACCTTCAGTGATAACTACACCTCTTGTGGCTAGTTCCTCCACTCTATATGTATAATCCCTTATGCATGAGGTTCATACTTTGCAGGATGAGGTGTTACATCTTGAGAAGGGAGCCACTGGGACATCACATGCCTTGGATTCTAATATTCTCTTGCATATACATTGGGCACATCACATAGTGGAAAATCACTTGCCATCTAGATTCATGGCACCTAAGCTTACATCATATGATGGAAAGGGTGACCCAGAGCACCATCTCAAAGCTTTTCACACATAATGTTTGGATTACATGTCCAATGATTGGATTCTCATGAAGTTGTTTCCACTAAGTTTAAAATATTGTTCCCTACAATTGTTTTATGACTTACCAAATCAATCTATCACCACATTCAATTCTTTGACAGACATGTTTTTAGCACACTTATATCAGTGACAAGATATCTTATGCCCAAGTTACATAGTTGAAACAAATTTAAAATGAACCTATTGTAGAATACATCTTATGATACAATACTATTTTAGCTAAATTAACTAGCCCCATGATAGACAAAAAGCTTTAGGAAATCTTCACACAAAGTTTTTAACCAACATTACATGAAGCTATCTTGTTTAAGAAGTTTCCTACATTCACAGATTTGTGCCACAAAGTAAAATAATGAAAGGTTAAACTTTTATCAATGAGAAAACTAAAGTATACCAATGGATAAGAATCAAATATTAAGATTTAAAATAAATCTCCATACAAGGTAAGGGCCATTGAGAAAAAGAGTGATCAAAAGACCATAGTTAATGCAACTTCAAGCCATCTCCTAGATTGGTTTTATTCACCCATCAACGTTAAATCTTCACCAACCTTGTATAGTCACCAGCATAGGTTTTACAATAGCTCTTAGAATGCAATGTCATATATCTCCTTCCCATTAAATATGTTGATACAACACAACCTCTTCCAAATAACTATGATTCTAATGCACTCTGTGAGCATCACAGGGCACCAAGCAATACATCAAAAAGATGCATAAGCCTAACACATAAGATACAATATTTGATTGAGGCTAATATTATTGATGTGGGTACACCATAGAGGCATTGATAGTATAAAAAATATAAGCTAAGGCATTAAATATATTCTTAGATACATTTCCAAATCACATAATGAATGAGGTAGGGAGCACATCAAATGTTCACTACACATATTAGACACATCCACCACCAACTTCATATCATACTATTATAAAAGAGACACACCCATTGAATAACATCATTATCATGTACCCACTACATTTATAGCTAGACAAATCATCACCTTCTCATAATAGTAGATTGTTGATGATGATACATATTTATATGTACTCTTTATATGAGCATACATAGATCATCATCCTATCTAGAGTGTTATGGTTGACAATGGGTCAAACATTAACATGTGTAATATAACACTTTTATAGAATTTAGGATATTTAAATTAGGATATATTACTGACATATACTATTATTAGTGGTTTTAGTGGTCATGTTTATAACCCCATTTGGGAGATTGTGTTTCCATTACAAACTAGACCAACACATATAACCACTTGGTTCTTAGTCATACCTAGTGCATGCACATTTGACATGTTATTGGGTAGGCCATGGTTTTAATAGATATGAGACATCCCATCCAAAGTACATAGATTCCTAAAGTACATACATGAAAATCAAGTGGTCAAAGTTGAGGGTCTCCCATCTGAGTTTCCTCTACCTATCCCATAGGTAATTATAACACAGTCATCAGTTACAATTCCAACATCATTACTAGATATAACATAGTTATTAGTTACAACTTAGATTATAGTTATTATGGATACATCATAGAGTTTAGTAGAGACACTAGTGTAGGTAAGGTATACTCCTAATGTATCAACACATATGTTAGGTTGTGGAGCTAAATGCTTCACTGATGCAAATAGGAGAGGAGGTTGCTGAAGGTTGCTGAGTTGCAGAGAAGCTGGGGTCGGTCTGATCAGCCGACGTCGACAGGATAGCAGAGAGAAGCAACCGACGTCGGTCATATATCGGCCGACGTCGGTCACCTCCAGGCAGACAGGGACCGACGTCGGTCGCCTGTGTGGTTTTACTGCGAGTTAATTACGGGCAGTTGGTTGACGAACCAAGTGTTTGCATGATGAGTGCTAATTTTAGACTCATAGTTGTGGATCTAATTATTGTAATTAGATGTCTAATTATTGTTTGATGAGATCTATACAATAGACTCATGGTTGTATTGGAAAAGTTGTTCTAGTTTGAGTTGAGCAAAGTTTGTTCCTTCTGTGTGTGAGGTGAGCAAGGGTGTTCCTCCTAGTTCCATAGTACCAGGTGTAGGTGCTGGTTTTGGAGAGTCAGCTGGATTCTTCAGGAGTGTAGGATCTTGGTCATAGTTGCATGGCCTATATAGGAGATCTACATGGTAAGTAAGATCATTGATCTGTAGGTGTATGTGTGTGCAAGGTCAAGGTTCACAGGTGAGCAGAACCGTTGTTTGATTTGCAGGTGTGCAAGATCATATAGACAGCAACACAATAGGGAGCAGTATCAGGCAGGATCTACTTAGAGTACAGGTGTGTACTCAGATAGAGCTAAGAGGAAGGCAAGGGAGTTCCTTCCATAAGTATGGTCTGTTGAATTGCAGGTTGTTACAGGTTCATGGGAGATCTACTTGAAGTACCTTGAGTACTTGTTGAGTACGTGGAGTACTTGTGGAGTGCATGGAGCACTTGTGGTGTGCGTGGAGCATGAGAGGTGAACACCAACTCTGTATTTGAGTTGGGTGTTGGGACTTGAGAGGGAGAGCTTTGGGGAGAAGAATTACTGTTCACTTGAGGTGTGGCGAGCCTCTGAAGAGGTGGTGGAGAAGAAGTGGCATCTTCTTTATTATATTCTTTTCTGTATAAAGTGTTAATACAAGTTGTGTATTGTCTCTCATATGATGTGTTATTCTGAATTCTAGTTACTTGGTGAATCTGGTTAATTTCCACATATTAAGTTGCTTGGTTTGGTAATCAAATTGTGTGCTTCTCGTTTATATATCCCAACAAGTGGTATCAGAGCTAAGGTTGCAGGAAGCAGGTTTTGTGTTTGGTTACAGGGCACTCTCAGGGGTTTCTGATCGAGTGGGAGTAGAGCAACGGCAGATCAAAGTAAACTAAGGATGGAGGAGTTGAAAAGCATAGACGATCACTCACGGTCCGATGGAAAGAAAGAGCAGGTAAAAGGATATTGTTGGTTGGTAGCAGATCAGCATGAAGAAACTGAAGAAGCAGATGTTGCAGGTGTTGTTGCACAGGATGCTCTGGGAGGTTTCTTGGATAAAGTTGAATCTTGGATAAAAGATTCGGTTGCCTCTTTTCATGCAGCCCCAGGTAGAGGAGCTAGTGAGCCTTGCCAAAGGATTGGCAAAGGGGAAGTGAAGCTGAAATTGCAGGCGGCCAACACATAGGTGTTGATGAAGGTCATGCAGGTCCCAGGTTTGGAGATTTGGCTAATTTCTTTAGAAAGATTGGGTGATGAGAGATGCACAAGAACTCTCACAGCGGTAGCACTTGAATTAGCTGGTGGTAAGAAAATAGGTATACTTTATCTACTTGTTTATATTACTGATTCTTCTTCTGTTGTGGAGACGTGGCTTCATAGGCTTGGTCACATGAGCAGGAAGGAGATGCATGTTCTTAAGCGGAAGACGGATATATTTGACAGGCTTAAGAACTGGAAAGCCTTGGTGTACTTGGAGGAGATGACAGACAGAAACCAGTGGATGGGGCTGGATACTTCTGAGCAGACCAATTTGGACATGTGTTTTGATTCAAAGGAGCTCACAGGTAAAAAGTCATCACTCACAGGTGAACACAAGTACCGGCATCGGTCAGGAAGAACTGGTGTCGAATAGACAGGTGCCGATGTCAGTCATGTATAGACCGAAGCTGGCAGTGTCAGGCAGAGTAAGACTGACGTCGGTCAGGGGGACCGATGTCGACAGTAGGTAAGACAGATGTCGGTCAGGAGGACCGACGTCGGCAGTAGGGACACCAGTGCTGGTAGGTTGGTAGTCAGGGACAAACGCATGGAACTGATGTTGGTCGGATGCAGACTGTGGGGTGGTCGAGGTCGGTCACTGTAATGAATTTTGGGTGGACAACATGTTGTCAAGGAGTCTCAAACACCCATACGGAGGACTGAAGGCATAAGTAGGCCCTCAAATTCATGTTCCTCTTCTTTATACTTGTTGCTGATTGTAGAGCAGGAAGGATCCAGGAAACAGGTGGGAGCATGGCAGGATTATGATGCAAAACTAGACGGGTGTTCTGGTAGGTTTGCCAGCTGGATGAAAACACAGAGACGAATGGATGCCTTAGTAGAAGAATAGAGAGAACGGATATGTGAGATGGAAGACCAGGTCATATGGTCTTGAGGAGCTGCAGGACAGTGGTACAAGTTTTGACAGGTGGAGGACGAATCACGGCTTCAGTCAATGTCAGGGTAACTACTGTGGTTTGTCTTACCAGGTGGATGATGAGTCATGACATCATTCTATTGCTGTATGTAGATAGTATGCTAGCTAGCAGGGTTTGTACATACAGGGTTTTGCTGAGCTAAGGGTAAGATTAGTTTCAGTGGCATGTCATGAGGAGTTTGGAGTAGCAGAATTCTTTGACATGGGAGGCATGAAGATCACAGGTAGATTTTGTCTCCAGTGGGAGCTGATGTGAATCAGGTGTTGGCGAGGTTCGAGATGCAGAGCCAGAGCACACTAAGGGCTGGATAGGTACAGTGTCCAAAATCACATGAGGTCTGGTATAGGCCTGAGTATTCCCATGCAGTGGGAGCTGTCAGAGAGTTAGGAGCCAATTCAGGGAAGTGGGCTCTCAGGGATTTGAGAGGGACTAGCAGCAGGTATACATGCAGGGTCAGGACTTCACTACATGTGTTTGTAGGTTCGGATGTGGCAGGGTACTCGGATGACAGGTGGTACAGCACGGGATGTGTGGTGGGTTGTCTTCAGGATTGAGCTTGAAGAGGGATACAAACCAGGAAACAAATTAGATGAAGTATAGGTACAGGTACAGTGCAGCTATTTATCTCCAAGTGGAAGATTGTTAGGTTGTGGAGCTAAAAGCTTCACTGATGCAAACAGGAGAGGAGGTTGCTGAGTTGCAGAGAAGCTGGGGTCGGTCTGATCAGCCGATGTCGACAGGATAGCAGAGAGAAGCAACCGACGTCGATCATATATCGGCTGACGTTGGTCACCTCCAGGCAGACAGGGACTGACGTCAGTCGCCTGTGTGGTTCGACTGCGAGTTAATTACGGGCAGTTGGTTGACGAACCAAGTGTTTGCATGATGAGTGCTAATTTTAGACTCATAGTTGCGGATCTAATTATTGTAATTAGATGTCTAATTATTGTTTGATGAGATCTATATAATAGACTCATGGTTGTATTGGAAAAGTTGTTCTAGTTTGAGTTGAGCAAAGTTTGTTCCTTCTGTGTGTGAGGTGAGCAAGGGTGTTCCTCCTAGTTCCACAGTACCAGGTGTAGGTGCTGGTTTTGGAGAGTCAGCTAGATTCTTCAGGAGTGTAGGGTCTTGGTCACAGTTGCATGGCCTATATAGGAGATCTACATGGTAAGTAAGATCGTTGATCTGCAGGTGTATGTGTGTGCAAGGTCAAGGTTCACAGGTGAGCAGAACCGTTGTTTGATTTGCAGGTGTGCAAGATCATATAGACAGAAACACAACAAGGAGTAGTATCAGGCAAGATCTACTTGGAGTACAGGTGTGTACTCAGATAGAGCTAAGAGGAAGGCAAGGGAGTTCCTTCCATAAGTATGGTCTGTTGAATTATAGGTTGTTGCAGGTTCATGGGAGATCTACTTGAAGTACCTTGAGTACTTGTTGAGTACGTGGAGTACTTGTGGAGTGCGTGGAGCACTTGTGCTGTGCGTGGAGCATGGGAGGTGAACACCAACTCTGTATTTGAGTTGGGTGTTGGGACCTGAGAGGGAGAGCTTTGGGGAGAAGTATTACTATTCACTTGAGGTGTGGCGAGCCTCTGAAGAGGTGGTGGAGAAGAAGTGGCATCTTCTTTATTGTATTCTTTTCTGTATAAAGTGTTAATACAAGTTGTGTATTGTCTCTCATATGCTGTGTTATTCTGAATTCTAGTTACTTGGTGAATCTGGTTAATTTCCACATATTAAGTTGCTTGGTTTGGTAATCAAATTGTGTGCTTCTCGTTTATATATCCCAACAACATATGCATAATCTCCCATAAAAACCATTATTAGAGAGACTCTTGCATCATAGATATGTCAGTTATTCTATAGGGCCTTCCTCTACTCAGTTTATATTGAGACCAATATTATTATGTTCTTAGGGTTCTACACATAAGACACCTATATCACCTTCAACTTCTCCTACCTGATGGGTTCCTAAGACCACTACAGTTCATAAGACACTATAGTTAGTGCCACATATTCTTAACTCCATTACATAGGAAGATACATATACAAATTACTTAGTACAATAGATTATAAGATCATAATTTCCCTTTCACATAACACACATGATCATAGTCCCTTATTTGACATAGGTCACAATGATAGTGAGTCTCTCATGAGACTCATCGGTTAGTATGGTTCCTACCCTTTTGTACATACTTTTCTTCTCTCTTGCTCATTGTACATAGTTAATTTTCATGTTGCTTGTACATAGCTTATATCCATAAAATATAAAAATAGTATAACATGTCAAAAAACATAAAAACATTCAAATAAAAATTACACATTGTATGCATTGCTATGTTTACATTTCTTATATTTGGTAGAGACTACATGTGTTAGCTATATTAGTATAGTTAGTTTTATCATACTACATACTTCACTTGTTCTTGTCAAGTGCTTGCAGATTTCATACAAGACTCAGGTCCACTACACTAATCTAAAATCTCTATCATCTACCCACTAGGGGCATATACATAGATTCATGGTTGTTCAATTGACACATTCACCCACTTGGGGGAATCTTATACATAATTTATATTACTAGGTTTTATCCTTGCACTTTATACATTCTAGTTGTAACATTGTTATATCTTGATATTGATCATTGCTCCTCATACTCAATTTTTTTCTACCTATTACTACTTTAGACTCAACATATGTACATCCTATCTCTTACACATATTTGTACTACATTCATGCATCCTTTCATTTCTTGCTTTCACAATTTATACTTGATTATATTTTATATGCTTTTTCTATTCGAGGGCATTTGAATATGCCATTGTTCTTTAGCTCTACACCACTTCTATTCATAGTATGTATGCCTTGGACATGTGCCCATGTCCCTTACATGTGTTTTCTTAATTATGTATGTGGACATTTGAACTGTTAGGCATGGGATATACTGAGAGGGGGGTGAATCAATATATAATATATCTTATAAACTTTACCTTAATCAAATTCCACTTTAACATACTTTCAAGATATGAAATAAAACTGAAATAACAAACACCATACAAGATAGAAAGAGACACCAGATTTAACATGGAAACCCAATGTGGGAAAAACCATGGAGAAAAATCTCAAGTATATGAATGAGCACCAACTCAAAACACAATATTCATAAGCACCAACTTGTAGGAGCACCAACCCATTTTTTGAGCACCAACACAACAACTATTCATGAGCACCAACTCATAGGAGCACCAAACCCTTTGCTGAGCACCAACACTAACAATTCATGAGCACCAACCCACAGAAGCACCAACCCCTTTACTGAGCACCAACACAACAACAATTCATGAGCACCAACCCCCAGGGACACCAACCCCTTTGCTAAGCACCAACACAACAACAATTCATGAGCACCAACCCATAGAAGCACCGACCCCTTTGTGTATACCACACAACTATCTCTGAATGTTTCTATCTCAACAAATGATAGCTCATTACAATATCTCTTTCCTCTCTCACCTTTGCTCTTCTAAGCTAGATATAACAAATACAATTCATACTCTATCTCCCATTGCTATTCTAAGCTAGATATTACTATCTCAAATCAAACTCTCTCTCACACTTTACAAATGGCTTCTCAAGCCTTTATTTATAGCTTTCCAAATAACCTTTGGACTTCACCCTTTGTGACCCTTCAATCCTCATGGAAAATGGTGCCAAACTTGCATGACCCTTCATATCCTTGCATTTGAAAAGTCATGTGGTGACCCTTCATAAGAAAAAATATCCTTTCCTCTTTTGTCCTTATCTTGGTGACTTTTCATATTCCTCAAAGTGTCCCTTCATAAGAAATTATGCCCTTCCTCTTTTCTCTTCACTTGGTGACTCTTGGAATTCCCAAAGATGACTCTTCATGGGAAAATGCATCCCATTCTTCTTTTGTCTTTACCCCGTGACTCTTTGACTTCACCATGGGCCCTTCTTTTGTCTTATATGCAACCAAAAATATATTAGTTAATATTAAATAAATATTAACACACATTAGCAAAAATATAACAATTAAAAACATCATTAAATGCAATAGGGCCTTTATCACCAATAATGCGAGACCTTCAACTTCTCCTACCTGATGGGTTCCTAAGACCACTAGAGTTCATAAGACACCATAGTCAGTGCCACATATTCTTAACACCATTACATAGGAAGATACATATACAAATTACTTAGTACAATAGATTATAGGATCATAATTGCCCTTTCACATAACACACATGATCATAGTCCCTTAATTGACATAGGTAAAAATGATAGTGAGTCTCCCATGAGACTCATCGGTTAGTATGGTTCCTACCCTTCTGTACATACTTTTCTTCTCTCTTTCCCCTTGTACATAGTTAATTTTCATGTTGCTTGTACATAGCTTATATCCATAAAATATAAAAATAGTATAACATGTCAAAAAACATAAAAACATTCAAATAAAAATTACACATTGTATGCATTTCTATGTTTACATTTCTTATATTTGGTAGAGACTACATATGCTAGCTATATTAGTATAGTTAGTTTTATCATACTACATACTTCACTTGTTCTTGTCAAGTGTTTATAGATTGCATACAGGACTCAGGTCCACTACAGTAATCCAAAATATCTATCATCTACCCACTAGGGGCATATATATAGATTCATGGTTATTCAATTGACACATTCACCCACTTGGGGGCATCTTATACATAATTTATATTACTAGGTTTTATCCTTGCATTTTATACATTCTAGTTGTAACATTGTTATATCTTGATAGTGATCATTGCTCCTCATACTCAATTTTTTTCTACCTATTAATAGTTTAGACTCAACATATGTACATCCTAGCTCTTACATAGATTTGTACTAAATTCATGCATACTTTCATTTCTTGCTTTCTTAATTTATACTTGATTATATTTTATATGCTTTTTCTATTCGAGGGCATTTGAATATGCCATTGTTCTTTAGCTCTACACCACTTCTATTCATAGTATGTATGCCTTGGACATGTGCCCATGTCCCTTGCATGTGTTTTCTTGATTATGTAAGTGGACATTTGAACATGTCTTTCTATGTGGCTCTAAGAGAAATTTCTTGTTACTTATAGATGTGGACATTTGAACATGCCCTTGTATGTCTTATTTTCTTAGATTTAGTGACATGTGCCCATGTCCTTTGTATTGTGGCCCCTTGGCCTACTTTGATGCCTCATGTTTTTTGTATGTATGATTAATTTTATGCATCATGGCTATAATACTTGTCTTTGATTTGTTACACACACCAGTTCTTTTTCCCATGAGGGATCTCATGCATCTACCCTTCCTACTTGGGTGGCATGATGGACATCATGCCCTATCCCCATAGGCATCTACTCAGTTATACTTAGATTTGATATTATATATATTGATTACATCTATCTTGACACCCTTACATAATTTTATACATGGCATACATCTTACATTACATATTAATGCTTAGATTTTCTTACATTCTGATGTTATGTTTGCACATTGTATTAGATTATCATGCAATTATCATACATGCTTCATCTAACACACATTTTTCAAAACTATTTCTTGTGAGGAAAGTTATTTCATAGGTTTAATAACTACCCTCAAAGAGGAGGTATTCATGAGGGTTTTTCAAAGATATCAGGTTCCTATATTGCATTCACATAACATTTTTTGGGACACATGCTTAATTTCAAAAAATAAGGCACAAGTAAAGATAATAAAAGATAGTGACTTGAAAAGAAGTACAATGACACAAATATTAAAACAAATAGACATTAGTACCAAAATAGAGACACTAGTGCCATATGGCACTACTGTCCAAGATGTGGTACTACTATCTAGTAGTCACAGTTTTAGGACAATTTAGATTAGCTAGAATAGTACACTAGGTAAAATGCAAGTTTACATAGATATAGTTACAGGTTTGATAGTTATACTTAGATTTTTCTTAGATTCACACTAGTTTAGCTCATATTCATATCAATTTTTTAGATTGGGAGCATCATGCATGGCATGATCATTTCTATATTCATTTCAGATACTCAGATATAATTATTTCAACTCAGTTCAAAATCAATATACTCAAATATCACATTGGGGTCTTGTGTATGACACATTATTTCCATATGCTCAGTTACACACAAGTTGATCAAGTGGAATGGAAAACTCCATGTTATTCTCTATGTTGTAAACAATTGACATCATATTATAGGTTATAACTAGTTTCATGCCTTACTCCATCTATAATGGTTGGCATTATTGAGTGGTCCAAAGCTACCCAAGTGGCTGTGGAGCTAACATACATAGTTAGATATACTTACTTAGATATTTATAACACTTTACATAGTTAAATTTTAGATGCATCTACTACATATGGGTGGGAAATGATGGAGTCATAACTAACTTAATTTCTTGATCCAACCACATGAGAGGGTTGGACACACTTTCAGTCCAATCCAAGCTATTCATAGGTCATAATCCACTAAATAGGGGTGGGAAATGATGTAGTTAAAATCAGATTGAGTTCTTGATCCACCCACACATGAAGATTGAGTAATATATTAGCTTAGTCCAAGATAATTAAATGATTTGATCACTATATACATGTACACACATAAGTTGTCACTATGTTCATGCATTGGTTCACATACCTAATGAGGTGTATTAGTTCTTCTCCTTTTTCCCATCTCTTTACTTTATGTTTCTTAGTTACTTCTTTACTCAACATAGTCTTTTGCTTTTGATATATCTTAAGTAAGGACTGATTTATGTGTGTTTCATTTATAGGTCTTACTTTGGATCATGATTCATATACACAAACCTAGCTTCACATACTAAGAATCAGTTTCACAAGCTTCACTTCCTAGGTAATTCCAAGTACACTTCTTTTTATTCTATACTAGTCATTTTGCTTTACTACATTTCTAGCATAAGCAGGGGCAAATATAATCACCTAAAAGTGGTATTTGAGTGCTACTTGAGACAACCTATTCCTAGCTTATCCCTTGACCTATCCTATAGCCTATTATCACACTTTTTTAGCCTTTGTGTAGACTAGAGGCATCCCTAGTTAGCGTAAACACAATCTCAAAAC
Source organism: Torreya grandis (assembly GCA_037957365.1). Classification (NCBI taxonomy): domain Eukaryota; kingdom Viridiplantae; phylum Streptophyta; class Pinopsida; order Cupressales; family Taxaceae; genus Torreya; species Torreya grandis. The sequence continues at coordinate 816,545 of JARHVA010000788.1, forward strand.
CTCATTTCTTGATCTTGGCCCTTTGTGCCTAGTAGTCTGCTAGTTGGACAGTAGCACCACATTAAGGACACTAGAGCCATGTGGCACTAGTGTCCCAAAAATGTTGTAAATATCCTTTACCCTATATTTATTGAATGAATATATTTTCAAAGGTATAACCATCCTAAACATATTTTATTATTCACATAAGCTAAAAAATACTATAAATACATGAATTTTAGACGTCTATCCACTAGATAGAGATTAGATGCAAAATACCTATTCAAACATGAAACAAGTTGAGAAACATCAAGGTTATTAATCCTTATTCTCCCTACTTCTACATAATACCATCTACAACTTCCTTAAGCTTAGATTTTATAGATTTCCAATCTCAAGCACACTCAAGGCAATTAAGACCACTATCATTCTAGCATCACTTTCAATTGCACTAACACTTAGGTAGGGGGAACTACATCAGGCTTAATCCCTTCCTAGAATATTAATATGTAGGTAACTCTCTTCACAATAGGGTTTTGAGGATGTCCAACCTATCCTGCTAACAAAAACACTTTTTAGTTTATGCCTTACTTATAAGAAAGATTAGGGGTTTCATCATAAATCAACTATTAAAGGCATAATACAGAGTTTTAGACTTTGTGCACATAGGAAGATAAAGCAAAAAATAGGTGCAGGTGCACCCATAAGTATGGAATAGTCCTGTACAAAGGACACTAGCACCCTTTTTAGGACACTAGAGCCACATGGCAGTTGTTTGGGGAATGGCCTGGTTTATTGATTTAACTTATCCAACTTCTCGATAGTTTCCTTCACTATATCTTTGAGGAATATTTCTCCATATAGAGTTTTCATATGTAGCTCAAAAAAACATTGTTCTAGGTGATTAGTTTTAGCACTTATTGCCTTACCCATTTACTCCAATTCTTGTAGGAGCTTTGTGCACTCCTTTTTGTTATTCTTGGTTTATACCTAGGTGGATAACATTTTTTCACCTATTATTCTCTATAGTAGTGTGCATTTATTATGGTTTTATACTTGGAGAAGTTTAAGAATAGATGTTCTACCATAGTTTCACTCATAAAGAGATTCTTTAATGTGCCTCCATAATTTTAAAACTACTTAGTGAACTCAAATTGGGATTTCTTTATTGCCTCTTATGTATTTTTGGCACATGTTTCTCTTTTTCAAGAATTGATCTATAATTATTTATAGACTTTTCATGGGCATAGCCTAAGAGATTTATATTCCATCTAGTAGGATTAGCTATTCCCTCACAACTCATTCACATATTTTAGAGCTTGAAGTTTTGAGGTAGTTGCCTTGTGCTATACTATTTGGTGCCTTTCCTCCTCTTCCATCATGCTTACTAATTTGGATCACTTATTTTCCTCTTCCTTAAGGGCCTCAAATAGTTCCATCATAGTTTGCCTCTATTGCTTTCAAGTTTTGTTATTTAATTTTTATTTATCAAATTAGTTATGTAGCTAGCTTCATCAACATGTCCCCAACTTATGTAGACACCTAAAAGTGGCCACCAATGACCTTCAACTAGGCTTTTGACTAATTTCTATCAAAATGCACAATTTGGCCTAAAAACACTAAAATACATTAAATGAGTTGAATTTGTTATATTCAAGTGCTGATTTTGGCTAGAGTATCATTAATTGAGGTAATGAAATTTATGAGACAACTAACTTTGATCAGATTATTTTGAGTTAAAATGATATTTTCACACCTGGGTGCTCTGGATTGCTCTTTTCTACCAAATTTCTTACACGAGACATGTGCCTTTGTTATTTTGTGTTGGCAACATCCTAAATGGGGTAACTAATCCAACACATCTAAAATCACATCCTAATCATAATCTAGTTAAATTTCAAGAAAATAATATGACATTTTGATCAATTTCATTAATTTGTGCACCAATTACCAAAATTTGCATCAAAGTGATAAATTTGCATAGTAATCAGTTATAGCTTAGAGTACAGTTCCTATGGATACATCACAAAGTTTAGTAGAGCCACTAGTGCAGGCAAGGTATACAACTACTATATTGACATGAACACACACTCTCCCACAAAAACCATTATTAGAGAGACCCCTACATCAGAGATATGTCATATATTCTATAGGGCCTTCCTCTACTCAATTTATGTTGAGATAAATATTATTGTCTTCTTGGGGTTCTCCACATAGGGCACCTATGTCACCTATAACTTCTCCTACCTGATGGGTTCCTAAGACCCCTATAGTTCATAGGACACCATAGTCCGTGCCACATATTCCTTGCTCTATTACATAGGTACATACATATACAAATTACTTAGTATAATAGATTATGGGATCAAAATTGCCCTTTCATATAACATACACAATCATAGTTCCCTTATTTGACATAGTTCACAATGATATTGAGTCTCCCATGAGACTCATCGGTTAGTATGGTTCCTACCCTCTTGTACTTTGTTTCTCTCTTGATCTTTGTACATAGTTCATTTTCATGTTGATTGTACATAACTTATATCCATAAAATACAAAAATAGTATAACATGTTTAAAAAATAAAAACATTCACATAAAAATTACATATTATATGCATTTCTATGTTTACATTTCTTATATTCGCTAGACACTACATATCTTTGCTATCTTAGTATAGTCAATTTTATCATACTAAATGCTTCACTTGTTCTTGTCGAGTGCTTGTAGATTACATATGGGACTCAGGTCCACTATACTAGTCCAAACTTTCTATCATCTACCCACTGGGGGCATATACATTAATTCATGGTTATTCATTTGACACATTCACCCACTTGGGGGCATCTTATACACAATTTATATTACTAGGTTCTATCCTTACATTTTGTGCATTCCAATTTTAACATTGTTATATCTTGATATTGATCATTGCTCCTCATACTATGAATTTTTGCTACCTATTACTACTTTAGACTCAACATATTTACATCCTAGTTCTTATATATATTTTTACTACATTCATGCATACTTTCATTTCTAGCTTTCATAGTTTATACTTGATTGTATTTTATATGCTTATTCTATTCAAAGGAATTTAAATATGCCATTATTCTTTAGATCTACACCACTTATATCCATAGTATGTATGCCTTGGACATGTGCCCATGTCCCTTGCATGTGTTTTTTTGATTATGTATGTGGACAATTGAACATGTCCTTTTATCTGGCTCTAAGCCAAATTGATTGTTACTTGTAGATGTGGACATTTAAACATGCCCTTGTATGTCTTATTTTCTTAGATTTAGTGACATGTTCCCATGTCTTTTATATTTTGGTCCCTTGGCCTACTTTGCATGCCTCATGTGTTTTGTATGTATGATTTCTTGTATGCATCATGGCCATGAAATTTGTCTTTGATTTTTTACACACACTAGTTCTTGATGCCATGAGGGACCTCATGCATCTACCCTTCCTACTTGAGTGGCGTGATGGACATCATGCCCCATCCCCATAGGTAACTCCTCATTTATACTTAGATTTACTATTATATACATTGATTACATCTATCTTGACATCCTTATGTAATTTTATACATGACATACATATTTATGCTCAGATGTTCTTACATTTTGATGTTATGTTTGCACATTGTATTGGATTATCACACAATTTTCATATATGCTCTATCTAACAAATTTTTTGTAGAGATATTTCTTGTGAGGAAAGTTATTGCACAGGTTCAATAAATACCCTCAAAATAGAGGGTATTAATGAGGGTTTTTCAAAGATATCAAGATCCTATATTGCATTCACATAACATTTTTTAGCACACAGGCTCAGTTTTAGAAAATCAAGCATAAGTAAACATAAGAAAAGATAGTGACTCAAAAAGAAGTATAGTGACACAAATTTTAGACCAAATAGACATTAGCACCCAAGTAGAGACACTAGTGCCACATGACACTACTATCCAAGATGTGGCATTGTTATCTAGTAGTCATAGTTTTAGGACAATTCAGGTTCGCTAGAATAGTACACTAGGTACAATACAGGTTTGCATAGATATAGTTATGGGTTTGATAGTTATACTTAGATTTTTCTTATATTGACACTAGTTTAGCTAATATTCATATCAATTTTTTAGATTGGGGGCATCATGCATGGCATGATCATTTCCATATTCATTTTAGATACTAAGATATAGGTATTTTAACTCAGTCCAAAATCAATATACTTATATATCACATTGGGGGCATGTGTATGACACATTATTTCCATATGCTTAGTTACACATAGGTTGATCAAATGGAATGTAAAACTCCATGTTATTTTATATGTTGTATATAATTAACATCATATTATAGGTTATAAATAGTTTCATGCCTTACTCTATCTATAATGGTTGGCATTACTGAGTGGTCCAAAGCTACATAAGTGGCTATGGAGCTGACATACATAGTTAGAAATACTCACTTAGATAATTCTAGAACTTTACATAGTTTAATTTTAGATGAACCTACTATACATGGGTGGAAAATGATGGAGTCATAGCTTACCTATTTTTTTGATCTAATCATATGAGAGGGTTGAACACACTTTCAGTCTAATCCAAACTATTCATAGGTCATAATCCACCAAATAGGGGTGGGTAATGATGGAGTTAAAATTGGATTTAGTTCTTGATCCACCCATACATGAATATTATGTAATATATTAGCTTAGTCCAAGATAATTAAATGATTTGATCACTATATACATGTACACATATAAGTTGTCACCATGTTCATGCATTAGTTCACATACCTAATGAGGTGTATTAATTCTTTTCCTTTTACCCATCTCTTTACTTTGTTTTACTTAGTTACTTCTTTAATCAACATAGTATTTTGCTTTTGATATATCTTAAGTAAGGATTTATTTATGCATGTTTCATTTATAGGTCATGCTTTGGATCATGATTCACATACACAGATCTAGCTTCACATACTCAGAATTAGATTCACAAGCTTCACTTCTTAGGTAATTCCAATTACACTTCTTTTTCCTTTATACTAGTCATTTCACTTTACTACATTTATAGTATAAATGGGGGGGATATAATCACTTAAAAATGGTATTTGAGTGCTAAGAGTGCTACTTGAGATAACCTATTCCTAGATTAGCTGTAGACTTATCCTATAGACTATTATCACACTTTTTTAGACTTTGTGCAGATTAAAGGCATCCTTAATCAGCTTAAACATAGTCTCAGACCCTCATTTCCTGATCCTAGCCCTTTGTGCCCAGTAGTCTGCTAGTTTAACATTAACACCACATTAAGAACACTAGATCCATGTGGCACAAGTGTCCCAAAAATGGTGCTAATATCCTTTACCCTATATTTATTAAATGAATATGTTTTCAAAGGTAAAACCCTCCTAAGGTTGACCTAAACATCTTTTATTGTTTGTATAAGCTATAAAACACTATAAATAAATGAATTTTAGACCTTTATACATTAGATAGAAATTAGATGAAAAATACCTATTCAAACATGAAACACGCTGAGCAAAATCAAAGTTATTAATCCTTATTCTCCCTACTTTTGCATAATACCATCTACAACTTCCCTAAGCTTATATTTTCTAGATTTCCAATCTCAATCACACTCAAGGCATTTACGACCACTATCATTTTAGCATCACTTACACTGCACTAACACTTAGGTGGGGGTAACTACATCGGGCTTGATCCCTCCTTAGAATATTGGTATGTAGGCAATTGTATTCACAATAGGGTGTTGAGGATGTCCAACCTATCTTATTAACAAAAAAACTTTTTATTTTATGCCTTACTTACAAGGAGGATTAGGGTTTTCATCATAAATCAACTATTAGAGGCACAATACAATGTTTTAGACTTTGTGCGCATAGGAATAAAACCCTATAAAATAGGTGCAGGTGCACCCATAAGTTTGGAATAGTCCTTTAGAAAGGACACTAGCACCATTTTTAGGACACTAGATCCACATGGAAATTATTTGGGGAATGTCTTGGCTTATTTCTTTAACTTATCCAACTTCTTGGTAGTTTCTTTCACTATATCTTTGAGGAATATATTTTTAGTATAAAGTTTTCATATGTAGCTCAAAAAAGCATTTTTTTAGCTCATTCTTTTTGTCACTTATTTCCCTGCCCATTTCTTCCAACTATTTTAGGAGATTTGTGCACTCTTTTTTATTATTCTTGGTTTATACCTAGGTGGATAACATTTTTTTCACCTATTATTCTCTATAGTGGTGTGCACTTATTATGGTTTTATACTTAGAGAAGTTGAAGAATAGATGTTCTACCATAGTTTCACTAAGAGATAAATTCTTTAATGTGCCTCCATAATTTTAAAATTACTTGGTGAACTCAAATTGGGATTTATTTATTTCCTTTTGTGTATTTATGGCACCTATTTCTCTTTTTCAAGAATTGATCAATGATTATTTCCAGCCTTTCCATGGGCGTAGCCTGAGAGATTTATATTCCATCTAGTAAGATTGGTTATTCCCTCAAAAATCATTCACATAATTTTAGAGCTTGAATTTTTGAGGTAGTTTCCTTGTGCTATACTATTTGGTGCCTTTCCTTCTCTTTCGTCATGCTTACTACTTTAGATCACTTCTTTTCCTCTTCTTCAAGGGCCTCAAATAGTTCCATCATAGTTTGCCTCTATTTCTTGTAAGTTTTGATATTTAACAAATTTTCTCAAATTAGTTATGTAGATATCTTCATCAAAATGTCCCCAACTTATGTAGACACCTAAAAGTGTCTACCAATGACTTTCAACCAGGATTTTGACCAATTCCTACCAAAATGCACAATTTGGGCTAAAAATACTAAAATACATTAAATGAGTTGAGTTTTTTATATTCAAGATCCAATTTTGGCTAGAGTATCATTAAATGAGGAAATATAATTTATGATCCAAACAAATTTGATTAGATTATTGTGAGTCAAAATGACATTTTTGCACCTAGGTGATCTGGATTACTCTTTTCTACCAAATTTATTACACGAGACATGTGCCTTTTTTATTTTGTGTTGGAAACATCCTAAATGGGATAAAGAATCCAAAACATTTAACATCACATCCTAATTACAATCCAATCAAAATTTGACCCAATAATATGACATTTTGACCAATTTGTGCACCAATTGCCAAAATTTGCATCAAAGTGATAAATCATGTTTAAGGCTAATTAATCTAAATTAAGAGCCTAATTAATAATTACATGGAACTTCTTAAATATTTATTTTTGGAAATTGATTATGAGTTTTTGCAACATCAAGTGACATCATTTCTTGGAAAGACATTCCTAGTCCATAAAAGCATAAAATATCAGGATTAAGCCCTCCCATGCCTTATTAATAAATTTCATGCCTCTTTAATGCCTCTCTATCCCAAATATTTATGAGGGAATTTATTTAATTTGACCTATAAAAATTAATGGATTCTTAGCCACACATATTCATCTTGAGATATATGATTCAAGTTCATTTTGATCATTTTGTAAAATCTATAAATAGGAGGCCTTGCCTATTGAATTTAAAGTTATCTTGGTGTAAAATTATAATGATAAATAGCTTCTTCAAGCCATTGAAAATAGTGTTATAATTCCAAATTATTGAGCCAAGCCAAGCCACAAGCCAAAGGTGTTAATAAGAGATGAAGGTATCCACACTCCATTGAGGAAGATCTCTTGAAGCACAAGTCAAGTGATTTAATAATTTTGAAAATATTAGAGTCTTATTCCTAGTTTAGTTAAGGGTCTGAGCAATATTAAATCAGTAAAAAATATTTCAATAATTAAGATACTCATTTGTATAATTTAATTTTAATTTAAACCTTTCTAAAAATAGTAATAAATGTGGAGAAAATAAGACTTACCTAGAAACAGACTAAGATGACTGAGACAGTCTAAAATTTGCTATGTAGGATTGGGACAATGTCACAAATCAAGATCTAGATTTCATTTTATGAAAGGATAAGAGCACCAAAATAGGACACCCTAGGGTTCAACACTATTTTCCTCTTCTACCACTATTTTCCTAGAGGCCTAAGCTTTCTAGGTTTTGTCTGCTATCCCTGTGTGAGCCTGCCTGTGAGATTTCAGATGTTGGATGTCTATGAAAATCCCTATAGAGATGATTTAGTCTTAAAACCATAGAATCCATTATGATTGAGTAAAATTTTAATAAATAGGGGGGGTTAGTATGTGTAATATGCATTGAATGTGTATCCACACCCCTTGTGTGGGCATGCTACCTACACACCAATACTCCAAAGAGAGATTAAGCCATATGTAGTTCTCCCACTTGATGTACTTTGTGAAATAATGTATATGAAGATGAAAAATTCTATAATTGAGTGTGATTTAGGTGGCTAGTGATTGGTGTAAGGTTTTGAATATGATTTTGACTGTATTGGATAGTTGTATGTAGAGAATAAGGAAATATGCTTGAGTAGTCTTGCTTTCTTGTGATATTTTCCAACCCATTATAAATGAACTTTGAATGGGATTTTATAGAGATATATTGGTCATAGGTCAAATGTATTCATGTTAGGCTGAAAATAAGAAGGATAGGTTTATTTTTGGGATTCCTATCCAAGTATATTTTCAGTCTAACATGAAGTGTAAATCTATAAGAAAAATCAAAGAGTAGATCAGTTCTTACTAGATATGATATATCTAAAATAAGAATATACAAATCTAGATAAGAGATAGAGGAAAAGAAAAGAAAAAATACACCTCATCAGGTACATGAACTAATACAAAACATGTTATGGTGTTAAGTAATGCTGAGTGGTACTGGGTATGTGATGAATGATGCTATACCAAAAGTAACATCACAAATAGAGCTAAGTGCTCAATTCTATAAGAGTGGCTCAATAATTCAAAGGTTAACCCTTTGGCTCCATCATTTCCCACTAAGTGAAGCTATGTGATCATGCATGTGTTGATCAATGTTTGGATTTGTGTTCAATCCCTCTGAGTAGATGGCTCAAGAATACAAAGGATAGCTAGTCCTTTGGCTCCATCATTGCCTCATCAAGTGAAGCCATAAACTAATACTGGTACGAAATGTGTGTCATATGAGATGTCTCTTAAAGCCCATGAATATTCTATAATATGATAATATGATGTGGATAGCTGAATGTGTGATGGAAACTAAGCCATTCTTGGCTAATTGAAAAAGGTAGAGATTAGGCTTGTATGAAAGCCACTTGAAAACTAGGCTATAGGCTTATGTGGAAGCCACTCATAAATGTGGAGGTTAGGATTGTATGAAATCCACTCTAAAATGATGCCAACTACCTACAAATGGAATAAGACATGCAACTACTAATAATGCCTGGGTAATATACTAAACTTGGAAAGAAATTAAGTCAAATGTGCCATGTACATTACCCCCAATCATTGGTGTCTATAACATGGATTATGATCTAGAAGTTATACTAACTACCTAATCTAAAACATAGAGTGAGAGCCATCATGATGTGCATGATTCCCCCTATATCTAGATTCTCTAAGAAAAATTGTACTAAAATTACTAATTCTAAATTAGTTTATATGTACAAAACTATAGTTGAGCTTACCTTTTTGCCTATTTTTAGAAAATCTAGTTTTCTTTCTATTTGGACAAGAGCACCAAAAATGGACATCTTACTTTCTGATGATGTAGTCTAATATTGGTGCTCTTATCTTATGCTGATTTTGATGATTTTTTTATAATTATCACTATATATTTGGTCTATTCTACTTGGTTTGAAGTCTAGATATTATTTTGGGTGTTCTAAAAGATAATTTTTTGATTGATAGGAGCTCTGATCTCTATGATAAAACCCCTATTTATTTCCCCCTCTTCTGAGAGTAGGAATGAAGACCCTGTAATGACTACCCTCAGAGGAAATAGCCTTAAAAGTGTGTTATACTATGAACATACATGATATATAAATGATAATCAACAAGATATCTCAATATATAGCATGGTTTGTAATGGACATAGTTAGATCAATAGGGGTATGCCTATATACATATAATAATGTAATAACATGTGCAATATAATATATTAGAACTAGAAATATTAGTTATTAGTTGTCAAGGAGGGATGGATCATGATGTCCATCATGGCATCCAAGAAAGCAAGATAATGCATGATGTGGATCATGGCTTTGCAAACAATGAGAAGAAAATAAGAAATAAACACATAGGGCAATAATCAAGAAGCATATATGAGTGGCCAAAGGGCCAAATAAACAAGGGACATGGGCACATGTCACTCAAATTGGAAGACAAGCATACAAGGCATGTTAAAATTCCATATACACATATAATTGAAAATAAACAAGGTTGGCATGAGGGCCACAATCATATATAATAGTACAGGCAAAGGACATTGGCAAATTTCCTAAGACACATATAAGAATAGAAGCAAAGGTCATTGGAAAATGTCCTAAGGCATATATAGGAGATAAAATAGGAACTAAAAAATGCAATCATATCTATCTATGCAAAGCAAGAAAGGAAAGCATGTAAATACTGTAAATACAATCACATCTAACTAGTCAAAGCAAGAAGTAAAAGTATACAAGACATGTAGTACAAGAATAGGTATATGATAATAAATACATAATTTCTGTATACTAGTGAGTGTCGATAGAGTAATGTATGTAAGCTAGTAAGTAATGCACATAAACATGATAACTATAGTGTGTGGTGTAGGAATGACATAATTTGGATGGTGTAGTCATGTAGAAGATGCCCCCAATGATAGATATATCGATTTATGTCTCAAATGTAGAATTAAGATTCCCCCTCAATGGGTAGAGTGAAATAATCAAGGATTTATAAGTCACTGCACACACTCAAAGAAGATCAAGTGAAGCATGGTAATGTAGATAAATTGACAAACAATAGCATAGAACATCAAATGTAAGTCTAGCATGGTAGTAGTAATGTAAAGCATGGATGATGCATATAATTGAAATGTTTTAATGTTTTTGAATTATTTGAATGTTTTTGGATTTTTACATTTGAATGTTTTTTGATTTTGAACTATTCGAATGTTTTTTGTATTTTTAAAATAAGCTATGTACAATCAATCATGAGGAGACTATGTACAATAATTTGAAAAGAAGCTATGTATAAGCAACTGAGGAGAAATGATACTAACCAATGAGTCTCATAAGATAATCCCTATCATGGTGTCTTGTATTGATGAGAAGGATCATGCATGACCATGAAGCATGATGGAATGGCTGAGACTGTGACTTTGAAAGCTGTGTATGCTATAAGTGCTCTGAAATCTCTAAAATGGAAACTGATTGTGGGGTCCCCTTGTAACTATAAGAAGTGGATGAAATTATGGGGTTATTTGGGACCCATCTAGTGGTAGGAGAAGCTCTATGAACATGTTCTCTATGTGTAGAGGTGTGAGACCTCAATGATACTGCCTTGGGTGTGAATATTGTAGCTAGAAACTATCTAGAGTCCTAAAACTATGGATGCTTTAAAAGATACCTCTATGTAAGTGTATGAACTCTCTATATTGGTGATGGAGGCCTTGAATATGTCTAAATTTGAATTAGAGGAACTAAAACTGATGGAGAAACTAAAACTAGTGGCGGAACTAAAATTGGTGACTGTAAAGTAGTAGATGGCTTTGAAGTGGGGAGTGGTAACTCATATAGAACTCCACCAACTGTAACAAACTAATTAGTGTGAATGAATTTCATGCATTTATGACTATAGAAGGTATTTCTTGAAGTTTTTGAATCCATGGTTGACCAAGTAACATATAAAAAACTCCTGCACTAGGATCAATAGTAAATAGTGTGGCCACATGTGTTGGACCAACTTGTAGAGGAAGTACAATCTCATCCAATGAACTTTGTATGTGCCCACTAAATCTACTAATAACTATGTCCATCGAGGTAATATCCTACTCTAAGTATTCCAAATGCTATAGTAATTTCATAGTGCACATGTTCACATTAGATTCATTATTTATGAGAATACTATGAATATGATGATTATGAATGTAAGCTCTGATAAAGAGTGTATGATAATCTAAATCATCCTCAACTATCTCCTGCTCTATGAAGGAGATCAAAGGTCTAGTTGAAACTCTAAAATTTTATACACCAATCATGTTTCTCAAAGGGTGTAACTTAAATGAAGGTGCCTAATAAGTAGTTGGTAGAGGATGTGCATGATATGCATGGTGAACACCTGATGTATCCCCTGTCCCTTGTTTAGAATGCTATGGGAAAGAATTTGAAAAGATTTTCAAAGCTTTGTTTTATGTTTGATTTACTTGAGGAGGCTCATTTTAAAGTGCCAAGATCAATAACATTTCCATCTATCAAGTCATATATGTTGTGTTTCAAAATGATGCATCTATTCATTGTGTGGCTTGGTGCCCTATGAAAATCACAAAATGCATTCTAATCATATCCCCATGAAAGAGGATTTGTTGGATAAACTTCTCAAATAGGGGGGAGAGATATGATATTACATTCCAATAACTAATGTAAAACTTTGGCTGGAGATACTGGTAGATTGGTAAAATTTTACTGAGGAGGTGTTGATAAAACTACTTGTTGAGGGAGCTTTGAAGCTGCATTGATTGTAGGTTGATTATAATTCTTATGATCATTGACCTTTAATTTGTATGGGACTTTGATATTACTCTTATTTGTTGTTTTTGATATAATTTTGTACTTGAGTTTGTCCATTGAAATTATTTTGACTTCCCTTTTCTTAAGTGTATGACATAACTCAGTGAAGGAAGAGAACCTTTTGAACATTATTGATTCATACAAATCTAGTAGAAGACTCTATTTGAAGAGATCTTGTAACTCTTGATCAGCCATGGGGTTAGTCATCTTAGCCAAGATAGTCTTATATTGAAGAACATAATTTGTGAGATGCTCATTTGACCTTTGTTTCTATTGTGCAACTTGGGCACAAGAAAACTTATTAGTAATGTTAATGCTAAAATGAGCTAGGAACATGTCAATTAAAGGATTGAATGCATTAATTGATTGATTTAGTAGACTATAGAACCATTGTAAATCATAATCCCTTATACTCTATGAAAATAGCTTGGTTAGTAGCTAGTCATTTTGCACATAGTCCAAGCATGCTACATGAAAGTATCTTAAATGTGTCTCTAGATCACCCTTGCCATCATATAGAGTGAACTTGGGTTGAACAAAAACTTGTGGTAAGGGTGTCAAAGTAATATGACATGCTAATGGTGTATGAAGTAAAGAAGAATAATCCAAGGCTTGTGTAGGTCTAGAAGCACCTTGCTCAAGATGTAGCACCTTGGATTGAAGATATTTTATCTCTTACATAATGGCTGCCATATCAAGAGACAAAGATGTACTAGCTATAGCTAGTGCTGGCATAGAGGCAGGTTGGATTGCTATAGGGGTTGTTGAGATATAGTTTCCCCCATAGTGTCATGTGTAATTGGTTGCTCTATGTTTTGAGAAGATTAACCATTGTTCACTTTTTGTTTTTCTTATTGTAGTATTTTAAGCATGTCATCTTGCATGTCAGGGTGTTTAGTTAAAAGTTATTGAAGTTCCCTTTTATCAATTTTATTAAAACTAGTGTATTGGGACATTATTAAAGTAGGAATTTTTTTTCAGAATTGATTGAATTTTTTGTAATAATTTGTAATAAGCAATGTGTTATGGAAGGAAAGTACTAAATATAAGAAATGTAATGTCCCAAAAACAACAAACTGGAAAGCGCATAAAAAGGATATGAAGCTCACAAACATGTAAAGTGATATGTCAACAACAATGGGACTTAGTATATGCAACTAGGGTTTTAAAAAATGAGTGTTTCTAAAATTACCATGGAATTTTAAAAATTGAAGAATTTTTTTGATTTAAATATGCAGGTAAAAAATTAGAAAATTATTGGAAAATGCTTGATTTGAAAGGACCTAGTGTATGCAACTAGGGTTTGGAAGAAAATAAATTTATTTTAAAATTACTATAGAATTTTAAAATTTAAAGTGAATTTTTTATTTAAATATATAGGCAAAAAATCTAAAAATTATTAATTTTTTTTTGATTTGAAAGGACCTAGTATATACAACCAGGGTTTGAAAGAAAATTACTTTTTTAAAAAATTACTATGGAATTTTAAAATTTAAAGTTAATTCATAATTTAAATATTAAATTAAAAAATTATAAAAATATTGGAAAAATTATCAAGTAATTTACCCTAGGGTTTATAGGGTTTTTATATGCAAATAAAGTAAGTCAGGTTCACCAAATGATTTAACAATTTTGGGAATATTGGAGTCTTATTCCTAATTTAATTAAGGGTATAAGTTAATTAAATTAGTTAATAATATTATGATAATTAAGATACTAATTTTTATAATTTAATTTCAATTTAAACCTTTCTAAAAATAATAATAAATGTGAAGAAAATAAGACTTAACTGGAAACAGACTAAGATGGTTGAGATCGGGTTTGAAATTTACTATGCAGGATTGGAATAGTGTCACAAATCAAGATTTGGATTTCATTTTACGAAAGGATAGGAGCACTAAAATAGGACACCTTAGAGTCTAGTTCTATATTCCTCTTTTCCCATTGTTGTCTTGGAGGCCTAATTTTTTTGAGTTTTGTTCACTGTCCCTGTGTGAGCCTACCTTTGAAATTTTGGATGCTGGATGTCTATGAAACTCCTTGTAGAGATGATTTAGTCTTAAAACCTTAGAGTCCATTATGATTTGGATAAATTTTGAAAAAGAGGGGGGGGGGGAGGTTAGTATGTGTAAGATGCACTAATTGTGTGTCCATACCCCTTATGTGGGCATGCTACCTACATACCAATACTTCAAAGAGGGATCAAGCCATATGTAGTTCTCCCACTTGATGTGCTTTGTGAAATAGTGTATATGAAGATGTAAAATAATATAGTTGGGTGTGCTTGAGGTGGCTAGGGATTGGTTTAAGGATTTGAATAAGTTTGTGGCTATATTGGATATATGCATGTAGAGAATAGAGAAATATGCCTAAGTAGTCTTGCTTGTATTTTTGCTTGATTTGTGATATTTTCTAACCATTTATAAATGAAATTTGAATGGGATTTTATAGAGATCTATTGGTCATGGGTTGAATGTATTTGCATTAGGCCAATAAGAAGAAGGATAAAAACCATAAGAAAATGACCATTGAAGCTAAAAATGCACTTGGATAGGAGCACCAAAAATGGACACCGTAAGGTCTAGTGCTATAGTCCAAGTTGAGCGCTAATGTCCTGAGCGTACGAGACCTAGGGGGATGGAATTGTCATAGGAAAAGTAGCTTGGAGGAGGTGGAATCACTATTTGAAAGGTTAAAAATGATTGAGAATTAATTAAAAGGTGTTTAAAAGGGTCATGAGAGTAAGCAAGAGGGACCTATGGCTTTGGTGTCACAAGCCACACTCAAGTTACCAATTTTCACATTTTATATGACTACACTGAGTAAGCCAAAGAAGGAGCTTTTTGGAGAAATCAAGGATTTGGTAACAAATTTGTGTTTTGTGTTCATATTTCTCATTTTTTTCTATTTCTAGTTGTGTTTTCAAATGATTTTTACTCATTAAGCTCCCCTAGTGTCTAGGCCTAGAGATGTATGTGAGTTAGTGTGTTCTTTCTCAATTTGATTTCATTTTGGAACTAACACAATACTAACCACCTCTCTTGAGTCAAATTCTTAGTCTACATAATGACATGCTTGGTGGGACCTAACATCATAAATTTGGTCAAAATAACACCTATAATTAAATAACTAACCATTGTCATGCATGATCTTGGAGTGTGAAAGCAAAGCATGTAAAAATTTGAGGAAAAGTCCATTTTTTTTAGAAGTGATAGTTTTGTCCTCTGAACTGCAATATCGTAGCTCACATATTCATGGGTTTTCCATTCAAGTTGTGGTATTATGTTTAAAATATGTTTTCTAGACTAACCTTGATTCTACCTATGGATTCTATAGCTATATTACAATACCACTACTCGTAAGTAGTGATATTGTAACTCTGCTACTTGTTAGGAGTGATATTGTAATATTGCAACTAGCTAGTCATAGGATTGCTTATCTAAGTCACAAGATTGTCAACTTGAATCATAGGATTGCTTAATCGAGTCACAATATTATTAGTAAACCATTAACAGCTATGTGACAATACTACAACTCTCATCGTGGTGGTATTGCCATGTACGTCATGGGATTATTAACCTAAATAATGGGATTGTCAACCTGAGTAGTGAGATTATCAAACCTAAATAGCGAGATTGTTAACCTAAATAGAGGGATTGTTATCTTGAGTAATGGGATTGTGATTTCTATTAAACTAACTTGAATAGCGATATCGCCTATTCGAGTCATAGTTTTGTAGAGTAGCAGGATTGCACTGTGGAGTAGTGGGCTTGCACTGTGTGAAACTTGAGAGTATCTCATTTGAAAAAGTGATTCAAGGCTAAACAAAATTTTGAATTTTTCCTTGTAAGGCCAACTTGAAAAAGGATCTAAAAAATCTTAGTCTAATCTTTTTGAACTCTTTTTAAGTGCTTAAAAAGGATTAGGAATGTTTATTTTGAGTGCTTAAAGAAACACTTAGATGTTTTGATTGAATGTTTTGTAATTTTTATTTAAATTTTTTTACATCTTAAAGCCAAGGGGATAAAAAACATCACCACACATTTTTTTTAAGTGCTTTAAAATTGAACACACTTCAAGTTTTTACAAAGTTATTATCATTGTTTGCCTAGATTATATTTTTTTAAGAAAATAGGGAGTTGTGCGTGTATGCTCTACCCCCATCCCCTATAAGGAAGTTGTAGGATCAAAAGAACCAAATTCACCACAAAGTGCCTTAGTCTAAAGGTGTAAAAGATAAGTTGTGAAGGGTCTCCCTAAGACTTGCATGGCTTGGGTGATCTAGAAACAAACTTTAAAGCTCTTTTATGTGGTTTTTTACTTTCATTACATCTTTTCTTATGAGGGGGACTTAATTAATTATCATAAGTTATTTATGGAAGCTTTAACCTAGAGTTTCATCTCTTGCCATCATCTTTAACCCCTCTTTATGAGGGGTATATAAATTAGAATCACCCCATTGGGACTGATGGTTTGAGTGGTTAAACCCCTATCATTGGGGTTAAGCTCAAGATGTATGATCATGTTGGACATCACACTAAACTGAGCAAGTGATGGATGTAGTGGTTATAAAAATTGAAATACCTTTGTATAATAAGTCATATGACATAGACCAATTAATGTGTTTCTTCTCTCACATGTTGACATGAAAGTCTTGTGCATGGGATCCATCTAAAAATGTTCAAAAACTTGTTAGTTAGTTAACCTCACTTTGCCATACCTTGTTAGTTGAAGGCTTAAGGTGATTAGTTAGTTAATTTGTCTTTGTCTTTGATTACTTGGTTTTTGTGTAGAGTCAAAACTTGGTGTTGATAAAAATGACATAACCAAACACATTATCCTCAAATTTATTTGAACAAGGAGGCATTATGTTGCCCAAGTAAAAATCATATTTTTCCTTATTCAAAGTCGTCATCATAAACTTCATGTCATATCTTCCAATTTGGCATAGTTATGCTTCCCATTTGAGTCTAGACCATTTTCCACATTTTATTTAAGTCCCTCATTGATAGTTTAAATTTGAAATTAGACTCTTCCAAGTTTTAAAGGTTAATGTGTTAAATTGGATTTGCCATTTTGCACTTGAATTGTTTTAATTTGGGTTCAATTCCCAATTTGAATTGAGGGTCATTTTAGACTCAACATAATTATCATCATTTGGTAGGACTCAAGTCATCTTGTGTATTAATCATGCTTTGAGTTCTAGGCTACATTTTGTATTATCCATCCTATTTCACCTTTTTGTCTTAAGTTAATTTGATAACACACTTTTTCCTTAGAATTTTGTCCAACTTTGTGTGTGGGTATCATTTGATTTGAGGAGAGTAGTGTTACTCTACCAAAATCATGTTGAAGCCATTTTTGCCTTAGAGTCTTGAAACAAGCATTTATCACACATTTTGAGAATTTTAGTGTGGTTATGCTTGTCAAATTATTTTAAAACTTGTTTCATAGGCCTATTCGTATACAGTCTAAGTTGTTCCAAATTTATAACCATTTTGAGTTTTCTTTGAGAGCCTTTGTCTATCACAGTTACACCATTCACCTTTGCCTAGATTATTAGTCAAAAAATCTTAATTTGTGTGATTGTTTGGGAGAAAATAAGATATCTCTAAGTGCCTTTTATTTCATACCTCGTACTTATTTATTAAGTTTATGACTAAGAGTTAAATGCCTAGTTTCTGTTAAAGGTGTTTCAAATATGTTAGATTAAATATCTCATCTTTTAAAGTCTAGCTTTTGACACCATTTAGCCAAAAGTCCTAGCATGTACCTTTGTTTGAGGCTAGATTTTGATGCCATTTTTGGCCAAAATTCCTATAAACTATTATTTTTCTTAAATTAGACTCATTTGAAATACTTTGACCTAGAATTTAGAATTTTGATTTACGATCCTTTTACTTCACCTTTTTGTGTGAGACGTGTAATGTTAGATACTTGACGTTATGTTATTTTATGACAAGTCATTGCATCAATATTTTTGGATATACATATTCATCCTTTTGACCAAGTTAGACCAAGTTTGAACCTCTTTTTAGACATATCTTTTTTATAAATGATAAAACTCTATTCCCTTTTGTCATGAAACATTTACTATGGATTCTAACATGTATTCCTACACTCATAGTGGCC
The DNA here is from genome assembly GCA_037957365.1 of Torreya grandis. Taxonomy (NCBI): domain Eukaryota; kingdom Viridiplantae; phylum Streptophyta; class Pinopsida; order Cupressales; family Taxaceae; genus Torreya; species Torreya grandis. Next base: position 835,369 of record JARHVA010000788.1, read on the forward strand.
TCATGTATAATCTAGGATCTAGTAATGTGGTCACACATGAAGAAATAGTTCAAGACCCTTATGCATATAATGTTGCTTATGAGATGGATTCTTATCCATCTTATAAAAGTTAACCGGGGGAACAAAACCAAGATCCATTGGATCATTATTTTCTAAACATGCCTCCTTACTCAGAACAAGATCAAGAATAAATAGAGCAGTATCTAGCTTCGGTACCTATAATTGAAGAACCACTTCCTCAACAAGTATACTATGTTATTACACCATCCAAATATGAACCTTATCTATTTGAGCATCATTTATTATGAAACAAGGACAAAATATTGGTTAGAGGTATAGAAGTAGGGGCTAGTTTTCTAGCAGACTTCCCCCATGAAAATTTGTCTAGTCTAGTAAGAATGCCTCATAACATAATTTATAGTCATAGGATTCTTTTAGAAATAGTTTAGCTCTAGTCTAAATGCCACATTAGGACCCTAATATTATTGTAAAAGGTAAGGACCTCATGGAGGATCACTTTGTACAAATACATATAACATACCAAATGTACTTGAATCTAGTGTGCAATTTTAACTAGATGACCATGTCTAATAGGCCTCTCATAGATTTAGTTCCTTCAATAGGAGTGTTAATAGAATTAAATAGTTATGAAAATTAAGGTGTATACCCCTTCACATGAAACACTTTGATTGGTAAATTATTTCATTTGCCAACCATTAAAGAAGTGTCTTCTTCTTCTACGTATAACATTAAGCAAAACATATTGGACAATGCACAAGGAATGCCCAATCCAAACCAAAATGGTGTAAGTACACAAAAAATTAGTAAAAAACAAATGTAACTTTAGTTAACACCATGAGTGGTTCTATAAATTAGGGAGTATGAGTTATATGTCCCAACCTCAACTAAATACTAGCTCTAATCCTCAACTAACTGCTTCTTCAAGCACTCAAACAACAAGATTAGGTAATCAACCAACGACCGATGTCATGCCTCCACAACAAAATGTGATGAATATTATTCAATAATAAATGATTAATATTAAACAAATACAAGCATAATCCAACATAACAATGCAATAGAGGTAGAATATATTGCTACCTCGATAGGGGCAACCAATGTTCCACCTCACAAGGTAGTAGTAAACATACCTCTTTCCTCACAGACCAATATGCCAAATAAAAGACAAATGATGTTTAATCAACAACATAAAAATATTGGTCCACCAAAAATCCCTAATATTCCACAAGCATCAACTTCCCAATAAGGATTCACACAACTTAGAGGTTCCCATGTTCCTCAAGTACCAATTAGGTAACCTGTGCCTTTTATGCAGAATACACCACTAGTTCAAAGATAGTGTCTTGGTTCACAAGTAACCCCTCAATAATAAGGTTTTATTATTTGGTATCAAGTCCATATTCAACCCTAGTAGGCATAGTATATCCATATCCCTCCATCCCAACCTCAAAATTCCCAAACTCAGACCTATCTATCCAACCCTAACAAAAATATTACACAACCACAAATGTAATTTCAATAATTGCACTTTAATCCAAATATGTATATTCCTGGTCCATTCCCCAACCAAACTAGCATACCCCAAAAAATACCTCCATCATACCCTAGTCAAAGTGCTCCACTTATGACCTCCCAACCATCTACCCAAGCCAATATTCACTCTAGTTTCCTATCCTAATAACTATAATAGATGAAGGATGTGACTACTACCATCCAAGATGGGAAATGGAGTAAAAAGTTTAAGTTAGATGATGTGTGTTGTTATCTATTTAACATGGAGTACTTTTAGATACCATTTCCTTTAGGATATGAACTACCAAAATTTGACAAATATAAAGGGAAAGGTGACCCCAAGGCTCATTTGAGTAAGTTCTTTGTTGCATGCTAGCTAGTGGAATTTAACAACATATACTTATTACTATTTTTACCAATAAGTGTAGAAATATAAGACTTGGAGTGGTTTTTAAACTTGACCAAGAATTTTATATCCAATTTTGATGATCTTTTAGATAAGTTTGTGTAACACTTTTCATACAATCTCGAACATGAGATTTCTTTGGTTAACTTGATGCAAGCCAAGTAAAAGGCTGGTGAGAGTTTTAAAAGTTATCTATAATGATGGAGAGCCCTTGAAAGCTGATTTACCCCTAATTTATTAGACACATAATTAGCCATTGTGTTTACTAAAAATTTGTATAGTGAAATATTCTATCATTTAGAATTGGAGTGCATGCATACATTTAAGGAGATCATTGACAAAGGTTTGTTGATCGAGTGATCCCTTATTAACAAAGGGATCATCAAGATTAATTCATCAAATCAAAATCAAAGTACTAATCTAGGAAATGGCTAAAACCAACATCAAGCCTAAGTTCAATCATTGTAATCAGCATAGGCCAATAACAATGATTGACCAAGGCAATTCAACTGAAATAAAAATGTTGTTGGAAATGGAGTAACTGAGTCGTGTCATGTCCAAATGGTACAAACACTATCTGTTCAACCCACACATGTATAAATTACTGCTAACCCACAACCTTTTTAGTAAATGTAGCAAGCATAACAACCCAAGCTCACATAACAAATGCAACAACCTTTGCCATTATAATATCCTCCTCCAAGGAGAATAATGCCTACTCATTACATTTTTAGTGACCTTGGCAAGCTTATTTAATCTATGCTTTACAAGCTTGCTACTACTAATCCTATTAACTAGACTATACCAAAACATTATCCTCAAGGCATCCCTTATCCTGATTGGTATCACCAAAATGAATTCTATGAATATCATCGGGTTAACATACATAATTTGTGCCATTGCATGCAAATAATTTTTTTGATTTAGAATATGTTGGATAATGTGGAGATAACATTGGATGGTGGTGATTTCACTTCTAATCAAACCCTTGGATTCTATCAAAACCCTTTCCCCAACATAATAACCAACCATAATAGCAATAATAACAATAAAAACAATGACTAGTGTAACACCAACAACAATATTTTCAATACCCAAGGTTGAACCAATAGAATCAAAAAAATCACCAACAATAGAACCAATAATGTCCAAACAATGGATAGAATCAAGGTCAGAATGGAAAAAACCAACATACCTACCATGTAATTGTCTATGACTACAACAGGGTTATAGGTCATATTGTAGGTCATGGTAACACCATATCCATAAATCTGAGACCAAATACCAATCCATCAAGACCATTTCTAAAGAATGCCAATCTACCAACTCACATTGATAATCCTTTCTTGATCTAGAACTACATACATGCGTACCAACAAGCAGGGATTATTAATTTTGGACCCTATACTAATAACTCATCATTACCTCATGATGATACATAAGTGCACCAATAATTGAGAGTTATCCTATCTAATCCCCCACCATCACAACTCAGAGGTCAAAGATTACCATCCTAGGCCCAAAACCATCTGCCACTTCACCCATCATTTAATTGACTATTTTACCTCAGAACAAACCATTTAAAATTAACCAAGAAAAGAAGTTTAACATTGTGGAATAATTAAAAAGGACATCCACAAAAATATACATTTTAGATTTATTGTGTACATCAATAATCAACAAGGATATTTTGAATGACTTCCTGAGCCAATCCATAGTTTCAAGTGACATATCCCCTGATAAATTCCAAGCTTTAATTGGACACCTAGCTCCAACCCAATAAGTCACTTTCAACCAAAGTGATATGTCATCCCTTGTCCCACTGCATAATAACCCCTTATACATTGAAGTTTGCATAAAGTGGCATAATAACAATGGATTGGGTGTAAACATAGTGTCTCTAAAGCTCATCAAGCTTCTGAGGTACACTATGGCAAATCTTCACGTAGAGATCATAACCATCAAAGCCTATGATAGTGAGGAACAAGAATCATAAGGCACCATCTATTTACCAGTTATCCTTAGGCCCTTGACCCATGATACACTTTTCCATGTGCTAGATCTCAATTTGTCATATAATATGATTTTAGGTAGACCTTGGTTACATAAAATCCCTACAATCCCATCGACATTACACCAATGTATCAAGTTATCCCATCCAGGGATGAAAGTTTGTATCCTAGGATATTTACATCCATATGAGCATTACAAACACCTAGAGGCCAAATTCAAGAGATATAACTATCTATTCAACATGAATCTAATGGAAAAGTAATATAAGGGAAAGGCGATACTCCTTGATTCACCAGAGGATAACTACATTGATTCTAATAGCCTCGATTCCCTTTCTCACATGCCACCTCCTGAGATATCAAACTATTATACCATTTCACGTAATGACCTAGGAGAGTATTTAACCCATGATACCTTTCATATCACAAATATTTCACACAACCGAAAGTCCTTTGGAAGACCTAAAGCTAAGCCACTTCATCTAGAATGGCAATAAAAGGGCAAAGGTAAAGGACCTATCACATTTATACCAACATCTAGCTTATATCAAAACCCTCTTAAGGGAGATGAATCATGGTTATATAATGACAAGTACGCTGATTGTTATGAAAATGCCAAGTATCCTATTCCTAATAGGATCATGAAGAATCATGACTATGAAGGAAGAGGCCTCAGACCAAACCACCAAGGAGTGCTTGATCTAGTTTTCATGACCAAATACAAAGGACCCTATGGACTAGGATTTAAACTACCTTGGGGTGACCCTATGTACCTTACTTGTGTTCCATCACCATCAACTAGTGATGAAGATATCAAAAATTAATTATATTTTGATCATATCTTTTTTGATGACCTAGCTAAGACCAATCTATTTTCTACTCATTCCATTTGTACCCTTAGACTAATCATTCATCACAACCCACTACCATTATATTATCCCTAACTAATAGACTAGGGCCAACAAGAGTCCAACATGTTGATTGATGAGTTTTAGAATGATGAGGCTTTCTATTATCAGCCTTAGAGATAATGTTCCGTTGGGGGACCATAAATCAAGGTTCTCAATCAAGTTGGATCCTAAAGCCTATTTTGGAGAGCGGGTGAACACCCATAGCCAAAAGCAAATAATTAAAACATTGAGGTCCCAAAGTGAAAACCTCTTTGAGGAACTTTCTAACTAGGGAAAAAGTAAAGAAAAAGGCCAGTCTAGTGGTAAAAACCTATTTTAGGTGCCATTAGATGGGGGTGTTCATCAAACATAGCTCAAGATACCACCAATGATAAAGTTATCTATGAGTTTGAGTTTAGTTTTGAAGAATAACATGCTTTTGATTAGATACTTTAAGAGTTTCCAATAGTTTTTTTACATGGCCAAACCTTCTATTGGGGGCTTTGATTCATCATGCCTAGGGGAACTTGAAGAGCCAGTCCTAACAAAGGACTCTAATGTTGCCAACTAGTTTAGATCATTGCACACTATCCTTGAAGATGGTTTGACCCTTATAGTGGAAGACATGATATAGGTTAACCTCGGTTCCCTAAACAACCCAAAATGGATCAGGCTAGGCATGTCCCTTACTGAGAAAGAGTTGGAAAAACTCTTAGAAGTAGGATGTATTCAATTGATTGACTATTTAGAGTGGATCTCTAATGTTGTGCCAGTTAGTAAAAATCTAGAAGGAATCAAAATCTATAGTAATTTATATGATATAAACAAATTTTACCCTAAGGATGACTTTTCATTACCAAACATTGACATGATCATCGACTCCACAACAGGTTATGAAATGCTTTCATTAATGGATGAATTTTCAAGGTACAACTAGATCAAGATAACACTAGAATACCAACACAAAACAACATTCACCACTCTATGGGTAACACTATATTACCAAGTTATGCTATTTGGTCTTGAAAATCTAGCAGCTACCTATCAAAGAGACATGACCATCATATTTCATGATATGATGCATGACATTATTGAAGACTGTCGATGACATTCTTGTCAAATCAAATACCAGGGCCAATTATCTAGTAGTGATATGTAGACTATTTGAAAGACTACATGAGTACAAAGTTAAACTTTATCCTAAGAAGTGTGTCTTTGGAGCCACACTAGGAAAATTGCTTGGCTTTAGTGTGTCTCATCAAGGCATTGAAGTTGATCTAGCTAATGTTCAAGCCATAACAGAGATGCCACCACTGACTAATTTGAAGTAGCTCCATAGTTTTCAAGGAAAAAGTCAATCCATCTAGTGCTTTATATCTCAATTAGATGATAAATTCCATATTTTTATGCATCTTCTAAAAAAGGGAGTCACTTTTCATTAGAATGATCACTACAAAAATAATTTTTAGTAGTTAAAGGACTATCTAGTGAATCCACCTATTTTGTTGCCTCCTATGCCAGGAAAGCCATTATTTTTATATCTCTCCACTATCGACAATGCCTTGAGGGAAATTTTGGCTTAGCATAATGATAATGGAAAGGAACATTCCATGTACTATTTAATCCATACATTAGTTGTGTATGAACATAATTATACATCCATAGAAAAAGCCTATTTACCCATGGTCTTCATAGCTCAAAAACAATGCTATTACATGTTAAATAATAAGAACATGTTTATTTCAAAAGTATATTTGCTCAAGTATCTACTATTTAATAGATATTTACAAGGCTACATGTCTAAGTGGATCATGCTTCTAAGTGAGTTTTAAATCCATTACATCAACCAAAAATCCATTATAGGGCAAGTTCTTATAGATCAACTTGCTAAAGCACCCCTTATTGATGCAGAGCCATTGACATTCCAATTTCTTGATGAATCCATAATGACCATCATAGACACACCTCTTGGGGAGCAACACTAGAAGTTATATTTTGATGGACCATTCATGACACATGGATTAAGGGCAGGGCTTTTATTTATTACACCACAAGGGGATCTAATCCCTAAATCATTCAAGATCAACTTTCCTTATACCAACAACATGGTTGAATATGAAGCACTTGTTTCAAGGCTTCACCAAGTAGTATAATGGAACATATCTCATCTCAAGGTTTATGGTGATTGTTAATTAATCATCAATCAAGTTATAGGCTACGTTTAAACCAAATATGATAAGCTAGTTTCATATAAGGCCATGGCCAACACTCTCAAGTAGTAGATTATTGACATTCAGTTTGAGTTTATACCAAGGGCAAGTAATAGAACCACATATGTCATAGACACTATTGGATCTCTGATTTGACAAATAGACACAACTAAATAGTATCATTTCCTTGTTAATAAATTGTTAACACCAGCTTATGAACCTTCAAAAATCATGATGATTTGTGATATTGTTGGTCCTAGCTCTATTTGGTATTTAGACCTTTACAACTACCTCCATGACCAAATTATGCCACCCAACCTATCCTAAAAACAAACCAAAGCCTTTATCCACCAAACCACTTGTTATACCTTACTTGGCTCAACCCTTTACCACCATAGTTTTGATAAAACTCTGATTCATTATTTAACTTTGATAGAATCTACACTAGCATTATGGGAAGTTCATGAAGGAGTATGTGGAGCACACACCAACAGGGCAATCCTATCTAAAAATCTCTTATGTATTAGTTATTAGTGGCCCATGATGGATGCAGAGGTGACTACATATGTAAGAAAATGTGATAAGTGTCAATGACATGACAATCTGATTCATGCCCTAACCAAGACTCTGAAACCAATGTTGACACCATGGCCATTTGATAGATGGGGCCTCAGCCTAATTGGGAAGATCAATCCCACCTAATATAATGGACATAAACATATCCTTACCACCATAAAATATTTCACTAATTTGGTTGAAGATATAAACCTCACTTATGAGACTAGAAATCAAATTTACAAGTTCTTTTTCAACCATCTCATTTGCCACTACAGTATCCATTCTAACATTATATCTAATAATAGAGGATCATTCAAGAAAAAAGATGTTGAAAAGCTATGCATCAACTATAACATCGCACAACACTTTTATACAACATATTACCCTCAAGGTAATGGCCAAGTTGAAGCACCAAACAACACCATTATTAAGATTCTCAAAAAGATTGTTAATGATGTCGATCATGATTGGCACCTTCAGATAGTCCATTCCCTTTGGGCATACTATACCAATCACTGTACACCTATATAAGCCACTCCATATTCACTTGTTTATGGTACTGAGGCTATTCTTACCATTGAGGTCAAGTTTCCATCTCTACACATCTCTTTCAAGCATGTCCTGGATGATAATGACTATTGAGTAGCTCACCTACAAGAACTAGAGTTACTTGATGAAAAATGCATTGATGCAGTGAATAATATCCAACCCTATTAGAATAAACTTCAAAGCCACTACAATTGATGTGTGAAGATAGATAATTTAAACTTGGTGATATTTTTTATAAAGAGAACCAAAAGAATACCATAGCTAAGAATAAGCATAAAGGCAAGTTTAAACCTAACTGGGTTGGTCCTTTCATCATTATGACAAACTATGGAACAAGAGCATAGATGCTTGCCACTCTAGATAGACACGAACTTGATTAGCTAATGAACATTGTCTACCTCAAGTGGTACTATGCTTGTGTGATTTGGTGTATTATCTTTAAGGACCATTTCAAGTTGTGCCATTTTATCAATTTTCCTCTTTATACCATACCATTTTACCATCCTATCATCTTACTAACCTATCACTTTTTCCTATCACCTATCCATTTTACCATACTTTCTCATTAATCAAGTTCATTTCTCCCTCCCTATTTAGACCTATGACCTTGGTTCCATTCATATTTTCAACAAAAGGATTCTAGTTTAGTTTTAACAGTTCTTTCCAGCATTCCAGACATAGGCATTATTTTGGAGTAGTAAGACAATAGTTTGGTAGTTACATCCTTAATTTCTTATTCCATTATCTCTACCAAGTGTTCCTAATTATAACCACCTATGAGAAAATTAGTGTCTCATCGGTCTTGTTACTAATTATAACCACCTATGGGCAAATTAGTATCATTGACCTATGCCATTGTATCCTAGTTATAACAACCTATGGGAAAACTAGGGGCAATAATTGTTTATCATGCCTTGAAGTACCACCTTACCATTTTTGTACTGTACTATGCCTTTAAACCATCTATGCCTATTTTGTTTGAATTAACTACTACATTAGTCAGATTCCTCCACTCTAAGGCAAAACTATAGTGACTTGATGTCCTATCTTGGGATTATGTACGTAGCACTCGATACTTGTTGAGGTTAGCTCAGTCACCCTAAGCCACACTCTTGCCATTTTGTGAGAAACCTAAACCAAACTCTCACTATTTTATGATAAAAATAAGCCACACTCTCACCATTTTGTGAGCATATTAAGCAATGATCTCACCATTTTTCAAGATTGGACCATTTAATTTCAACTTAACTTATATATTTCCCCATTAACAAGTTGATAGGGGCAATGTGAATAGCTAATTATTTCCTTTCTTTAGTGGATTTATTTTTAGGTATAAATCAAAAGGTAAAAATGTAATCATTTCAACAAGGTCCTCTATGATAGGATACACTTTGTATACCTGAGAATTTGGCATATCCTCTTTGTTTGGTGCATGTACTCTCCAATGTTGATATGCAACAAGTGGTCTAGGCCCAAATTTTTATTTCCCAATTCTAACCACCAAAAATTATAAGTCCTGAAAGAGGTTGATCCATCACCAAATGCATCCATACAGGATTGAATTATTCAACAAATAATTTAAAGCTTCATGATCTATGAAGAACACAATTGGAGTCACTAACAAGTACTATTAGAACTTCTAGAGTGTATAGACCATCGCTAGGGACTCACATTTGGTAGTGGTATAGTTTTTCTTGATAGTTGTGAGCTTCATACTCATGAAGTAGATTAAGATAGTCAATTTTTTTGTATGCTTGAGCTAGAATGGTGCCAATGGATATGCTTGAAGCATCAACATGCACATGGAATGAAGTGTTTTAGTTTGGAAACTACAATATTGGGTTACTGGATAATTTTTTCTTCAATGTCTCAAATACCTTTTCTTACACCTCACCCCATATGAATGGGTCATTATTGCATGGGAAATCCTCTAGTGGCATTATAATCTTGGAATAATGATGAATGGACTTATAGTAATAATTGGTATTCCCTAAGAATGTGCACACTTCACACCAAGTAGTAGCCACATCTAACTAAGGATATAATGGCAACCTTGGTAGGGTCAACAAGGAGGCCATATTTACAAATCATATTATTGAGAAACATACCAAAATGTGTCACAAAAATTCACTTATTAAAATTAAGGGATATTTGTTGTCATGGTGGTCCTTGATGAGCCCATAGACTATCAAATCATTTATATCACTTGAAGATAGTAATGAATGAATTACTTGAAGGCCGATATGACAATATATGAGAATATAATGGGTGCATTCTTGAGGCCAAAAGGAATGAAATTATAATAAAATGAAACTCATTTAGTTGTGAAGGTATTTTTGGGTTTTTCTTCTTCCTCAATCTACATTTGGTGATAGCCTGAGAAGTTATCAGTGAATATGTATACCTCATAACCTACTACTCCCTCAAAGATCTCCTCAGTAAAGTGGGTAAGAAAAGGATCAATACAACACATGGTGTTGAGGAGGTGGTAGTCCACACATATGTGTATGCACCCATAATTATTTATGTTTATCACCATTAGGCTAACCCACTTAGAATCTTTAACTAGATAGATCATGTTGGTGGTTAACATGTTGTTAATATCCATCTTTAGCTTGGTGTTTAAGTTAGGGTTCATCTTATATGACTACTTCTTCATAAGCCTCATGCCTTCAATCAATTTGATCTTAATATTCCTTAAAGAAGGATGCATTCCATTCATATCATTATAACATTTGGGGAAGATGTCTTGAAACTCCTAGAGCAATTCTATGATGCAACTACCTCTGCATTAGACTGATAATCTCCAAAGGAGGTGATCTTGGGTTCCTCTTTTGAGTTAATGTTTAACTTGGTTGTCTTTAAGGGTTCATGGTATAACTTGTGTTGATCCTCTTCCAAATATAATAATTCTCACTCTTCCTAAGAAGTTTCAACATGTAAGTGGCTTGGCTCACCCTTTTGAGACTCTTCCTCCATTTTAAACACTAGTTTCTACTTTTTGGTCATGACCTATCAATTAAGCACTCTATATACTATATCATCATCCTCTCTAGAATTTTTGTTTACTTCATACTTATTGATGAAATTAGGTAATGCAAGTCCATTCTCATTGAAAATTTTCCTTAACTATTATTCCATTACAACCTCATCTTTTAGGATGACATGATGAATGTATTCAAGGGATAAATTAGCTCCAAATTGGATGAGGAGAAAGAAAAGGTATGGGTAAAATTCTCCTTAAGATTTTTCTAATTTCTCATATCTCTCCACATATCATAAAAAACATGCTACGCATAGGGCCAAGTCTTCAAGGTTTGATAGAAAACACGAACCCACAATTGCTCTAGGACATAAGGCATATGCCTTTCTCATTTGTCTTCACACTCACAGATACACACCCATGGATATGTGTCACCTTAGTACATGGGAAACCCATTATAGTCATTTATATGCTCAAATATAGATCATATGACACCCTTAATATTAGTATAAGTTTGAATACTGGGATTATGTGTATCCCACCAATGCATAAAAATAATCTTCAACATGTACACTAGAGCACCCATGAGATCTTTCTCCTTGGAGACATAGACATCCAAATCATGGAAAAATGGAGTAACATTTGTGGATCCATCATATTTAGGTAGTACATCAAGCCTACCTTTGCTAATGTGGACCAACCTCTTATCCTTGGATGGGGTGGGTGTGCACTACACCCATATCCATTTACCATTTGAATAGGGTTTTATGTTGGCACACAAGGCATTTCATGCACACGAAGACTAGGGTATTGCCCTTACTATTCCACATGTTAACCTAATTACCTAGGATTATTGCACCCATTAGTCATAAGAAATCATTGTGGTTACATACATTGATTGTGTCTCGTACCAAATCAAAATTCTATTCCCATTGGGCTCTAGGTTCTTTTTTTCTTGTACCATGATGTTGTATATATTATTTTATTTCATCATTTGAATCAACACTCTAAATATAGGGGAGCCCTTAATTTATTAAAAATAGAATCACCACATGCTATTTTTCATTCTCAAAGCTGATATAATGTCTCTTGAAGTGCATGTTTGCATTATTGGCATAACACCATGGCCTACCAAGAAAATTTGGTTGTTATCTACCTCAGGGAACTCGATCAATTCAAAGTCTACTTTAAGATTCATGCCCATATTTTGATGTTAGAATTAGGTAGGATACACATGGGCTAAACTCAAGTTTTTTTTACCATGAATAAAACATGCGATGAGTGTTACAAGGTGGGGATACCTATATTCCACCAAAAATCCCTTGTGTGGATATAAGCTTTAGTGTATGTGTTCACCAAAATGTCACATATCGAACATGCATTGATATCTACATCCACAATAAGTTTTTATTCATATAATATATTATGGGCTATACTAGAATCATGTTCTCATACTAGATATGGTGTGAGTATATTAGTGAACTACTATACCTTATAGTTGGAATTTTTTTTCTTTAGCATAGGAATCATTCCCTCGATATGTAGGAGGGATAATACATCTACAAGATTATTCTCCTAAACATATGTTTGAGGTTTAAGATACTACCTTGAATTATCCTCCAAGTCATGCACATAACTGAACTCACCCTAGATATTATGAATAACATTCATGGCTTCACATAATACTTATTTCTAACATAAGCCATATAGATAGGGTGCTATTTAGGATTCTATGTGTGCTAATTTTTATTTAGAACTCCTTAGATCATATTTTGTTTAAATTGTACACACAAAAATTTGGTCAAGCAACCAAAAATGCTATGACTTTTTTTTCTCTTTCATAGGAAGGTCTTAGTGATGGATGTGACTCTTACTCATGTGGTCATTCTGGGTCTTTTAGTCTTTCTTATGCCTTGTTTTACCTATTTTCCACACCCCTAGTGGTCTTATGTCATCCCCTCTTAGCCAAAATGGCATCTTGACCTATCTTTCCCAGTATTTACTCAATTTTGGGACCTCAAGACATTAACACAAATCTTAGACACTAGCGCCATGCACTAGTGTCCACTTTTAGTGCTAGCATCCAACAATCACTTTCTCATTATGTTTTGGGTCCTAATCCTTCCTTGAGCCTTCTATTATGATTTTATATCTTTTTTACATCATGTCAGATAGAGAATAAGGGTATTACATTTAAATCAAAGTTACTTATATATAAATAACCTCACAAGGCATTTTACATCTAACACTTACTATCTTGGCACATGATTACTATTAGGCCCCCAATTTTGAAGACTAATTTGGCTAAGTACCTTTTGGTAACAAGAAACATGGAGAGACATGGTGTGAAAGAATATGGCATAAAATAACATGGTGTGGGAATCCATATCATAAAATAATCAAGTCTTGTGGAGTAAAGATGCATGTTAAATAGAGAATGCAAAAACACAAGACACAAAAATCAGTGGAAGAATTGGGGAAAGTAGAGACAGTTATAGATTGGTTCATAGGAATGGAAGAAAAGACTAAGTCAAGCATGAATCCAACACTACCCCATAATAAGATAGGCACTAAATGATGATGATCTAGCATCGAGAGAGAATATAAGGGCATATAGGCTCGAGTCTATAGGAATTTATTGTAAATAGGTGTCACAACTCAATTCTGATGATGATCATTGGTGAGTCGTCTTATTTGTATTTAATTTTATAACTGATTGGTCAGGGTATACCAAGTATAAATACCCCATTTATTTAATTTTTATGGTTTTTATTTATGATTTAATAATTTTCTTATGAATTGGTTATCATTGTAACTTTGGGATCAATATACTATTTGATATACTTTATGAATATAATGGAAAGAAACTTGTGTTGACATAATGTTTGTGTTTAATTATTTATGGTAATAATGGAGTTGATATTATCTATTATCATTTTATGCAAACTTTTTTTTTTTGGATCATTGAGTGATGAGGTTAGTATTAAGTATTTATTTGAGTGCCCTTGTCTAGGAAGTTAGAAAAACACACCCTCATGTGATAAAATGAGTGGGAATAGTCCTAAGCTACATGCTTTAGGTGAGCACATGAGAACTTGTTCTTACATGAAATACTAACATGTTAGAAATATTATTTACTTAGGTGTGTAACTAGGGAAAATATGTGTTAGTATAAATTAAAAGAGCTCAATAATTTGGTTCTATTACCAAGAATTGTAGTGCTTGTTTGTACAATGGTGGAAAATGCTTGAATAACTATCTCTAGAGAATATTGAATTATGGGTTACTAGAGTAGAATATAAATTTGCATTACCATTTATTAAACCAATAATTTTTTCATGTGCATGGGTATAAAAACATAAATATGACACACTTTATGAAACATTCTTTATAGAAGTGCCTATTTACCTTTATGCTTAGATTTTGGCATATGCACAAGACTGGTCGAGGAACTATGGATGAAAGACAACTTGGTCAGTATAGTGTCAATAAAATTTAACATGGTTATGAGTGCCAAAGATGCATGTCATAGATGTTTTGTGGTGTGAAAATTTGCATAGTTAAATTTTTGAATATGTAGTCTCAACATACTCCTATCTAGAGGAAGCTCGATTTCACTTCCTCTGAGAACCATGCGGTAGATATCTTAGACATTTTTACTAGAGATTAAGAAGATCTTAGAAGATTATATAATTGAAATATTCTCCATGGTCTCACATGAGAAATTTATTTGGTGGGGAATGGAGGGGCACCTTTTGATGTAAAATTGTTAGTTCAATACAGTAGCTAGTCAGTAGGAATTGCAAAAGCACAAGTATGATAAAGCTCAATGAATGAATAAGAGTGAAAGTAATATAGGGAGGGGATATAAGGACTGAGGAAGTAATATAAGGGTCTGAAGGGAAGTGAAAAGGCATAATAAGGACTCCCTAACCATAGGTTCATACCCAATATTAGTGCAAGTATGCATGGGAGAAACAAGCTAGATAGTGGTGACTGAAGAACCCAATTTGGATAGGCCGAGTTCCCCACCCATAACATGTGATCATGCTCTTGAGTTAGATGACATTTTTATATGAAACTATGATAAGGATAATTTATAATTAGAAATTTAACCTATTAGAGATACTTTTTCACACCAAAACTAAGATAGTAGTTTATTATTGATTTCTTTTCCATTGCAAGACAATTCTATGGACTAATTTGGAGTGATTGGTGGATCACATATAAATAATGGGTAGATTACTAACCCATATATATCTAATAATCCTACCTTAGTTCCAAACATATCAGGTACTTATATTGTTGTAGGAGGTGTGATAGGTTGTACCAGTGGTATTTCAATCAAAGGATCTGGAAGAGGCATAGGCATAATTTGTGGACCTCCCCCACAAGGTCTAGGAGGGATAGGAAGTGTATTACAAAAATTTAGATGGATGCCACCTCATTCACCAACTGTGTATTATAATATGACACTCCATTTTCTTGAGTATCACAATGTGGATAATGCCATAGAACATGTTCATAAGTGTGAGATTATTTGGTGAGCATGTGGAATTACATATTCTAAACGAAAGGAAACATAGTTTGCCACCATTATTTTAGACCAAATTCACAAGTGGTACCATAATATTGATCCAAATTAGGATGTGATGAATTATGACTAACTGAAGGCAATATTTCTCTAGGAATTTGACATCTTAGAGTTTGAATAACAAAGCATAGCTACCCTAAAGGACATCAAACAAGAAATAAATAAGAGTGTGCATGAGTATGATGTGAATTTTAAAATGTTTATCTATAAGATTTATTTTTAGATAAATTCCACTTTTCATGACCAATGGTTCATACAAGTATTATTTCTTCCCTTTTGATGCACTTTGTTATAAAAGACTTTCACCAACCTATGTGAGGCCTTAAAAGCTACCCTTCACATCAAATCCATTTAAAGCATTGGAAAAAGGATTAGTCCCTTAATTGAGGCTTAGATTATTGCTATGGCATATCAGTTGTAAAATCAAACTACACATATTACTCATGACACTCACAGTGGTTTGTGGTATCTGGATTATGAACATGAAGGCCATAATAGGAATAACTTCCCCTAAATATTCATGCTGTGATGAAGTAATCTTGTGAGATTTTCTTATAAGAGTAAGACATGAGGGATTAACCTCTACTTCAATGTGCCACACAATCAAAGGTATCTATATATTATTAGATATGTGATGCATATACTCATGATACCTATGATTACCATCTTATTAGTTAAATTCATGAGGCACACATTCATGGTACTCCTCAGATTTATGTTGCCAATAACAAAGGCAATGGAGGAAGATATCATGGTCGAGGATGTGGAGGTGGATGTTTTCCATCAAGAACTTTTTATAAGTGCAGTTCCTTGAAACATTACCAACATGATTTCCTAATATATCCTATGTGTGCTTTTTATAAAAATAAACATTGTTTGGAGGAATGCCTAGACTTGTATACTACCATCATGAAGGAAAGAAATGAAAAGGGTGCCAGAATGATATGAATTGAAAATCCTTAATGGAGACCATGACCTATTACTTCAACTAGTCCCAAAGTCAACATTAATACACAAATTGGTGCTCAATCCCAATATGTGTCCAACCCACTTAGTAAAAAGATTCAATAAGAGAAACCTTGTGTAACTCATTATCTAGATGATCAATAGTAGAAGGAAGTGTTACATGATACCATGAATTTAGTGAGGGAGCTATAAGGAGAGATATGTTATTTAAGGATTGAGATGCTACTACATGTGCTAACATGTAGAAATCTATAGATCTTCATGACTCAGTGTGTCATGAGTTACATGAATTATACAAGTGACTCCTTGATGAGGATATTATACCCATATTTTTAAATTGGCTAAGTCATCATACACCTAAGCATATACATGATCTTCAGTTAAACCATGCACAATGATAAGAGACTAATATACCACCTAGTATAAAGGGGGATAAAGAGATATTCATTAATGTTTCTATTGATGGATGGGTCATTCAAGATATCCTAGTTGATATTGGCACCAAAGTAAATGTCATCACTAAGGATGCATGGAGGAAAATGGTAAACCCTACTTTGTAGACTTCTCCTCATGTGTTGTTTATGGACAATAAGACTCATTCTCTACCTATTGGAGTAGTTAAAGATACCACTATGGATATCTTAAGTGTCACTTTAAAATTTGACTTTGAAGTAATTGAGTTGCTTGAAGTTGATGACTTTTTAGATCTTTTGGGTCATCCTTGGTATTATGTGAATAATGCTAAATTAAGCTTTAATAAGTACTACATTAGCTTTGAGAATGATGAACAAAAAATTATAATCCCCTTATCCCATGCTTAAGGACATCCATATGTTAGCCAATTAACACTGATGAGGACATTAACCATATCTACAATGTCATAGCTCAAGGTACCGAATGCCTTGATCCTAGTTTGGATGGCATATTACATTAGGTAGACACACAATGTATATTTGACACTACCAATAATGCTTGTGACTATTGGGCTCTTGGTGAGTATGATCTTACTATAAGGATATGTGGTATTATAGGTAGTTGATAAGATGCTCTATGAAAGCACCATAAACATCATAAGTTTCTTTATCTTCTTCATGGACAAATTATGGTCATGCCACCATTGAGGTTAGATGAATCTATAAGATTTCATGGTTAGATAGAATTCCAAGATTTTTTGAAATAATTGGAGGCCTCTTATGTAGATAAAAATGATTATGTATGTTTGATTATCCATTTTTCAATATCATAACTGCTTGGTGGTAGAGACCTCACTGTCATAACTTGCTTACTTGGGATCGATTTCTCTCTGATCTACACCATCAATTTCATCATGATAATTTCATTTGTATAATAATAATTTATAGTGGGATAAGTGCTTTTTAAGCTCATTTTGAAGCCTATGAAGACATGTGAAAGGTGGATGAGATTATTTTGCTTGAGTATCTATTGGTTCATGCACTCTATGGCACTCTACAATTTGGGATAGAGCATGTTATATACATGAAGAACAACACATAGAGACAGATTGTTGGCATTTACTTAAGAACAATATGATTAAATGTTATCTTATTCATCTCCTTGAATGGATTTATGCCTCACCTTGAAATCCATGTATCAAACTATCATAGGTGACCCAACACCATTTGAAGATTACATTAGAAATATACATGGCATGCAAGAAGAGAGTTTAAATTTTTTCCAAGAACTTGATACAAAAGCATCATCTGCATCACCTGACCTTGAACTAGACCATGTATTAAGAGAACATATCTAGAAAGGTAAACAAAAGGTCATGTACCAGGTTGATAAAGGTGCCAATTTTGATCTGCTTGATCTGTCTATTGATCACTTAGCCTTTCATATTGAGTATGGCATGTACAATGTTTGAGATACCATCTAGGATGATTAACATATGAATTTAGAGCCACTTTAGATGATCTAGTGTAATATTGGCATAGAGGAAATGCCAAAAATGGCTATTGTGGGAAACTATTGGTATGTTAGAAACATCTGCAAGGTTTTTGAGATATTAAAAGAGTATCAAGACATCTTTCCATAGAATTAAACTAAAATGAAACGAGTGAATTATTACTTAGGTAATATGCACATAAAGTTGGTATAGGGTAATTGACCTATAAATAAAGGCCCTATTGTATGAATCCCAACTTACATGCTTGAGTCAAAGAGGAGATTGATAACATACTGCATGCATGAGTCATCACTACTATGGACAAGTCTAAATGGGTGAGCCCCATGGTCATTAGTATCAAGAAGAATGGTTGTATTCATGTCTATATGTACTATTGGGTACTTAATGCTACTTGCATAACCAACCCCTTTTTGATTCCCTTCATTGAGGAGATTCTAGAAGGAATTATTGGGTGTGAGATCTATACCTTCACTAATGGATTCTTAGGATATCATCAAGTCTAGATCATAGAAGAGGATAAACCAAAGACCACCTTTGCAACTGAGTGGGATTCATTCACTTATAATGTCATGTTTTTTGTGTTGAAGAATGCTTCTACTATGTTTTTATAGATTATGGTTGAGGATTTCAAGGATTTTATTCAAAAATTCCTTCAAGTCTACCTAGATGATTGGATTGTCTATGATTTAGTATGGGACCACTATTAAAATATTTGCCTTATGGTTGAGTGATGCTATAATCTTTAGATTTATTTGAATTTGAATAAATGTGTTTCTGATACCCCATTTAGCATTTTACTTAGTCATGTTATTTACCATGATGGAATCTTAGTGTATCTGGCCAAGATTATAGTTATTGTTCACCTTTCAGTGTTGGCCACCCAATGGGAGGTACATGCCTTCCTATAATATGAATTTCATTCAAGGTTATGCTAAGATCATTACACCACTAGAGGAATTTATAAAATAAAATGGTCAATTTGTCTGGATTAATTCTCACTAACAAGCATTCATTTCACTCAAGGATAAATTCATTACTAACCCTATTCTTTAGTTTCTAGACTGGATAAATCCATTTCGTGTGCATGTCAATGATTTAGGCATGGCTATGGGAGCTATCCTTACTAAACTTGATGAAAGCAACCTTGATCATCTTATCTATTTTAATAGTAAAAATATCACTCCAGTTGAATGAAACTATACAACTATAGAATGTGAAGCTTTTTCCATCCTTTACGTGCTTCAAAAGTTTTGTTAGTATTTGATGGCATCTCCATTCATTTTATTTATGGACCGTGAAACACTGAAGTACCTAGTAAATAAGCCAGTACTGCATGTACATATTTGTTGGTGGACTATGCTTTTATAGGAGTTTTAGTTCTCAGTGATGGTGAAATTTAGTAAGGCTAATTTTAGCCCTAATCATTTATCATGCATTAAATCTAGTGAAATAGTACATGACATTAAATAGGACCTATCTAACATGTAACTTTTGCATGTTGTATGATTTACAAGAGTTGGAAGATATCACAACATTTTTGAATATGGTTTTATCACCAACCCACCTCAACACTCAATAAAAGAAGCAATTGGCTATTCATGTAAATCCTTTATAGCTCATAGGTGGTGAATTTTATAAGCTTGGCCAGGATGAGTTTTACAATGCTGTATCATGTAACATGAACACATTGAGGTTCTTTGGGAGGTTTATGAGGGTGTCATTATAGGACATTATACCAATGATGATACAATGTAGGTATTTTTAGCT
Source organism: Torreya grandis (assembly GCA_037957365.1). Classification (NCBI taxonomy): domain Eukaryota; kingdom Viridiplantae; phylum Streptophyta; class Pinopsida; order Cupressales; family Taxaceae; genus Torreya; species Torreya grandis. The sequence goes on from JARHVA010000788.1 coordinate 855,764, forward strand.
AGCTTGTGGTGTCCTACTCTATTTAAATATGCTAAAGCTTATGTGTGCCAATGATATCAGCTAGTGTGTGGGTAAGATGAATAGAAGAGATGCTACACCCTTCATCTAATCCTGGCACATGAACCCTTTGAGAAATGGGCTATTGATTTTATTGGCCCCACTAATATAGTAGAGAGGCATATTGGTGCATGCTATGTCATTACTGCTACTGATTACCTTACTCATTGGGTTGAAGCTGTACCAACATAAGATTGCACCAATATCACTACTATTAGGTTTTTATAGGAGAACATTATTAAATGGTATGGATGTTTGTTAAGTTTGACCAGTGATTAAGGAACTCATTTCTTGGATAAGTTCATGATTGTGCACCATAAGACTACACATTACCATCCTTAGGCCAATTATACAACTAAAGCTTTCAAACTTAACAAAAGCTTTCAATAAGATCTTGGGTAATACATTGACTAAGATTTTTAATATTGGATGAACTGACTAGGATGATCATAATTTTGTGATGTTATGGGTGTATCATACTTCATACAAATGATTTAAAAAGAGTACACCTTTTAATCTTATGTTTAGTACTGAAGCTATTATCTTAGTTTAATTCCTTGTCCCTTTTCTACATATTGTATGTGTTGATCAATTAGATGATGAGGAATCCTTGAAAACATGCCTAGATTTTTTTACTTTAGTTAGATGAATCCTAGTTTCTAGTGCATTAGAGTCAAGGAGTGGAGAAGCAAAAATAGAAGTCTTAGCATGATCATCATTTGAAGAATAAGACCTTTTCTATAGGTGTGAAGCTTTTAGTTTATGACTCCAAATTTGCATGCTATTTGGGAAAGCTTCACATCCATTAGGATGACCTATTTATTATTCATAGTATTGGCATGTGCAAACTGAAGTGGTTAGATGGCTAGTTCCTTCCTATCCATTTCAATGATAGTCAGTTATGCCCCTACTATTATGAGTAGTGCTTTATTTCTTTAAGTAATAAGGCATATGTTACTAGTTTAGTGTAGGATTTTGGTTATTTTCAACAAGGCATGGCATTGGTTATGTAACCTTGATTAGTTCTAGGTCAACACTTTATTATTTATATTTATATATCTTTGTAATGTCATGGAGGACCACATATAACTTTTATCATGGGGTAAGAAGGGTGAACTAAGTCAAAATTATAGAGCACCAAGAAAAGGGTGAATGGGAATGCATGCAAGAAAAGGGGCACATAAGTGGAAGTGTATGAGGATAAATGGGTATATAAGATGTGGTGCATAACCACTAAGGTGAGTAAAGGTAAACAAGTGAGGTTCCCATCTTGGTAATAGAAAATTTTGAAATTCTTTACAGCTATCATGTACTTAGGGAAAAATGTGGGACATGAAAAATGTATTTAATATGAGGATAGCTATTGTAATGCAAAGTGTGCCAAATATAAATCTTGGAAATAATATTAGAGCATTAATTGCATGAAGTAGTAGGGAATTAAATATGGATTACCCCCACAAGGCTATAAAATGTTAAATGTATATCATTTTACATTTTATTATTATAAATTTTTTAAATTTATAGAGCCAAAAGAGAATTATCAAGCTGCTAAAAGAACATTTTTAAGCTTCTAGATGAGCATAGATCAATTATTTATGACTCATTTAAGCATTGAGTGAAGTAGTTGTGGTGAATAGGGAGAGTGCTAAAAGGGTGATTAAGGAAGCACAAGTTTATTGAACTATATAGAGGTCAACATCTACCATTAGAGGATGTTAAATCAAGAGAGTTAAGTGAGTTAGATAAGCAATCACATTATTTTAGAGGGTCAGATGATCATGCCTCAACCTTAGAGCTCTTTGAAGGGTGATGTAGCCAAAGAAAAAGACATAGTGTAGCGAGCCCCTACCTATGATACATGTGGAAGAGGAATTTAATAGTGTTTAGCATGTGTGAGGAAGGTTTATCATAATAGGTCAAGGAAAGGGAAAAAACAAAATTAGGGATGGTGTACCTGGTCAAGAATAAGTCTATAGTACCACCTCCAACCCTACTGTTAATAAAAGAAATGGAATATCTAAGAGCAGTGTTACACATGAAGAAGTGGGATTCAAATGTGCTCATTTGTAATATTTTTGACTATAATAATTCTAGCCTAGAAACAAGGTAGAACAACATCATGACTATGAGGTAGAGCATCAGAACACACAAAATGAGCTTGTGTATGACTCAAGTATTTTTAATACACTTAATGATTGAGGACTCTTTAAGTTGTTTAATATTATATATTTTGGGAAGCCTATGGAAGTAATCAAATTTCTTATTTTATGCATACATGAAGATTATTTTTTATTTTGCTACGGACTAGATGTGGATTATATCCTAGAGGGTGAACAAAGTCATAGGATTTCAATGCTCTAATACTGACCTTAGTTCAACTTGGAGGAATAAGAAGATATTTAAAATACTACAATGACATTCAAGCATAGGAAACAAGGCCATGCAATGCACATTAAAATTCTCTAAGATCCTACCCTTAGAGTGGTTACACACTTAATAGTGACCAAGGTTGGAGGCATGGATAGATGGAAAGAGGTGGACATGGCACATTTATATGTTGCCCATTAGGATACCTTCAGAGTAAATTATAACTAGTCATAGTATTTTGTTGATAATATTATTATAGATGTGGAAAAGGCCCACCACCTATCGAACCAAAAATTTTCACAAGGCATTATCCTTTTGTTATTGGTTTTTGATGAGATTGGTGCACTAGAGCACATTATTGGTGAATTGAAATGGGCTTACCCTCCTAATCATAAATCCCTTATTGATAAATTTAAAAATTCACTTGCCATGGTGTGATAATTACCTCCCTTAAGGTTAATATGAAGGGATAGTATGATATTATAAAGGAAGCCTTTGGGAATGAGTGGTACATTCCCAAAGACTTGTATGGATAACATGGAGACCAAGCCAAGTTGATGGTTAAGCAACACTACTCTATAGCATGCATCTAGATGGTTCCATTAAGTGACTTGTTTGGATGGCTTATATCATGAACACCATCAAAGGATCTATGATGTGTTCTTTATTAACATTCCTACTAAGAAAATTGATGTTGAAACTCACACTCTCTGCCAATTATATATTTACCCAAGGAAAAAGGCATATAGGGAAAAGCTAGATTTGGCTAATACCAATATCAAGGTCTAGTAGATTTTGGTTAGTAATTCCATTCATTATTTATTTTATATGTTGAAACTATGCAAGAAGATATTGGGGAGCAAGGATAATGAGAAGGAAACAATTCCACCCTTACCAGAGATAAGAAAGTAGAAAAAATAGAAGAGGCAAGGGCATGATGCTGGGACCAGCCTCAACTAGCGCAAGCTAAGTGGTAAAAGACTACCCCTACACCACCCAAGGATACTTTTCATGTAGGTCAAATTGAAGGCCTAAAACCAACAATGTAATTTGTTCCTTTAGAACATAAAACTTTAGCACCTAAGGATGGAGACTTAGAATAAAAGATATCAAACCTAAAAGTAACACCAGAAAAAGAGATTGAATAATAGGAAGAACAAGTCACCCTAGCATAAGGGAAGACAGCTTCACCTACATGGCATGAATAAACCACCCTTGAGGAAACACAAGTGGATATTGACAATCCCACTGATGAAGAGAGGGATGATTCAAACACAACCTTAGGAATGAGTGGTTTTCATATCGGGCCCAACCACAACCATGAATACATAGATGTGAAAAAACTAGAGCAAGATCCCTCTAAAAATAAAAAGCCAATTAATGAATATATCTAATAGAGGCCAGAAACTACCAATTCATCCATGAACCTATGTGCTCAATACCAAAAGGGAGTGCTAAAAAAGCCTATGTTTATGTTCTCACATTTTTTACTAGAGGACTTGACCATACAAAATTGAAAAAAATTATGATTCTATAACGATATATATAATTAAGAGCACAATTTTAAGATACCATAAAAAATCCTAATTTTAAAACTAGTAAAGATAGAACTTCTAGACACACTTTGGGCAGATCCCCAAATGTGCACTTCGACATATGAAAGCACAACACTCTTAAAGTTTACACATGAGGTAATCAGGCATAATACCTTGGTTGAATCCAATGTAATGTGAATCTATAATAAGCATTCAAAAATGGTTACTCTATATCATAATGAGTGTGCCATGAAGATAAAACTTAAAGAAGAGCTGGTCGAGGTCAAACACCAATTGGAGATAGAAATAATAGATTGGGTAAAGAACCTGACCCTTTGTAAGATATTTTAAAACCAAGATCCAACTTTTATGGATGGGGTATCCCTTACTGGTGAGGTAATTAAAAAATTGGATACCCTAGTTGAACTTTTGTTGAAGATATGCAAGAACTAGACCTCCCATTCACATGATCAAACTTTGGCAATAGAATAATTTATTGAAGCTGTGGAGGTCTACAAAATATTTTTAAATAGGTTTGGTGACATGATTACCAAATTGTATGGGGTTTTTTATAAGATTGCATGGCTCGATAAAATTTTGGAATTAAGGCTTTAGGTAGAGGAGCTATATCACTAATAGTTGGCTGATAATATGTTAATAATAAAAAACTGTAATGATCGTACAAAAGCATTTGAAGATGTGGAGGCTATGGAAAATAAAATAACCACTCACTACCAAGAGATTAATGCAAGTTTTGGGATACTCTGAGGACATGTTGTAATAAAAGTCACCTTGCTCAAAGAAGTTCATAGGGATGATTCTATATCCCTTGAGTGTTTGGTAATTCAAGTAGGTGATTGTCTCGAGTAGACCAATGAGACAAAAAAGCTTAAGGAGGTGATGAAAGAACTCACATCCCAACTCTAGAATCCTTTAAACCATTGGGAGGGTGTAAGGAAGTAGATTAAGTAGATGGGATTTAAGTTTTTTGAGGGACCTGAGAATGATGCATAGTTTGAGGTGGACTATTAGCTTAGTGTGGGGTGATGTTGGGCCCCCAATTTTGAAGACTAATTTGGCTAAGTACTTTATGGTAACAAGAGGCATGGAGAGACATGGAATGGAAACCCTTGGCAAAGAAGACCATTTCATAGGAGTCCGTGGCATAGAAAAAGTAAGTATCATGGAGTAAAGATGCATGTTAATAGAGAACTCAAGAAAGTAGGAATCAAAAATTAGAAGCAGACTTCAAGAAAGCATAGAAAGTGGAGATAGTTATGGAGTGGTTTGAAGGATTATAAGAGAAGACTAAGTCAAGTGTGAATCTAGCACCAATCCATGGGAAGATAGGCACTCAATAATGAGGATATATAATTGAGAGAGAATATAGGGGAAGGTGGGCCCAAGTCTATAAGAATTTATTATAAATAACTGCCATGACTTAATTTTGTTAATGATTATTGGTGAGTCATCTAATTTGTATTTAATTCTATAACTAAATGGTCAGGGTAAACCAAGTGTAAATACCCCCTTGGTATAATTTGTATGGTTATTGGTTACTATTTATGAGTTAATAAGTTGATTATGAAATGGCTATCATTGTAAATTTTGAATCACTACACTCTTTGACATACTTTATGAGTATAATAAAAAGAAACTTGTGTTGACATAATGCTTGTGTTCAATGATTTATAGTAATAATGGAATTAATATTATCTATTATCAATTTATGCCAACTTGTTTTATTTTAATCATTGAGTGATGAGTTTTTTACTAAGTATTTATTCAAGAATCCTTGTCTAGGAAGTTAGATAAACATACCCTTGCGTGATAAAACTAGTTTTAAGTATATGCTTTAGGTGACCACACAAGAACTTATTCTTGCATCAAATATAAATGTGATAGAATTTTATAATTATTATTTATTTAGGTGTATAACTAGGGAAAAGACATGATGGTTTAAAGGAAAATATCCTAATAATTACATAAAATTAGTTAATAGTACAACTCAACATACTACATATTACTCAGCTATTACACCTAGATTTGCATACTTGATCAAAGAAGGGCATAAGTAAAAGTCATTGTGTCATACTATGTGAATTTATTATGGATGTTACCTAAGGGATAAATACATGTGATATGATACCCCTATCATTAGGGTTAATGTAGGTAGTGTCTAGGATAATAAGGTTTCTGTCCTGCATGATCATAATATCCCACAACCTAGTTTTTCCATTCCTTTTACATTTGATATTGTTATTATTTTGTGTGTGTAGATGTTAATTAGGTTTTAGAGAAGATACATAAAAATAATGACATATATGAATGATTGAGATCTAAAAAATTACTTACAGGTCTCTGAAACACTCCTGCAACATCCTTGAAAGACTCAGGCAATATCTCCATAAAAGAACATTAGCACCATAATTGGAAATTAGCATTATAATGATACTATCCTCCTAATAACACTATTGTTTGAAGATATTTTTTAACTATAATCCCAAAATTAAAGACTCTTAACTAATCTCCATTCCTATTTGAGCCTTCTTGACATTTGACAATCCCTGTTTCACTCTAGATAAGTACATTTCCTCATTACCTTTACTATTTTAGGTAAATCTATCTTATTAACTATTTACAATATTTATCCTAATTTCCATACTCTACTCAGTGATTTAACAACCTAGGATTTACATGTACTAAGTCCTAAATAGTTAAAACATTTGGTAAACTTGGCTTACTTTGAATATTGATTAAAAACCCTAGTTTCATAATAGGGTTTACCTTCTTCATTTTTGTGTAATAAATTAGGGTTTATAAAATTCTATTTTTTCATAATTTTTGCACAAATAAACTAATCCAAATTAGTCATATATTAGGGTTTCATTAATTTAATACAATTTAAATTTTGCCAACAAACCCTCAAAAACCCACGATCTGCATATTAGGTCCCTATACATTCAAACATTAGCCTTTAGGGTTTCAAGAACAATTCTAATTTTGTTTAAAATTTGGGCTAAATATTTAACATAATTTCAAATTTATTTATGTTAGATTATCTTATACCTATTGTGTGCTTATCATTCATTCTTTATACTATATTTCATGGTAAGTTTAAGATGATTTCTAGGGAAAACCCCCGCCACCCCCCCTCCCCCCACCCAGTTGATAAATTTCTAATTTTTTCTCCTAAGTATGTAAATTAATGGACCAATTATCAAAATTACACACTAGCACATGATAATGAGCATGATTTCATTTATAATGATGATTATTATTATGGTTATGATGGATATGATGACTATTATGAGCATGATAATGAAAGCATTGAGGAGGATAGATTAGATGCATCTTCTTTTCTTTCTCCTCTCTCTTCCCTTAGCTCTCAAAATCAAACAAACAATATAATTCCAAAAGAACCTTTTGTTGGTTTTTATTTATTTCAATGTGATCATAATTTTTCAACCACTTTTGTTACATCCTTACTCAAATTAAATCAATACAAGAACAATAAAATCAATTTACCTTTACATGGTTCAAGTAACATTATACATGATGTTATTAGTACTGAAAATAAAAATGCACATTCTTTACCTTAATTAATTCAATTTGAAAAAACAAGTACAAATGATGTTGTTCCTTTTCTAGATTTGCAAACTAAAGTAGATGATATTATCTTGCCACATTCTAAGATCAACACAATGATTCCACACACACTGTAGAAACTTAAAATATTTTTAACTCTTCTCCTACATGTTATAATATGTTAAATGAAATATGAGTGCACCTTATTCTATCCTTGACTCCAACATTGAAAATTAAAATAATACATGCATTCCACTCATAACTAGTGAAGATACACTTGCATTTAACATACACATGATGTTATATTGCATAGTAGTAAAAAGTTAAAATATTATTCTAATATCTCTCTTATTGAGCATGTAAATTACATCTCTTTTTACCTTACTTCTACAAGTGAAAAAAATTCTGATTTTGATGAAACATGGAATAACAATGATTATTATGATGTTAGTGAAGAAGAGAGTGAGTCTACTACTTATAATTATCTCCTTACTTCTCCCATTCCTTTTATTCAAATTGATTTCTTATCAAATGTTAGTTTAAATGCTAAAAAAACACACACAAACTTATTCTTATGTTCATAGTTTACATAATTTACACTGATATGATGATAATGTATTTTATAGTCCATTAGCATGTGATAATTCTTTACCAATTAATAACATAAGGGATACCAATGGATCTCCCTCACTTCCCCTTACTACAATAACACTTGTTTCTTATTTTAACCTACAAAAGGGTGATAGATTATTTCCCTTTAACAAGGTCCAAGATATCACACCTTTAAAGGTTACCATGAGCAAACCCAAAGGTCCCCATGCAATGTAATAATGGTCAAAATTGATAATAAAATTTAAGAATTAAATGAACCTTTTGATGATGTTAATATACCTTCATAATAGGTAATCTCTTTGATGCATGTTGTGGGTGATTTATAACATTAAGTATAATATCTTACTTTGGAAAGTAAAACACACTACCCTTGGGCTGATTCCAATGTCATCTATGGCAATCCTATCCTGTACAGAATCATCAGTGTATAATTACTAAAGTAGTTTTAGATACCAATATTACCAAAGTTTAATGGACATGGTGATCCATAATTGAACCTCAAATCCTATAGAGAGGTTATGACACATGTTATTGGAAGTTTTATCCTATTACATATATTCCCATAGACTCTATAGGGTGAAGCATTCCATTGGTTTCATCATTCACTTCCAAGTGGTTTACTATGTGATCTAAGAATTTGACTCAAGAGAGGATGGTTAGTATGGTGTTAGTTCCAAAATGAAAACAAAATGAAAGAAACACACTAACTAGCATAACATCTCTAGGCCTATACACTAGGGAGAGCTTAGTTAATAACCATGAATAAAAAATACAACTAAAATGCAAAATAAACTTTCTTTTACCTTCCTTGGATGCTCCAAAATGCTTGTTGTAGTGGCTTGCTTGGCTTTGTGCTCATGAAGTCTTCATTAAAGGAGGCTTGGCTATCTCCTCTTCTCCTTGGCACATTGTGGCTTTGGTTTGGCTTGGCTTGGAATCAATTTGTCATGGTAACACTAATTGTAATGGCTTCTTGAAGATATTTGTGCATTACAACTTTGTACCAAAATAGCTTAGAAATAATGTTCATGGCCTCTCTATTTATGGATTTTTGAGAATGTATAGAATCAACCTGAACCATCCATCCTGAGATTGGGATGTGTGGTTGAGGATTAATTCAATTTTTGAAATTAAGTTTATAATTATCCTCATCATGACATTGAAAGAAGGGGTAATTAAGAGGCATGGAGGGCATGAATCTTGATATTTTTGGCATTTATGGCCTAGGGATGTCTTCCCAAGAAATGAGGTCACCTGATGATGTAGATATTCAATATTAATTTCCAAAAATAAGTATTTAATAATTTTCCATGGAATTATTGATTAGGCCTTGATTTGGGTTAATTAGCTCTTAAGCATGATTAAGCACTTTATGAACAAATTACCCAAATTGATCAGAATGCCTTGTTATTGGTCCAAAATTTGATTGGATTGGAATTGGAAGTCAATGTCAGATGCATTGGAACCATATTCCCATTTAGGATGCTACCAATAAAAAATAACAAAGGCATGTGTCTTTTGCAAAAGATTTGATAGAAAAGAGCAATCGAGAGCACCTAGGTACAAAATTAGCATTTTGACTCATAATGATCTAATCAAAGTTAGCTAGGCCATAAATTGCATTGCCCCATTTAGGGATACCCTAGCCAAAATCAAAACTTGAATATGTCAGTTTCACATCATTTAGTGTGTTTTAGTGTTTTTAGGCCAAATTGTGCATTTTGGGTGGAAATTGGTCAAAACCCTGATTGGAGGTTATCGATGGATAGATTTAGGTGTCTACACACTACATACATATGATGAGTTAGAATAAGTCTTTCTCAAGAATTATATTTAGAATAAGGGATCTTGAGTCACATATGAGAGGTTACCTTCACTACACTAGTATGAGTCATAAATAGTAAATGATTACATTTTATAGTTCAAATCATGTATGGAATAATTGATATATCAACCAATAGATTTAGAAGTACAATACATTTTTGATTGAGGCCTTTATTGACCATTTTGGGTCAGTAGGGGCAAGATGCATCCAATTTAGTTCAAGGCTTTGGATCACCTATAGGTTTTTGAAGTTTAGTCAATTTAGGGGAAATTAAATGAGTCTAAGGTTGAGCCTAGATGAGTTTCAACACTTAGATGTTTTGATGAAGTTTTTGAGCACACATTAGTCTTTCCAGCTTCCTTATCAGCCTTTCTGGAGAACACAGATCATTGCCAAAGCTTGCAAGGGTTGAGCAAAAAAGGAATTAGCCATTTTAGGTTTTTTCCTAGTGATGAATTCAAGATGTGGTGATATTAAATTTTATGGGACCCTGATGACATCTTGATGGCTTCCTAAGTTGTCAATCATAACAAGACTCTAGACCAATCAAATGACACCATGCAAAAATCATTCGCATCACCTGATAGACCATGCATCTTTAAAAAGTCTTTCAAAACTTCATTTATATTCAAAGGTCCCGTGGTACCACACATCACTCTCTCAATAGGTCCAAGCTTGTTTAAAAGTATTTTAAAGATAGTTTTTTTCTTCAAATTTTCTTGGTGGGATAATGATATCAACAATCCTCTAGGTGAGCAATAATGGGCAAGTGGTATACTTCCACATGTTACCATACCAACAACCTAAAGTCCCAAAACTATCCATATAGTTTAGTTCCCTCTAGGCTAGTGGGTTTGTGGGATGATTCCATGTGGTGTAATTCCACTGCTCTACTCTCCCATTTTTTTATATAACCTAGACATGATGTTAGAGCTCTTGGCTAGTGGGTGAGTTTGATTTCACCACATCATATAATACCACTACTTCACAACCCCAAGGTGGTATGTGTAAGCCCAATAATGTGTCATAGAATTGGGTGAGTGTGATGACACCACATGGTGAAATATCACTTCATTATGATATAAATAGTTAATAGGACCCATCGATCTCTTAAGGTGGTAGATTTGTTTGATTTGTCAGAGGCTAGACCAACTAGGGAATGCCATGTCAACTGGCTTCTAGATCCACCTATCTCCCATACTTGATAGAGATAACTAGGAATGCTAAAAATTATTGTCACTTTGAGTTATACCCTTGAAGAAGGTCTTCAGGGTTCCTCACCCAATTGACACAATGGGATCACTTTCATGTTGTGGGTATCCTATAATGCAAGTAAACCTCTAGAGAGGGATGGTTCTCTTGATGAATCACCTGATACTCATCTAAAATACTTATTGAAAATGAAAAGATAGAGAGACATAGCTATTATTATACTTATATGACTAACTATGAGGTGATGCACCAAAATTAAATACCTCAACTTGCTTGGACACACACAAAATGAACTCAAAGAGCACTCACACATACATAACTCACAATTCACCAATGAATCTTGGGCATAAGTGTTTTTTAGATAGGATTAAGCTTATAGAAATACTTATAAGGATGATCAATTATTTTAGGAAGCTCAAATGACATTCATCACAACTATGAATTATATAAACCCTAAGAGACACAAACTACAACCTGCACAAGATCAAGTTTGCTACATAAAGGTGCACAAAATTGGACATAAATAAGGGACAACCTATAATTATCAAAATTTTACATAAACAATTACACATAATAACCAACATATGAGAAGGTAAAATCATTTTATCTATTTATAAAAAGGTGTTTACAAGTCTAAAATTTGGCAGGGCTGAGCCATAACCAGTTAGTGGTATATCTCTATTACTTAGAAAAAACAAGTATATATAGTGAGAATCCTTTCATGAGGGGAGTCAGATGAAATATTTTAATAAATGTCCTCATTAAGGTTAAAAAATAAAACATAACTAAATTTTAAATTCAAATCACATCTTCTTCACTTCTCCAACGTTGCATGATGAAACTCCACTTAGTGAAGTTCTTATTTGATTTGACTTTTTATCCTTGATTTTAGTGTAGAAGAATAGATGATCTTCTTGATATATTTGAAGACTCCTTTGATTGCTTATAACTCATAATAATGGCATAGAATTGGATTAGTATTCTTTATTTAGGTCCTTTATTTAATGACAATGATGATGGGGCATTGATAATGCACAACTTCAACTCCTCTTGCCACTCTGCTAGTTGGAGCTAAGTTGCACTATGATTTGCATGCTGAGCTACTCCAAGATTAATTATGTGAATTAATGTAGTTACACAGCCTAATCATGAGTTTATATTTTATTAGGAATAACATGTCATTAAATTATTTTCTTTTCTAACCATTTATAAAGGGCTCAATTAAACATGCTACCTCATTTGGATTGATTCCAAGACAGAATCAATTACCCCTTTTCTCAATTACCTAGGGGCTCATCTCTATTTGAAACTTGGTGACTTGTTAGATATTTCTACACTATTTAAAAATATTTTCATCCCTTTTATCTTAGGCTAAATTCAACCCCCCAAGTTGAGCTCATATACTTCAAGGCAGACTCTTCAGGAAAACTAGGTTCCTTGCACTATTTCCATTCAAACTTATGCTATCCTTACCTCAAGCTTGAAAAAATAGTTTATAACCATAAAAAATCCATCAAGCTCAATAAATTCACCCTATAATTTTTTTCCCATTTTCAAAAGGTGTAGAAAATAGAAGCTCTTTATGATGAAGAACATTTTCTCAATTACTTAGTCTTGAAAGCTTGCTTATGCTCGGAGCTCCTTTGTTGACTATGCCATGTGTTAATAAAATATTGGTACCCTTGTTATACTAATATAGGGGTTAGGCTTTCCAATGGGATTTCCACTTGGGAACATGCTCATTCAATCTTAGATCTATTTTATTTGATAGATCATCTCTATTAAGTCTGGGAGATAGGCACATTTGGTAGCTAGTTGACATGACATTCCTTAGTTGGGTCGGCCTCTGACAAGTTAGATAATTCTACCACCTTGGGAGATTGATGGGGGGTATTGATGACTATTTATATCATGGTAAAGTGATATTTTTCCACATGGCATCATCTTTTTCACCTACTATTTTGACACATGGTTGGGCTTGCGTAGACTACCTTGGGGTTATGGAACAATTGGATTGCACTAGGTGGTAACTGAGAAAAGGGGTAATTGATTACTTCTTGGAATAAATTCAAATGAGGTGGAATTTTTTAATTAGGCCAATTATGAATGGTTAAAAAATAAACTAATTTAATGATCCATTCCTCCCATTCAACTGTTAACTCATGAGTAGGCTGTGTAACTGCATTGATTCCTAGAATCAATCTTGGAGCATCTCAATGTGCAAACTATAACACAACTCAACTCTAATAGGTAGGGTGGAAATAGGAGATGAAGTTATGCATTATCAATGCACATGTAATGTCCCCTTCTTCATAAGGAGACATTTAACAAAGGACCATTAACCTATTTCATTCCCATAGACTAAGTCAGATGATGTAAGGGAATATTAGTGTGGGATCACTATTCACCAATTACTATTCACTAGCACTATTCACTATCACTATTCATGGTGATATGATAGGTGATGCAGGTGATGATGTAGTAGATGAGGTGGCTTGGCCCATAAGAGGATATATATATATATATATATATATATATATATCCTCTTATGGGCCAAGCCACCTCATCTACTACATCATCACCTGCATCACCTATCATATCACCATGAATAGTGATAGTGAATAGTGCTAGTGAATAGTAATTGGTGAATAGTGATCCCACACTAATATATAATCTAGTGCATGTGATGATGTGTTTGTATTTTTATGATTCACATGCTTGAATAAAGACAAGGTAAATAGTTGGGGTGCCCCCCTTAGGTATAATATTATTTGGTCATAAATAATAAGTCAAAAGGTGTTTTGGAGTGTGTGTGAATATGATAATAAGATGCTAAAGTTCCTATTGATGATTATTCTCACATGTATGAGTGAGATGATATTTTGGAAGCATGTGGAGGTGGAGTTTGGAAGCATGTGATGGTAGGAAAAAAAGATAAAAGAGTTGGATCATCTTATCCCCTTTGATTCCCTTCCTTTTTACCCTAGAACATGATGCCAAGCATGCTAAATAGTGTGCATTTTGGCCCACATGGAAATGTGGTGCCACATTTCTCTCTCCTCATTCATTCACCTCTTTATCCTTCTCACTTGTAAATTATATAAGTATGGATATCTCACCCTTTATTCTTAATATTTTCAAATCATAAACCCCCCTATTTTTAGATATTGAACTTGTGTTCAAATTTTCCTCCCTTGGATTAAATCCATGGAGTATTGATGTTTGGTTTTGGTGGTTAGATATCCTCCCTAGTTAGTGTTGGTAATTTCATCTAGGAATTACACTTGGTACTCATAGAATATTCATAATTTCTGGTTTTGGTGGTGTGAGATCCCCCCTAGCTAGTTGATAATAGATTCAGAGTTGCAGTAGTAAAGTTAGCATGTGAAGTATTGTAAGTGTGAAAGATTTTCCATTGAGGATTATGTGAAGATTTGGTATGTGTGTTGTTAGCAGAGTTTCCAACATAGTTTGTGTGAGTGTTGTAATATTGTAAATGTTTTATATATATAAGCATTTAATTTATGTAAGAGTGTTGTTATGGTCATTATCTCAAGCCATAATATTTGTAATTTGTTAGTTGAATTAAGAAAGCAGTTGAATGTCATATTAAATTTCTAATTGTTATTTAGTAATAGAAAGGGAATTTAATAATTTCCAATTTTCTAGTAAATATTCTTATCAGGGATATTTCAACACCATCATCATTTCCATTCAATAGAGGACCTCAAAAAATACTACTACTCCAATTCTATGACATTATGAGGAGTTATGAGAAATCAAAGGAGTCTTCAAGTATCTCAAGAAGATCATCTCTTCCCTCTATACCAAAATCAAGGAGAAAAATTGAAATCAAACAAGAACTTCACTAAATGGATTTTCATCATGTAATGTTGAAGAAGTGAAGAATATGTGAATTGAATTTAAAATTTAGTTATTTTTCAATTTTCAACCTTAATGAGGATATCGAGGACAGGCTTGCATGTGGGTTCACTCATGAAAGGATCCTTTCACTATATGTACTTGTTCTTTATAAGTAATAGAGATATACCAATAGATGGTTGTGGCTTAGCCATGCCAAATTTTAAACTTGTAAACACCTTTTTGAGCAATAAAGAAACTGATTTTACCTTCTCATATGCTGGTTATAATGTGAAATTAATGAATTATTGATGTAAGCTTATGATAATTATAGCCTATCCTTGATTTATGTCCAATTTTGTGCACCTTTATGTAATAAACTTGATCTTGTATAGGTTGTAGTTTGTGTCTTTTAGGGTTTATTAAATTCATAGTTGTGATGAATGCCATTTGAACTTCCTAAGATAAATGGTCATCCTTATAGGTATTGTTATGAGTTGAATCCTTTCTATAAAACACTTATGCCAAAGAATAATTGGTGAATTATGAGTTGTGTATGTGTGAATGCTATTTGAGTTCATTTTGTGTGTGTCCAAGTAAGTTGAGGTATTTAATTTTGGTGCATCACCTCACAATTAGTCATACAAGTATAGGAATAACTCTCTCTCTCCCCCCCCCCCCCTCTCTCTCTCTCTTTTCATTGTCAAGAAGTAGTTTAGGTGAGGATCAAGGTGATTCATCAAGGGAACCAACCGTCTCTAGAGGTTTACTTCCATTGTAGGATACCCACAACCTGAAAGTGATCCCATTATGTTAATTGGGTGAGGAATCCTAAATAGCTTCCTCAAGGGTGTAACTCAAAGTGATAATAGTCTCATTTTCCCTCTTAAGGATAAATTATTATATGAGACATCTAACTCATTTTGGCATCTATGTTACATAGTTATGGCATTAGAAAATAAATTGGGACTAGTTAAGACACATTTAGAGGTAGATTTGAATGTAAATTACTCATAGACACAGTCATTTAATATGGTACAAGCACCTAATCCAGCTATGAACAAGGAAAAACTAGAATAGAAACAACCAATAAAGATACTCAACAAAGGTAAAGATCCACTTTACATAATACCTGCCATGGTTAATAGATCACATGACACTAGTAGTGGGGCCATATAATTTTTAGATAAAGATAAGACTCATGATATATTTGTTTACATTAATAGATAGAGGGATGATTACACCTCCTCCTACTCAACATTATCCAGTACATCATTTGCATACAATTAGAAACACACCATATTATAACTATCACATAATCAATGGACATTAGGACAAAAAATGTTATGAACTTAGAGATCATATTAACCAATATGTTGATAGAGGCATTATAAAATTTACATAGGGGGCATTGAGATATCATTATCCACACTCTCCTAGATCACACTCATCTATGTTGAGTTATCCCATGACATTCCTTTTAAGGAACCATTAGTTACTCATCATATGAGCCATGTGGTTTCTAGGATACCTACTTATGAAAGATCTCATGTACCACATAGTCAGTAAATATGGTAGCTAGTTCATAGATATCCAATTACTTATAGAAACATGATACAAAAATGGAAATTAACTCAATCACCAGTTACATGTCAAAAATTGATTAAGATATATTGTAGAGATAATAGATATCAGAATACAATTTAATAATTGATTAAGATATTTGGTAGAGATTATAAAGATCATATAATATTTCACCAACTAATTAAGATATTTTGTAGAGATCATAGAGATTAGGGCATAACTTCAATATGGTAACCGATTAGGATATTTACTTTAGATTCTACACATATAACTACTAGTAATGTACTGCAAGTAGTATCAATTCTAGAGTCTATTTTTATGTTGATAGAGCATGAGCAGTATGGCCACTTGTTCACCATCCATTCAAGTTTAGATAGTATATGCCTCAATCATATGATCCATACTCAAATATCTTATAATACTCTTATATCACCTATACTAACAACTAACATTCCTAATCTAATATACATATCTACTTAAACATTTATAAACTAATAAACAACTAGGTACCATTACTTAGAAAAATAACATATTTCCATATCAACATATAAACAATGAAAATAATAAAACACATACAAATACACAATGCCACCAATTAAGATACCAATGTACATGATATCCATGTAACAAAAAATACACACACACACACACACACACACACACACACACACACACACACACACACACACACACACACACACACACACATGTATTGATTTTAGTAAAATGATACAAGTCACTCAATACTCAGATCTTGGTCACCAAGACCAAGCCCCTTACTTTCAATCTCTCATACATCCATACTAGATATAGATGCTCTGCCATCCCCCTAGATTTAGTCTAAGACTAATGTCTCTATACTCTATCCCATAACACCACTACACCAAATAATAACTCTTTGTGCTCCAATTGTAGATGAATATAATCATCCACTATCATTACCTTCCCCACCTAGAACATCAGGTGTAAACATAAATCATATATGTAGATTTACACATGCCTTATCCCTATCAATAACTACTCATCTATATGTCAAAGTAGTTTAGGATGATTGATGAAATAGATGGGCATGAACATTGACAACATATATGGCCCTCTTAACTAGTCATTCATCCATGACATCATCAAGAATATGCCATGTTAGTACTCAAAGCACATACTCAATAATAGTCTCCCAATACTCATCATCACCTAAACCTACACATTCCAACACAATACATCAAGTATATACCCATATAAATAAGTAACAAAGTAAATTAAATATATAGATATATGATAGTAACCTACCCTAAACTACCCTAATGATATTGACATCCATCACATTATCCATGATAACCACACCTCTTATAAATAATGGTGCCTATCTATACTGCATGCACCATGCTATGTAGGCATCGATCGCTCCTATATCATCCACGTTTGGTATATCTAACATTAGATCTTAATTTATGAATAAAATTAGATAAATATCTACCTTTGATGGTCTAGGCCTACTCCTTAGCCTCACTAGAGCTTGATAAATCCTCACCCACACCCATGGTGCTAGTGGAACATCTTGAGCCACACCAAACTATTGTGTCACTCACTCATACTAAAATCTCTCGAACACATTGACCTAATGGTCATGTAGCCAAAAAATCACTCAAACCTATCTTAGTTGAACACCATCCTCAATCCACCCCTCAAATCCCTTGTGGGGTCTCCAAATAATATCTCTGACTATCAACCTATCCAACACCTATTGAAAGTACATTGTGCTCCTCTTGGGCACGCAAGCCACACTAGTCCATCTCTTTAAAAACATCTAAATGATGTAGCATGTTTTAATTGGACCCATTATGAATGGTTAGAAAAGAAACTAATTTAATATCCCATTCTTCCCATTCAACTATCAACTCATGAGAAAACTGTGTAACTACTTTATTTCCTAGAATCAATCTTAGAGCAGCTCAGCATGCAAATCATGGCATAACTCAACTCCAATTAGAAGAGTGGCAAGAAGAGATGAAGTTATGCATTATCAATGCACCATCATCATTAATACTCAATATAAGACCCCAATAAATACTACTAACCCAATTATGTGCTATTATGAAGAGTTATGAGTAATTAGAGGAGTCTTCAAGCTTCTCAAGAAGATCATTCTTCCCTCTACACCAAAATCAATGATAAAAATTCAAATCAAATAAGGACTTCACTAAGTAGAGTTTCATCATGTAATGTTGGAAAAGTGAATAAGATGTTTAAACATTATTTATGTTTTAGATTTCAGCTTTAATGAAGACATTGATGACTATCTTACATGTGGGTTCCCTCATGAAAGGCTCCTTTCACTACATACACTTGTTATTTTTAAGTAATAGGGATATACCGCTAGATAGTTATGGCTCATCCCTACCAAATTTTAGACTTGTAAACACCTTTTTAAGCAATAAATAAAATGATTTTACCTTCTCATATGCTGGTTATTGTGTGTAATTAATGAATTGTTAATTTAATCTTGTGATAATTAAAACCTATCCCTAATTTATGTTCAATTTTATGCACCTCTATGTAGCAAACTTGATCTTATGCAGGTTGTAGTTTGTGTCTCTTAGAGTTTATCCAATTCATAGTTATGATGAATGCCATCTGAACTTTCTAAGACAAGTGGTTATCCTTATAAGTATTGCTATAAGCTAAATCCTTTCTAAAAAACACTTATACCCAATATTCATTGGTGAATTGTGAGTTGTGTATGTGTGAGTGCTCTTTGAGTTCATTTTATGTGTGTCCAAATAAGTGGATGTATTCAATTTTAGTGCATCAACTCATATTTAGTCATAGATGTATTGGAATAGTTGTGTCTCTCTCTCTCTTCTCATTATCAAGAAGTAGTTTAGGTGAGGATCAAGGTGATTCATTAAGGGAACCAACCCTCTCTAGAGGTTTACTTCTATTATAGGATGCCCATAACCTATAAGTGATCCCATTATGTCAATTGGGTGAGGAAGCCTGATGAGATTCCTCAAGGGTGCAACTTAAAGTGACAACAACCTCATTTTCCCTCTTAAGGATAAATTATTATATGAGACATCTAAATCATTGTGATATCTAGGTTACATAGTTATGGCATTAGAGAAAAAATTAGGACTAGGTGAGACACCTTTAGAGGTAAAATTGGATATAGATTACTCACAAACATAGTCATCTAATATGGTATAAGCATATAATATAGATATTAATAAGGAAAAAATAGAATAGAAATAACCAATCAAGATACTTAACAAAGGCAAAGAGCCACTTCACAAAGCACCTCCCATAATGGATAGATCATAAGACACCAATAATGGGGCCATATAATTTTTAGATAGAGATAGGCCTCATGATGTATTGTTTACATTACTAGATAGAGGGATGATCACACTTACTCCTATTCAACATCATCCAATACATTATTTGCACAAAATTAGAAACAAACCATATTATAACTATCACAAAATCAATGAACATTGGGACACCAACTATTATACACTCATAGATTATATTGACTAATATGTCAATAGAGGAACTATAGTATTTACATAGGGGGCATTGTGATATAATTCACTTTACTCTCCTAGATCACACTCCCCTATTACTGAGTTATCCTAGGACATTCATTTTAAGGAACCATTGGTTATTCATCATACGAGGAACATGGTTTCTAAGACACTCACTTATGAGAGATCTCAAGCACCACAAAGTTAGAAAATATGAAAACCAATTCATAGAGATCCACCTAATTATATTAGCGTGGTACAAAAATGGAAAGTAACTTAATCACAAGTTATAGGTCAACAACTGATTAAGATATTAAAAGCATTGGTTTAAATCTTCATAAGATTAACATGGAAAAAATTATGGATTCTAACACAAGTATAGTATTAAACACTCTGGAAAAAAATAATTTCATTCATAATAATAACTAAAATATAGAGATTCCATATTTATAGGAATATGGTCTATAAATAAGGAGGTAGCTCTAAAAAATATCTCAATAATAATTATTGACTCCTATAATAGTGAGTTGGTTTATTAACCAAATCTCACGTACAAACAATAATGATAAAAATAATAATGTTATTCATAACATTCACCCCCTTAACATTATTATTCCTAATTACACCCCCTTAATTTGAACATGGAGATAATATCATCCTGTAATGCATCTAAATTATGATTGTGTGATTTTTCCAAAGATCACAAATCTACAATTTTTTTTTCCATGGCTAACCAAAAACCAATGATGGCTTTTCCCATGGCTTACCAATAACCAATGATGGTTTATCTCATGGATAACCACCAACCAAGTGGTTTTGCTAGTTTACCACAAACCATGTCATATATGTAAGTACATATTTAATTCCCATCATTTTTTAATTTAGAGGGATTACAAAAGGAAATATCAAAAGAGATTACTAAAATAGGAATTGCACTTATTTTCTTATTCAAACACACATGCTGAAATAAGAACAATCAGACCACACTAAAATCCACACAACTAAAAATATTACACCACACAAAAGTGCCACTAAATAAGAAGTGGCCTCTTCATTAGTTTCTTGTGAGAGGCTTGAATGGCCTCTATCCTCCAATTGATAAAGTTGATCAGTATAGGTAATCATATAAATAATACCTTATTTTTTATGGTTCTTCTTCTTCATTCTCTGACTCTTCTTCTTCTTCAATAATTACATTGGCCTCATCCATTTTAGGTTTACCACTTATGATATCTTTTTCTCTAACTTTACAAAATGGAGACTTATGTCCCTTTTTCTTGTAATAAAAGCATTCTACTTCTTCTTTGTTCTTGGAGGAATTAGTATACTTATTTTTAGATAAAAGGTAGTTTCTTCTTCAATATCTTCTTTTTGTCTTTTCTCCTTAGTTAAGAGTGTAGAAATCATATCATCTAGTGATTGGGAAGGCATTTGGCCAAGAGTAAAAACTACATTACTATATTTAGGAGGTAGGCTATTCAATAAGATAGCTTTTGCATATTCATCTTCCATTGGATATTTTACTTCTACAAGTTGTCTTAAGAGAGATTTAATTCAATAATGTGACTTGACATTGTTAGAACCTCATTCATTTTTAATTTAAACAACTGTAATTTAGTGTGAATTTAGCATACATAGCCTTAACACCAAATGTTTTACTTAGTAGTTCCCAGATATCTATTGACTTATTTTCAAAATCAACATAATGTAATTTAGTATCTAATAAATTATGTCCAATAATGGATTTTGATTTTTCATCCTTGGTTTACCATTCCAACAATTTAGCAACATTTATTGGTTCAATTTCTTTTCCACTTACAATCCCCTAGAGATTCTTATTCATTAATTGCATTTGTATTTTGAATTTGCATGTGGGAAAATTTAAACTAGTAAATTTTTTAATGGAATATCCATTATGGGTGTCAACCTCAGTCAAAAATGCAACCTTAAAATAACACTCAACTTTTAATTTTGAAAATAAAGGACTTATATAGTCTATGGGAGTTTTTGATAATTTTTAATCTACGACATAAACACTCTTTTTATTTATAAAACTTTTGATATCTAAGCAATATTGAATCATAAAATATTAATAATTTTGGATTTTGAATATATAAAAACTTTTCTTAAACAAAATATTATGGAATTACATAGACTAGATTTTAATAACTATTGACATCGACTTTATAAAACTTTAACATAAAGAAACTATTTATATCTTATTGACATGACTCAATTGACCTTGATGACATGCATTAAAGATAGATAATCACATCTTGCATGAATTGGTTCTATAGGTCTTGATGTCACAATAGTCTAATGATCTAAAATTTGATGCCATAGTCGAATGGATGTAGTGGTGGAGACATTGAATACTGCTTAGAATTGCGTAATGAACAAAACTACTAAGTGGTAAGGAATCGCCAATAGTATTTTCAATGAAAGCAATGCAGAGAACAAGATAAGAATGACAAGCATAATGTTTTTGAAATATGGAGTAGACCACATGATGGATTTTGGACGCAAAATAATTAAATAAATTAATCACCATGGATTTGACACAAGATGGTGCAAATTCTAACCTAGTGTGATAATCATGGCAATATTCCAAAAGACCTCTATGCAAGCTACTATGTCCCCATCAGATAAATCATGAAAAATAATAACGTATATAACTCTCATCATTCGTAGGGTCTACATCATAGCTTTACACTATTCCATAAGATTTTCATGCTTTGATACCAAATAAAATCATTGGTTTAGATCTTCATAGGATTAACACAAAAAATTATGGATTTGAACATAGGTATAATATTAAACACTCAAGAAAATAATAATTTCATTTAGAATAATAAATAAAATATATAGCTTCCATATTTATAAGAATATGGTCTCCTACAAATAAGGAGGTAGATCTAACAAATCTCCCAATAATAATTATTCACTCTTATAATATTGAGTTGGTTTATTAACCAAATCTCATGTATAAAAATTAATGATAACAATAATAATGTTATCCATAATAGATTTTTGGTAGAGATAACATAGATCATATCATAATTCAACAACTGATTAAGATATTTGGCATAGATCACACATATCAAAGCATAGTTCACCAATTGATTAAGATATTTAACAAAGATCATAGAGATCAAAGCACAACTTTAGTATGATCACTTAATAGGATATTTACTAAAAAGTCTACACATATAGATACTAGTAGTGTACCACAAGAAATTTAAATTCCAAAGTCCATTTTTATGTCTACACATCATGAGTAGTATGGTCACTTGTTCACCATGCCATCCAGGTTTAGATAGTGCATGTCTTAGTTACATGATCAACACTCAAGTATCCTAAGATAATCATATAAGACCTATACTTACAACTAAAATTCCTAATCCAATACACATATATACTTAAACATTTATAAACTAATAAACAAATAGGTACCATTACTTAGATAAACGTATGTCCATATCAATATATAAACAATGAATATAATAAAAAATATATGCAAATATATAATGCCAAAAATTAAGATGTCAGTGTGCATGATACCCATGTAAAAAAAAAAAATCATACATATCTTGATACAAGTTTTAGTACAATGATACAAGTCACTCAATAATCAAAGCTTGGTCACTAAGACTAGCTACTTCACTCTCACTCTTTGATACATCCATACTAGAGTTAGATTCTACACCATCCTCCATATACCTAGATTGAGACTGATGTCTCTATGCTCTATCCCATAACATCACTACCTTAGTCAATATCTCTCTATGCTACCACTGTAGATGAATATAGTCATCCACTATCCTATTACCTACCTCACCCAAAACATTAAGCATAGACATAGCTTGTCTCTGTAGCTATGCATGTGCCTTATCCCTATTGGTAGCTACTCATCTATATGATATAGTAGTAATGGCTACTCGATCAAATAAGTGGGCATGAGCATTGAGAAAATCTATGGCCCTCTCTACTAGTTCATTATCCATGGAATTTTTAAGAATATGTCATGTTAGTACATAGAGAGTAGACTCAATAATAGTCTCCCAATACTCATCATCAGCTATACCTACACATACCAACACTTTACATCAAGTACCTACCCAAATAAATAAGTAAAAAATTAAATTAAACATACATACATATGAAAACAACCTACCCTCAACTATCTCAATGGGATTGAAATACACCACATCCTCCATGTGTACCTCCTAGAAATAATGGTGCCCATCTATGCTGCACCTACCATACTATATAGGCATTGGTCACTCCAACATCACCCATGTCTGGTATATCCAACACTAGATCTTGCTTTATCAATGAAATTAGAGCTAACTCTATTGTCAATGGTCTAGGCTTATTCCTTGGCCTCACTAGAGCCCAAAAAATCCTCACTCACACCCATGGTGTTAGTGGAACATATTGAGTCACACCAAAATATTATGCCACTTTCTCATACTAAAATATATTAAACACATTGACCTAATGGTCATGCAACCAACAACTCACTCGAACTTATCTCAACTGAACACCATCCTTAGGCCACCCCTCAGAGCCCATGTAGGGTATCTAAATAATATATATGACCATCAACCTGTGAAACACCTATCGATAGTACTTTATGTTTCTCTTAGGCATGTGAGTCATACCAGTCCATATTTATACAAACATCTATGGGTCAACCCAATCCCCTCATGGATAATTCTCTAGTCTAACCACTACAATATGTCCATATGCTTAATAGTGTAATAATGTCAAAGACCTAATGCCACCCATGCATAAATATTGAGTGAATTGGTATAAATAATAATACAAATGGGCTATCATAGTGTAACCCCATGAGTACATGGTCCCATGTTCCTCTATATCCTGCACTATACCATGCATCATGTATGAGATTGATATCCCACTCCCATCCAAAATAATAAAAGAAGCTAGTAACACTACCAAAATCTTTAAAAGTTGTAAAAAATTGACCATAATAATCAAATACAATAATACATCAATGCTACTCCTACTCAATGAGTCCCTATGGACATGGCTACAAAGTACTTCATGGCTTGCTCTATAGATCAGTCTCTAGTGGCCTCTTTTAAGACTACCCTTTGACTAGTAATGGGAAATCTTAGGAGCCTATAGACATTCTCCAATGTCACAGTGATCTTCTTAATGGGTAACTAAAATGTACAAGTATCAACATTCCACCTTTTGCATAATGCCATCATCATATTCCTATCCTAAGGCATCAGAGCTAGTGATGCCACATGGCCTTAACTAGCTCTATTGATCACCACCCTCTTATCATCTATCAAGGCCACTCTAGAACTCCCTCATACATGTATCTACCTACAACATACAACCAAATCTCACATTAACATCCTAAAATTCTAGACAAATATATAGTAATAGTCATTAAACATAAATTAAAAGAAAAACTAGCAATTTTGTCTTAGTGTACACTAGCGCGACATCTTATATAGTAATGTTAGATAATAGCATTGTGCCCAAGACACTAGCGCCATACTTAGGACACTAGTGCCATACTTAGGATAATAACATTGTCTTCCTAAAAAGGGTCCTAAACTACTAAATTTTCACTAAAAATGATAAAAAACATAATAAATATATCAAAAGAGGGAAAATGATAGATTATTTACCAAGGTAACCTCTTCCCTGACTTGGATAAGTGCCTCTACCTCCTCATACTGGGTCACACTTATTCCTAATCTCCTCAGCATATTTCTAAGCTCAAATCAAAGAATTTATATCAACCCAAATGGTTTAAATGATTTTTCAAATCAATCAACCAAATTATTTAAGCCGTGTTTTAAAAATGCCACCTACTTAAGGTTGAAATTGCACATCAATTTCAACAACTAATACCAAATTATTTCAAACATGATATTTTGAGAGCCATATCTCTAATTTTTGATCCATTTATTATGAGTGGGACTTGATCATGATATCCCTCACCTTGTACTAGTTATACTACTATCTCGATTAGTTCAACTCCATAAAATGATAACACCTATATTTCTTTAACAAGCTCAATATAGACCAAAAGTCTATCCTATTCCAAATTTAAAAATAACTATGTTATAATTGATAAATTAATCAAACTTAAAATAACATTACTAATTCTAACTAATACTAACATACCGATCGATATCACTTTTGGTTAGATACCCTTACTATAATTTTAACTCTCTCACCAAAAGGGGGACATATATACATTATGTATATAGACACATAGATTGGCTCAATTATATATTTACATAGATATACAAATAGTCTTTAGATAGGCTTAGATATTCAGATACATAGCTTGACTCAGATTTCTAAGGTTTCATGATCTTGTTAGATATCAGTTCAGATACATAATTACATTACTCAAATATCAGGTCTAAGGGCATGATGGAGGGCACATGTCCTCGATCCCATAGGGTTCCACCACATTATACAAACATAATTGCAATTTATACCATTCTCTATATTCAAATTACCGTATTATACTTAGATTGTCACTAGTTTGGGTCACATGGCCATCTATAATGATTGATCCATAGTTGTTCACCAGACCTAGATTATATAGGTCAAGCGATAGGTTTGACCTCCAGTTATAGATTACATAATTATATTTAGTCTAGATATCAGAATGGGGCTAAGTTGGCCTCATTTATCCACATAGATAGATTACATTATCAGATTCAATCCAAATACTAGAGTGGGGGTAAGCATGCCTTATTTCTCCATAGTTACAAATTACATACTCATATTCAGTCTAGATATCAAAGTGAGGCTAAACATGCCTTGTTTATTCATAGTTATAGTTTACATTCTCATATTTAGTCTGGATATCAAGGTGGGGGAAAAATAGGGTTTTGTTCCTCATAATTTAGTTCACTATTTAGATTTAGTACTGGGGAACCCACATTGTGGATTTTCTCTTCACATACATCATTCCAACTCCTATACACTTATCTGGCTAAGAAATGGGCTAAGTCCAGAGCACAAATGCACAAGTAATTATAGGCATGTTTTTATATTTTTATTTTACTCTAGTAGTTTTATTTCATTACATTACTAGAATATAAGTGAGGTGAATGTACACAACCTAATTTGGTTAAGAAAACACAAGTACTATGTCTTTTGTTGCTCTTTCACAAGATGTTCTTACTAATGGATGTGACTCTTATTTGTGTGGTCATTTTAGGTCTTTTAGTCTTTTTTATGTCTTGTTTTACCTATATTTTACATCCCTAGTGGTCTTCTATCATCCCCTCTAAGTCACAGGGGCCTCCTGACCTTTTATGCCTAGTCTTTACTCAATTTTTGGAGCTGAGGACATTAACGCTGGTCTTGGACACTAACATCATGTACTAGTGTCTACTTTCAATTATAGTGTCCAAAAGTCACTTTCTCACTATGTTTTGTGTCATAACCCTTTCTTGAGCCTTTATTATGATTTTATCTCTCTTTTATATCTTGTCAACCAATGAACAAGGGTCTTACATTCAAATTAAAATTCCTTCTATATAAAGAGCCTCATAAGGCATTTTACATATAACACTTACTATCTTGGCACATAACTACATAAACTTAGTCAATAATACAAATTAACATACTACATATTACTCAGCTATCACATTTATATTTTCGTGCTTGATCAAAGAAGGGCTTAATAAAAAATCATTCTAGCATATCATGCATGTTTATTATGCACATTCCCTAAGGGAGAACTATATGTAATTTGAAACCCCCATCATTGGGGTTAATGTAGGCAATAATGAGGACAATAAGGGTTTTTTACTATGAAATAATAATAGACCACAACCCAATTTTTATCTTCCTTATACATTTGATCTTATTATTATTTCATTTGTGTAGGTGTTCATTGGGTTTTAGAGAAAATCCAACAAAATAGTGACATAAAAATTATTGAGAACTAAAAAATTACCTACAGGTCTTTGAAACTCTCTCACAACATCCCCAAAAATATTAGGTAGTGTCTCTACATAAGGACATTAGTGCCAGAATTAGACACTAGTGCTACAACACTAGTGTCCTCCTAACAATGCTATTATCTGTCTGAAGCTATTTTTCAACTACAGTCCCATAACAAAAGACTCCTAACTAATCTGCAAGCTTGTTATAGCCTTCCTAACATTTGAAAACACATGTTTCAATCTAGATAAGTGCATTTACTTATTACCTTTGCTATTTTAGGTAAATCTATATGATTAACTATATGCAATATGTATCATAATTTACCTACTATACTCAACCTTTTAACAACCTAGAATTTAGATGTATTAAGTCTTAATTAGTTAAAACATAAACCTTCTCAGTGGGAATGACTATTATTTACATAATTTAACCACTAAAATTTGATACCTACATCTTGGGGCCAATATTATTCTTAGTCTATGCCTTTGGGACCCACTATTTTGATTTACACTCAATTCTAATCATGCCATCACCCTTCTTGAGCCTCTCCTTATTTGTGATCTTAGCATACAAATCTAGACACTCTTCAACCTTATGGTCACCTCAACAATATACAAAAATGGGATACTATAGGTAGTCATGATGGTAGTGGTATGGTGATCTACACTTATATCAAATTCATGGGGGAAACCTTTTACTTTTGTGGCTTCTACTATATCTATATCCTTTCGACTACCTATATCCACCGTATGTTTGGTCAGAGGGGTCTGATCTAGCCTATAACACATATTATTATCTTACCTCATGGAGTTAATCAATCACCCTATATTTTTTGGTGTTATGTGTTAAGACATTATAATTTTGGCAACAAAGGGATACCTTATCTTGCATCACACATTAGAGTAGCAAACAATTATGCACATCTTGACCATTTTGATAGATATCACATGAAAGTAACATGGTCTTAATATTACATCTAGGTGGATTGTTATTATTGGCCCTTGAACCTCATAACCAGTGTACCATAACCCACTTCTAGTGTCATAGGAACTACTATCTATTAGCTTATGAAGTTAGGAAGCATTGAGCCAATCTGCACCTCCATGAATGGGCTAACTCTAGTGTTTATGCTTCCAATAGCTTCAAATATTAATATTAATTCTAAGGAATCTCAATATTTGGTGAATGTATTCATTTACAAGGCATGTTATAATGGTGAAAATAAACCTTTCATAAACTATTACACATGTTACACTTGATGATTATCAAAAGAGAGCTTAGACACTAGGGTCCTGATCCTAGCATCATATTCACATATGTTCTTTGTGAGATCATGTATGATCTAATTTTTAGAAGTGATGCTTTTATATCTAAATTTAGTAATATAAAATTCATTTAAAAAACATACATTTAGGAGGTCATAGTCCATAATGGCTTGATTTGGATCATTTTTATGGTATTAGGTGTGGGTGTGATCCAACAAAGTTATGACAAACTGACTTGCCTTATATTTTGGTAGTGTAACTTCATTGGCATGATAAATGAGGTCACACTTGTGGCAATGATACATGACATTATATGCTCCTTGATATTCAAGTTAACTCAAATATATCTCATAAAAACCCTAGGGATCAGGTACAGGCACAGTAAGTGCCTCAAGCACATATTGTGTTGGTGCATCGATAAAAGGTGCAATCAAATTTTGAATTCCTACAGGGGAACCTCCCATTCCTATCACCGGTGGCATGAATCTAATACCTCACATAATATGCTAAATGTTTTAACATTTTTTGACTTATATGGTTTAAATCCTATGTTTTTAAAGGGATAAATAATACAATAATATGTAATGTAAATTGGAAATAACTAATTTGACAAACCTTTCCCAAAACATTAAGAATAAAGAGAAATAACACTTACTTGGAATAAAATAGTTATTTTTATTGATTAAGAGGCCAAAACTAGCTAGATAAATAGGCATACACCTTTAGTTTTGTGCTTGTAGCTAAAATCTAGTCTCAGATAGTAGCACCCTTATATGGATAGTAGTGCTATGTGGTGCTAGTGTCCCTCTTAGAGGAACTATCTATAAATTTTAAGGGGAAGCTATTAGAGGTTTTAGGGGTCCTTTAGGTGGTTTTGTGTCTTCTAAGAGCTCACCTATGTCACTATTTTAGTTGAATATTTTCTAAATCCCTAATGAGTACCTACACATATAAAACAACAATTGGATAAAATGCAAAAGGAAGGGAAAATTTGGGTTGTGGATATTATGATTGCATAGAGCAGAACCCATATTATCTTAGAAACTACCTACATTAACCCTAATACTAGGGGTCTCAGATCATATGTACTTATCCCATAGGGAACACATATAATCAACTTGCATAGTATACTAGAATGAATTTCACTTAGGCCTTTCTTTGATCAAACATGCAATGTCTAGATGTGATAGGTGAGTAGTATGCAGAGTATTAAACTATACCATTGATTGATTTATGTAATTATGTGACAAAATAGTAAATTTAAATTATAAAATTCCTTATAAAGCTCTTTATATAGAAGGAACTTTGATTTTAATATTTAAGACCTTGTTCATTGGCCAAAAAGTTATAGAGGGATAAAAAACATAAGAGAAGGCTCAAGATAGGGTTAGGACTCAAACATAGGCAAAAAAGACCATTGGACACTAGAGCCATAAATGGATACTAGCACCACATCAAACTACTATCCTAAAAATGGTGTTAGTGTCCTGAGGCCTAAAAATAGAGCTAAGACTAAGTAGGATAGGCTAGGGGACCTTGTGACTGGGTGCAGGTGACTTAGGACCACTAGGGGTGCAACAAATAGGGAAGATAAGACATAATAAATATCAAAAGTACCAAAATGACCATGTAAACAAGGAAAGTATTCATTACTAAGAACTTCACGTGAAAGAGCATAAAAATACATAGTACTTATAGTTGCTTAACCAGATTAGGGTGTATAGATTTGCCCCCCCCCTTTATTCTAGTATTGCAATGCAATGATGTACTAGATTAAAATAAAAAGAGGAAAACATACCTATATTTACCTATTGTTGTAAAAAAGGGCACACAAAGTTATCTTAGTTGGTTCTTGTCTTATTATAACCAAACATAAACATGGGATATTCCCTTTGTACTCACTATTTTACACTTGACTACAATGGCATCACTTCACATAAGGCACAGGCCTTATATGCTCTCCGAAGTGCAATTGAGAAGGAACCAGGGCCTACATTGGGCTAGTTGTGCCATGGTGTAATAAATCAATCATAGGACTTGGTCAATCTAAAGAAGGCTTAAGTAGATCCATAGGTACAAGCCCTTAATGGGCCAAGCCTAGTCGCCTATAGGTGCAAGCCTTTTGGTGAACTAGTCTTAGAGTCATATGAGCATAAACCTATGTTAAACTAAGCCTAACATCATATCGATGCTTGAAGGGTCAAAGGGATGATTTGCCATTAAGTTATCATACTAGGCTCATGCTTCTAACAAGGATAAGAACACTTGGCACAAGATCGATACTCATACTCTTAATAGGTTTATGATGACATCACAATTTATTATAGGTATTCCATTAATGACATGAACTAGAAGCTCATGAACATTTATCAACATAATTGAATTAAAATTATAAAATTACAATCATTTTGTATTTCAAATAGTAATTAAAAGATGTATAAACTAGATAATACAAATTGATGTAATAATCATCACCATTAATCAAAGCTTAAATAATATAGAGTTCATAGCAGGAAATATGTTCAAGTTTATACTATGTAATGACCTAGAGGCTCAAAGGTGAGCTTGGGTGCTTAAAAATGGATCCTTCATGGAATTCATACTAATCCTAAGTATTTTGGTAGTTAAGTAATATATATAGGGTAATTATTATTCACCAAAGCTTCACTATAATATTTTCATCTCTTCTACATCAACTGGTTCAAGATATTTTTATAGCCTTCTGGAAAAGCTCCACTAGGGTAGAATGCACATGTCAAGTGCCAAATTAGAGCCTTGGTGATCATTCCCACTAGATCCATCATCTTGTGAACTCTAAATTATAATCACCACATATCACTAATCTTTAAATATACCTTGAAGATCCATGATCTAGTTAACCACCTACTAGCTAGCACAAGATATACACTACAACCTCCAACTAGTGCCAAAATGCCAAAAAAGTCATCATTAAGCAAGATGATTGTCTCACACTGAAGTGGATGTTAATCTAGAATGAATATTTATTTACTAAAATAGGGGACCAAACATCACCCCATATAAAAATTATAGTTCATCCTTGAACTAGGCTGTTAAGATATTTTGAGCATAGAACTTGGGCACGCTCTCTTAAGCTCAGTGATAGAGTCTTCAAATCCCTTAATGGTGAGATTGATTTATTTAGAAAAAATATCTATTTTTATGGATGAAACACTAAGAATAAACACATCATTCTTCTCCATATCTTTTTATAAGGTCCCCACATTTGCCTTTGCCTTTTCCACACTTCCATCTAGGATTGATCCTTGCTCATAGGCCTTAGTTTTTAGAGCACAAAAGAGTAATTTAAAGTTATAA
This sequence comes from Torreya grandis, assembly GCA_037957365.1. Taxonomy (NCBI): domain Eukaryota; kingdom Viridiplantae; phylum Streptophyta; class Pinopsida; order Cupressales; family Taxaceae; genus Torreya; species Torreya grandis. Next base: position 888,489 of record JARHVA010000788.1, read on the forward strand.
TTCTATTGATTAATATGGGTTTTAAGTGCATTGATGCTCCCCATGATCTACACATACTCTGACTTACTCATTGAGTATACCTATGCCATCAAATTTTCCTTCTCCACTTTTGCCTACTTTTGGTACGCATCTATGACTAATGCTTGGTTTGACAAGCTCAAGAAGATGGAATCGATGTATCTACTCCTTCTTATAGTGTCACAAAGAGGTATTCTACCTCTTCAATCTTGCTAACTAGCTCCTTCTATAGTGGGGTGCATGGATCTTCTTCTCTTCTTCTTGTGTTTGCCCAGGTTTTAACCTTGGGAGCATCTACTCCACTAGTACATAGATTTTGTCAACCTCTGAGAGGTTTGAAGCATAGATGTTGACCAAAAGGGATGGTTTGGCTATCTCTATGCACTCATAAAACTATTGTAGCTTAAATTTAGTAGCCTACATTTATTTTTTAGCCTTTTTGTGGAGCTTCTTTCATTTTCTCACCCTATCATGATTAATGATATTCCTATACACACTTTACTAGCCATTCATATCAGTGCATTCATAGATCAAACTGGGTTCATGGTGTGAGGGTTTATAATGAGGGAGTCATATCCCTCATTAGGATCTTCCAAGATCAAACTAGCTACTCTAGGCATATCAAAGTGAGGCCCATCCATGTAATGATCGAATGTAAATGTGAGCTACTTGCACATCCTAGTTGTGACAGATTAAGTGTCATGATGTCATACATGTAAAGGTCTTCATCCCTCCATCCCTTCTACTCCTTCTCATTTATGCTCAACTCTACATCATCCTTATATTGGAGAGTTATCATAATGATGTCATGGTGGTCTCATGGAGGTTCCCTAATGAGTAGATGAAGTGCCTTGATAATATAAGTGATAATGATAAAGTGTGCAATGTGCTTGTTCTTGTATGATAAGTTGTGTAATATGCTTTTTCTAGTGTGATTTATGTATGGTTGGTTGATATTCAGTATTATCATAGATTGAGAGGATTAGGGATGAGTATGGAGGTTTAAACATGTGCAAGGGGTCCTATAAGATGTGATCCATGATTTGAGAGCTTGTGTGCACAAGTGGAATTTATCTAGTTAATCATAGTTTTCATCTAGACTAGTGGTATACAATTTGATTTGGTAGTTTGATGATGTCACCATTACCATGTGGGAAGGATTAAAGGGGATATGGTCAAATGGTTATGATAAAAATAGTCCCTAGTTTTTATGCACTAGATCTCAAGTCATGCATTGAAGCACGGTCAAAGATATGAGGGTGCAAAGTTGGCTTCTAAGAAAAATTTCATTATTTTTCCCATAGCCAAATTTTCAAAGTGGCCAAAAAGATATAAGTAGTCATGTTGATGAGGTCAGTGTTCACACATGTAGAGGTTTCAGGATAAGGTGATCATATGGGTTTGCTCAATTTTTGACCTAGTTTATTTTTTCTAATTTCTAGATTATGCGATATAATGTGTCAAAAGATATAGATGTACAAATTTGGGTTCCTAGGTAGATTGACTATGTTTTCCCATACTTAGCCAATTTTTTAGTATGGAAGAAAGAGTTGAGTGAGCATTTTTATGATGCTATATCTTGCATGTGTGAAGGTGTCAAGATAATCTGATCATGTGCGTTTATTTAGTTTTGCGTAGAGATGATTTATACTAAGTTTAAGATCATGTGCTAAAGTGCGATAAAAGATATGGATGATAAAATTTAGCCTCTTAAGCATACTTGGAAATTATTGGCTTTATGATAGAATCTTATGAGAAGGAACTTTAATGGCATTTTATCTTTCATGCATGAGAGTTATAGGAGTAGCGAGTCATATGGTTGGATTTTCCTGAGTAAGGAGATCATTTGGTCCAAATTGAGATCTTGCACATAAGCACAGAAGTTATTGAAGTACAAAAATGGATAATAATGCATATTGATAGGGTCCCTATAGTCATTTTTAAGAGTGTTAAAGCTCGAACAAGATCAACGGTGCACTTGATTTCAAGAAGTTAGGAGATAGTGTGATGAGGATAAGTGCACAACATTTAACATCTAAGCAAAGGTATAGGATAAGGATAAAATAGTGAGTAGGCATTCATAAATTTTATTTAATGATGAAAATTGATCATTAATGACCTTACTAATCCATAGAGATCAATGGAGCACATTGAGTCAACATTTTGAGATAGTACGAGATGTAGTCAAAGTGATAGAGGGTTAACATCTAAACATTGGTGCTTATGCATTGAAGATTGATCAAGATCAATAGAGCATATTTGATCTAAAGTTGATATCACATGAGATTTGAGTTTAATATCTGAAGGTTAACTATGACCATTTATATTTGAATATTTGAAAATTGTGAAGGAATGACTAGTGTCTGGTTTTTAGAGAATAGATTTTGATAGAAGTCAAATTTTCTCATGAAGTAACAAGAAAATATGTAGAGGAATCCAAGGAACATTTAGATATATGGATTTTAAGATCTTAAAGTGTGTATAGATAGAGTTATTGAGATCCAAAGTTGACTATGTTTCTGTATATATTCTGCAAGTAACCCAATAAGAATATTTGAGCTCATATAGATGTTATTTTGATGTTTCATGGTGAATTAGATATTGGGTAGTGTTTTAGACTATATGGGGATGATATATGAGTATTTTAGAGGTGTTATCAATATATATTAATTATGAAAATTTCTTAATAAGTTGATTATTTTCTCGTTAATGGCATTCCTATGTATAAGGTCTCTGTTTGAGTTGATTGAGCATATGTAGAGGTGAGCTAAGTTATCTATGATCTTTTGAGGATGTCCTAAGGGAAATAAGGAGTGGACCTATATTTTATTAAGTGGTTATATGTTATTATTATTCTTGAAGAAGTGTCAATAACTGAGTGGGTCTCCATAAGACCTAAACATGACATAGGCTTATTTTTAAAGGGGACATTGCTTAAGTGTGACCATATGAGATGCCTTAAAGGTGAAGGCATGTAGTGTGGATGAAAAGGATTATTATGGAATTGATAATTAATTATTTATCTATATATTATGTAATCAAATGTGTTGAGTTCTAGACTAGTGATTGAAAGACTTGGGTGTGAGAGATTTGGGAGAAATTAAAGAGAGGATTTTATGTGCTTTATGGATAAAAAAATAGGTAGTGTGCCTTTTGGTCAAGTTAATGAGAAACATAGTTGGTTGATTATGTGTATGAATTGTAGGTCATTTTTCTTATGAAAATATAGTGCTCTTGCATATTTAGTGTGAGAAAAGGTGAAGAGAGAGAGAGAGTTTGTACAGAGGTCAGATAATCAAGAGGTCCATCATCAGGTGTTACAAACATTAGTTATAAGGTAGAAGTGTTCTTCTCAAGGAGGGTATAAAGGACTTGATCTTACTTAGGGGTAGTTACTCCTTGTGAAATAGGGTTTCAATAAAATCCCTTTGATCTAAAGGACTTGATCAAGGTTTTAGGTTAGAAAGACTTGACTAAAGGTTCCTGATCAGAAGGACTTGATCAGTCTCTGATTTGTTGATCATATTATAGGATAGTAGTCCAAGTATTTACAATATTGAGAGTGGTTTTTATTCTCCAAGATGGTTTCCCACATAGACCTTATGTTGTGTATGTGATCTTTCTTATGTTCATTGATTCACTGTTATGAATGATCTGCATGTTTTATGAATGCTTGTGTTGAATGCTTAAGTAATTGACAAAGGGTTTAGAAACTATATTAGATTATTTTTCACCACTAATTCACCAATATTTTAGTGGGTTGTACCTCTAATAATTGGTATTAGAGTTAGGTCCTTTGGTAAAATCTTAACAACTTGAAGGTGATCCAAGTTACAATGGATAGTCAGAATATACAAGGTGGTTTCTCTATTAAACAAGCACTGATGTTCAATGGGTCCAATTATGATTTTTAGAGTGATAGGATGAGAACATACATTATTTCCCTAGGGTTTGATGTATGTAAATATATTGTGGATGGTTATGCTATTCCTACTATTCCTCTATCTACTGTTGTAGACAAGAAGCTATTTGAGAACAACTCTAAGGCAATGAATGCCATCACTTGTGGTCTTATAGAAACTAAGTTCACCAAAGTAATTCATTACACATATATCAAGTAAATATGGGATAAATTGAAGACTATTTTTGAATGAGATTTAAAGGTTAAACTTGCTAAGTTTTAGACTCATAGAAGGTAATTTGAAAGTCTCAAGATGAATGAAGAAGATACAGTGGCATTATTTTTACAAAAAGTTAATGAATTTTTGAACATCATTAGAAGTCTAGAAAAGAATCTTAAAGAGACTAATATTTTTCAAAAGGTATTAAGGTCTCTATTCCCCAAGTTTAATCCAAAAGTATTTGCTATAGAAGAGAGTCATGATCTTACTTAGTTGAAGATGGATCAATTTCATGACACCCTTACTGATTATGAGATGAGGAAGAATGATGATATACCTCCAAAGAAGGAAGCAACCTTCAAGATTGAAATGCATAAAAAGAAGAAGCTCCAAGGTAAGAAAATCAAGGATGATGACATTCCTAATATATATGAGGATGAACTAATTTCTTTGATTTCAATAAAATTAAGAATAAGTTCAGACAAGTATAAAGGTAAGCTACCTCTCAAATGATTCAACTATGGTGAGATAGGACATTTTGCTAATAAGTGACCTCATAAGTATATGAAGGATGATGATGAAGAGAATGATCAAGGTCATGATGATGGAAAGATATATTTCAAGTTTGTTAAAAGCAAGAAGGGATTAAGAAGGTTTGATAATAAGAAGTACTTTAAGGACAAGAAGAGTCTCTACACCAAAGAAGATAATAGCTAATCAAATGAGAGTGAAGATAGTGACTCAGAACATGATAATGAAAATGATGGTTTTACTTAAGATGAAGCTCTATTAATGGTTGAGGAAGGAAGTTTCTCACATTAGAAGGTGTTTACTTGGAGTGATTTAGATGATGATGAAGATGAGGTGGACTATGAGATTGCATTGACTAATGCTAATGAAGAACTAAAGATTGAGAAGGAAATCAATAAGAAGATGAAATCTAAGCTCAAGGAATTTGAGGAGAAATTTAGTGTGTTTGAGGCAAGAATGGATGAAGATGTTGAGGAACATGAAGATATGGTCAAACATCTCAATTATAAATTGGAAGTCCTATCTACAAGCCTAAAATCTAAAGAAGATGAATGTGTAAGGTATGTTATTGAAAATGAGTCATTGAAATCTGAGTTAAATAAGGTATTTAGTAAATTAATGCCATTTGTGATATTTGAAAAGATCTCAAGTGATCTAGATAATATTTTGAATGATACAAATTATGCAAGTGATAAGACTAGTCTTGAATACAAAGAAGAACCAGAGACCGTAACTCAAGACAAAATGAAGACCAATGTGAACAAGGAGAAGTAGCCTTTGAATAAAAATCATAAGACAAGGAATGAATGTGTTGACATAATAAAGACAAATCAGATCATACAACCAAATTCCATGAAGTATGAAAATTTTAATGGTTACTGCTATACTTATAATCTTTTTAGGCATATATCTAGAGAATGTAGAAGACTTTCTAAGAATGAATTTTATTGGACCTATGATGGGGATCATCAATCAAAAGGTATAAGTAAGGTTGAGTGACTCAACTATCATAAGGTTGGACACTTTTAAAAATGTTGTCCATTTAAGGCAAGACAAGCTGAGTTTCCTTTAAGAGATATTGAGTGCTACAATTATTGTGAACTAGGACACATTTCAAGATATTGTCCAAATCTGTAAAGGTAGAAAGAGATTTTAAAAAAAATATGGTGTGCCTTAATTTAGAATAGGGAGGTCACATTCCTAGATTCTACAAGCAAAGGCCTAAAATATAGAATAGGTTTTATCAGGCTCCTAGAGTGCAAGATGGTAAGTATGAGTCAAGATGAGATTGTAGGTCCAAGTAATTTGTTTGCTATGGTGGAGAATGCTTCTAAAGTTGAAAAGTTTCATTGTCTACTCATGTTGATAATGAAGAGACTAAGCTCAAAAGGAAGACCAAGGAACTAGTTGAGGATAAATCTGAGGTTTGTATGGATCCAAGTGAACATCCCTTTATTATTAAACAAGTACCTAGTGATGAGGATCCAAGTTATAAGGAATATTATTCAAATAAAAAGGTATGTAATGAATCTATATTGTATCCATGTATTATCAATTCAATCATTTAAGAAAAAGAGAATGTTGTAGTGGATGAGGAAGTTTTTTCTCCTAAGCCAAAGAAGAAGAAGAAGGAGAAGAACTATAAGTATCAGATGACCAAAGAGGAGAAGGAATATGAGGAGTTGGGGACAACTCCTGGTTACACACCATGGTAGAAATTTGTGGTGTAGATGAGGTCTCTATCTATTATTCTTAAGATACTCCTTTCAATGAAGAATCAAGTTTGTATGCTCAAAGGTGATAATGCCAATTAGAGAAGGGCTTTGGTTAAGGGAGAGCAACAAGTTCATGAGCCTATTTTAGAGGTTTATAAAGGATCTATAGTTTGAAGGGTCATATTGAAGGTTCCAAGATGGTAAAGGAGGTTTTGTATTTTTTTCAAGGTAGTATCTCTTCATAGAAAAGTTTGTTGATCTTATTCTAGCATGCTTCTAGTGGTTTTATGATCTGAAGGTTTGTTGAAGTCAATTTGGAGATTTTTGTTAGGTCTCAAGTTTCCCAATTTGTGTTTAAGAGTTTACAAGTCCTAAAATGGGTTATAGTAAGTCAAGGTTCCCAATGGTATGAAAGATCAAATCTTGGTCCAGATGCATGTAATAGTTGTCTCCAAGTGTACAAGAAGTTTCAGAAGTAGACATTGATTAGAAGGTGTTGTGTTGACTATATTTGTTTTAAGATTCTAAGGTTCTAGGCTCTGGTAGAATAATGGTCTACCTTATGAGTTGAGGTCTGAGGCTTATTAATTTTTTTACTGGGCCAAATGGGTGGTTAAATCAAGCTTCATAGAGTTTTAAAGGTTTTTGGTCTTCTAGTTATTCAAGTTTTTGCTAAATTGGAGGCCTAATTAGGTAGTAGGTTTGTAAATAAGGTATGATAAAAAGGATGATATTGTTGTTTCAAATTGATGTGCTTGAGGGGGCATATGAGAATTCTCTAGGTATGAAGTTTCAAGTCCTAAAATTATGTCTACTAAAAATTGTGGACTCTGCAAGATTCAGGTAGTGCTACAAGAGGACTAGATAGGTCTAGTGTAAATAAGAGTGATTTTGTTTAGTTTATCCAAAAGAGAAAGGTATGATTATATAAAGGTATGTTATCATGTTGGTTCAGTTCATGTTTCATATTTTTTATAGAGTAGATGTAGAATTGGTGGTCATGGAAGTGTCTTGAGAAATAAGGCTAGTAAGCCTGCATGATGATTCTTCATGGTGTATGAATATTTGAAGATGCTTAAGTGGTGAAATTGCTTATAAATATTAGGGGGAGTCCCTATCATATGTCTTTAGGTAATTTCCATCAATTTTTAGTGTTTTGTTTTTTTATTTCTTCATTAGTTGTAGTGCTTGATTGAAGAGAGTGTTGACATGGAGCAAGAAGTTGTCAAGATAAGAAGAGGTTAGCTCAAGGTAAGAGGGAGTTTATATCATATTTTTAAGATGGTCATTTCCTATTTTGATAGTATTTTTAGGTCTTCAAGATTAGATTGTGCCCACTTTGTCATTATGTCAAAGGTGGAAAAATTTCTTATTAGGGAAAAATTTCCTATTGTGGGAGTGCTTTGAAGAGAGAGAAGGTGAGTAAGAAAGAGAAGGTGAGCCATATATTGCTATATTGATGGGTGTTGATATCAATGACAAAGGGGGAGACTATTGGAGAGCTATCATGATGATGTCATGGTGGTGTTATGGAAGTTCCCTAGTGAGTGGATGAAGTGCCTTGATAGTCTAAGTGATAATGACAAAGTGTGAAATGTGCTTGTTTTTGTATGAAAAATTATGCGATATGCTTATTCTAGTGTGCTTTGTGTATGGTTGGCTGATCTTCAACATCATCATATCTTGTGAGGATCAAAGATGAGTATCGAGGTTTGAACATGTGAAAGGGGTACTATAAGATGTTATCCATGATTTGAGATCTTGTGTGCACAAGTGGAATTCATCTGGTTGATCATAATTTTCATCAAGACACTTTGGTTTTAGTGGTAGAGAATTTGAGTTAGAAGTTTGATGACATCACCATTACCATGTGGGATGGAGTCAAGGGAATATATTCATATGGTTGTGATAACAATAGTCCCTAGTTGTTATGCCCCAGATCTCAAATCATGCATTGAAGTGTAGTTAAAGATATGAGGGTGCAAAGTTGGATTCTAAGATAAATTTCACTATATTTCCCATAGCCAAATTTGCAGTGGCCAAAAAGAGCTGAGTAAGAAAGTTGATGAGGTCAGCATTTACACACATGGAGGTTTTAGACAAGGTGATCATATGGGTTTGTTCAAATTTTCACCTAGTTTATTTTCACTAATTTCTAGATCATGCGATGTAGGGTGTCAAAATATATAGATGTACAAAGTTAGGCTCCCAAGTAGATTGACTGGGTTTTCCCATACTTAGCCAAATTTATAGTATGGTAGAAAGAATCAAGTGAGAATTTTGATGGTGATATATGTTACACATGTGAAGGTGTCAAGATAATCTAATCATATGGGTTTGTTTAATTTTGAGTAGAGATGATTTGTGCTTAGTTTGAGATCATACACTAAAGCACAACAAAAATTATGGATGATCAAAGTTGGCCTCTCAAGTAGATATGGACATGGTTGGCTCTATGATAGAAGTTTATGAGAAGGCACTTTAATGGATTTTTATCTCTCATGCACAAGAGTTATAAGAGCAATGAGTCATATGGTTGGATTCCCCTAAGGAAGGAGATCATTTGGTCCAAATTTGAGATCCTACAAGTAAGCACAAAAGAAGTTATTGAGGTACAAAAATGGCTAATCATGCATATTGATAGGGTACCCATACTTGGTCATTTTTGAGAGTGTTAAATCTCAAGCAAGATAAATGGTACACATTGATTCTAAGGAGTCAAGAGGTAGTGAGGTGAGGATAGGTGAATGACATTTAACATCTAAGGAAAGGTACATGATAAGGATCCAATAACAAGTGAGAATTCATATATTTGATTGAACGGTGAGTGTTGATCATTAATGACCTTGTTGATCTATCGAGATCAATGGAGTGTGTGAGTCAAAATTTTGAGATGGCAAAAGATGTGGTTAAAGTGACAAAGGGTTAATATCTGGGCATTGACACCTATGCATTAAAAATCAATCAAGATTGACAAGCATATTTGATTTGAAGCTGAGATGACATGAGATTCGATATTAATGTCAAAAGGTTAACTATGACTGTCTATATTTGAAAATTGCAAAGGAATGACCAGTGTTTGGTTTTAGACCATAACTTTTGATAGAAGTGGAATTTACTCATGTAGTAAAATTAAAATATGTAGATGACTCCAAGGTGCATCTATCTATATGGATTTGAAGATATAAAAATGTGTATAGATAGAGTTATTAAGCTCCAAAGTTGACTGTGTTTCTGTAAATGTTATTCAAGTGACTGATGAGTGTCATTTAACTCTTCATTTAATCAATGTTCAATTGATGTCTTATCAACCAGGGCTAGTGTTTAAAGCTGTCTACAGTAAGGTGTAGGATGATAGATCTAGAAATCTATTTATGGGGGTGTTTTATGGTCCTATTCTAAATTTTACTAAAGAAATAAATGTGTCCTAAACTACTTGATTCACTATTTTTTTTAAAAGGAAAATATGTAACTATTTAATCAAATAAATCCACTCTTTTACTTGAAAGTAAAATCATATTCCTATTTACGATTGCATGGAAATGGAGATGTTTAACTTAAAAAGGAAATTTAATTCACATGTTTACTATAAAATAAAACACACTTTGCTTAGAAAGGAAATGACTTTGGAATAAGGAAATGCATTTTGAACCATTAATTTTTTTTGATGTTTTATGAATGAATGCAAACATTAGCAAAATTATGATTAGTTATAACAAAAAGTTAATATAACATAACATAAGTACCATGCATAATTCTTGGTTCCAAGGAGAGTGGGCCCTTGCTCCTCTCAAACTCAGGAACAAAGATTAATCAATGTTGGAAATTGAAGTGATAATTCATAAAACTAAAATGATTACAATCTATCTAAAACCTATAATACGCTTGTACGTATCTTTCATCTATCATATCTTTTTAATAAAAGTCTTACATTTTATACTAATATAATCAACTCAAAATAGGATTCAAAGAGATAGGATTCCTTGGTCGATCCACTCATCCAAAAATAAGAGATTGGATTTCCAAGAGATCCAATTATTTTAACGAAATAGATATACTATCTTATAATAGTCCTAAGATCCAAATATATACAACTTTATCAAGAGCAAATCCTACAAAATAGTAGGTAGATTTTCCTCATTTGAATCCAACTAGAATGATTATCTCTCATCTTATCCAACCACCAGCTTCCCCATTTGTAAATTTATCTTTACAAAATCCATGGAATTGACCCTGCAGAGTCGGTAGGAATGAGCCTATGGATTCTGTAGAAATAAATTTACAAAGTTTGTAGTTCTGCTGGATGGAGATAAAAATTGAAATTTCACTATACATCACCTGTGTCTTCTTCTTGAGCATTCTTCACAACAAAAATCACTAAAACATGCTATGTATTAGACATTAATGACAAAGTAAAGGTTTAGTCTTTGGTTCAATATAAATAAGACAAATATCTACTTTCCATGTAATAACTATCTAAAAATCTATGATTTTCATAAGATAATATCCTTAGAGAGATGAATTGAGGGAAATAACATGTCAATAATGAGGCATATTCTGAGCTCATCATCTCCCCTAGGCTTTACTTTTTGCAAGTCCCATTGTATACATTCATTTGCATTCTTAGCTCTTACATCTAGTTTCCAAACTCTGACTCAAATCATAGTCATCAAATTCATCTATTATATGCTTGTATAAATTACTTGTAAACCCTTGATGTTCTTGAATAATTTGTTTCCATATATTGAATTGCTCCTCTGATTGTGGATCCCAACTCTGCCATCCTGGAATAGGTATGATAAATAAATGGTTTCTATATCTCATACCAATCTATTTTTTTCTCCCCTAGAGTTTATTACCTCTATTAAGATTTCCAAAATTGAGATAGCTTTCCTCATACTCCATCTTAAGTTATTTGGAGGCATTACCTATCATCTTTTAAGAGGCACTAAAAGTTGGTCCCACCTTTTCACACTTGCAGTCACCACTGAATAAAAACTCTATCTTGAAAACAAGTCAAAAGAAATAGAACAATCATATAAAGCTTGTAAATAGTGCATTTTAACTTCATCACTTAAAAAAGTATAATTAAAATTATGTTTGATCAATTTGGGGATAGAAAATGCTGATATGATACACAATATTGTAGGCTTAGCATGATTTGTATACTCCTCAAATCTACTTTTCCATACTAGTTGATTTTTGAATGTAGAATGCAATGCCCTCAGTTGAACTTATTATACATGAAGGTTTATCAAAAAATTATTGTGCTCATGGTCTCCTATGATCAAAACATGCAAATAAAACTCATAAAGCAAATCCTATTGATCAAGTTCAACACTATAGAAAATTTTAAAAAATGTTTTTGGATGTAAAATCTTGTAAGGAAGATGACAAGAGATCCTCAGAAGCTACCCTCTGTAAAATTGTTTAAATAAAAACAAACTACATATAGGAGAAATATTTATACATGCCAAAAGAGATTCCCCTAATTTGCATGCATCCTACAAATTTTCTTCTAAATTTTAGACCTTAGCTTCTAATTCTTTCTTTTTATTTTCTAATATTTTATTCGAAGAAGTTACAACTTTATTTTTATATTTAAGTATAGAATATTCTTCATCAATTTTATTTAGCATTTTCAAGGTAGGAATACTTGGAAAACTTATTTGACAACTTCGGTCAACAAATACCTTAGAAGGAGAAGGTGTAATGTTAGAAGGTGCTTTGGAAGAGTTTACCAAACTCTGCAATCTCCTATTCTCTTTCTTCAGATTTTCTACATATACCCAGAGGTCTATTTGTTCACTTTCATTTTTTTTAATTTCTTCTAATCTATGAACTTCTGCTGCATGATTGGCAGATGCTATGTCCAATTTTTACATCAATAATGAGTTGAGATGATTCATATTCTAAAATTGACTGATCAAGTTAGATATGTTAGTTGTTTGTTATTGCTCTAGAGCTTTAGCTTGAGAAAGCTTCAAGGTAAATTACATAATGGGATCATTTAGATTAGATGATTCTCCTTTCTTCTTTATGCATATAGTTTTTTTTATTCATTGTAGTTTCAATTGAAACATGTTGCTGTCCCACCATACTTGATTCCTCTACCGTGATTGGCTCTTCTTTTGGAATTGGCTCCTCCATTATGATTGGAGAGTTCCTTTGGAAAAAATTTTCTTCAAAATATACAATTTTAGGGATACTTTGATGTATGGGTGAATGAGATACCTTTTTAAGACTATCCATAATGTCTGTAGCCTCTTATTCATCTTCATTTGTCAGAATTAACCTTCTTCTTCTTTTGGTCACTCTTTGAGTTACACTCAGTTGTCTTTCCTTTTCAACCATCAAACCCTCAATATTTTCAAGTTCTATAGCAACCTTTCATTTTAATTTTCTTCTTCCTAACAAGGTAATTGGTTGCACTACAAATTTCTAAGGTTCTTGTGGGGACCTTGTAACTATAGGGATTTGAGACCTTGTGATTCTTCTTGAAGAAAAAGAAGAAGGGATTTATGTTGAGACTACAATCTATGATTTCTTCTTTGAAGTTATTTTCTCAATTGATGCAGTAGGTGGAGATGAATTTTCCTATGGTAAATTTGAGGTTTCTTGTGGAGGCAGATTTAGAATTTGCTATGTTACAATGTTCTAAAATTCCTCCTAGACCTCTTGTCCTTGTTAAAGGAAGTGATGTTAGATAATTAGGTGAATGAGGCCATGGTGCCTAAGAGAAACATAAGGAGTTGTAGTCATAATTTTAAGGGCACCATATAAGAAGGATGGGAGGTTAATTTTGTAATGAGGGTTTTGCCTCCCATACTTAAGGTGTATTAATATTCTCATGGCGTCTCCTCCTTAAAGACTATTTTTCCCCTCACAAATGATATACTTGAGTACCCACTTGGCTATAGATTTCCAAGGTTTAGGAAGTGAATTTCTACTAATCCCTTTTGATTTTCCCTTGGAATATATTAGACATGAAGTCTCAGTCTGATCATTACCATTAAACTGAATAATTAAATCACTGAATGGAATTCTACCTATCGCTCTCATTCCCTCTTTTGGAACTTGTATGATTTGACTTATAATTTGAGTTGAAACATGAATAAAAATACCTTTAACAACTTAAAACTTAGGGGTGAGATTAGTGATGAATTCTCTTACCATTTTTTTATGGAAACCTTGGAATTTTTCAATGAAAGGTAGCTAGCCATTTGCTCTAAACACTGCCACAAAAGCTTTGGCTTTATGAAACTTTGATACATTTTTCGGCTCTAATCTCATTTTTTTTACCATTTATACTCAGATTTATAAACAAATCTATTTATTTAACTTAGATTAGGGTTTAGACCAGCTTCCATTGAAATCTATAGGCAATAATCACTAAGGATTTGTAGGCAACAATCACTAAGGATCTATAGACCATCATTTGTTGAAATCTGTAGACAACAATCACGAAGGATCTATAGAAACAAAATGGTTTGTGTGAAACTCCATAGCTACATGAGTCCATAGTTTTATATGATTACTTTATACAGTTCAATGCTTCATGTTTCTACAAAGTGTGCCAATCATTTTGTCAATTTATTACAAATGGGATGAAATGATCATGTGGCATTTTAATGGTGATAGTGATTTATCATTTCATTTATAACCCCTTTATGATGTCCCATAATTAAAATTATTGATTATGAAATTAATTGTACCAAAGTTTCACACTTATCCATACACCTTTGGTGGCTTGTTTTCATGTTTATCCATTATAGTATGTGTCATGTCATTCTATTTCAGAAGGCTTAAATTTGGGTCATCTCCATAGAATAAATCTTAATTAAATAAAAAATAATTAGTTAAATAAACATAAATAAATAGAATATATGTCTCACTTACTTTTGACCTTAGATTTATCCTTTACTCGCCAATTATCCTACACAAATAAGTTTGCATGGATTAGTCAATAGGTGTTGAAAGAACAGATTTTATTGCATGGAGAAGACCAATCATAGTGACATGATGATATATATATATATATATATATATATATATATATATATATATATATATATATAATTTATTAATTATATATTTTGTTTTTACACTTTGGCCAACCATTGCTGGTTTTCTAGCCAAAGCCCTTTTTACAATGCATAGCTCGCTAGCAAGCTAATTTTCTAGGTATGCATTGTCAATAGTGTCCTTGGAAGGATTTTCACTATTGATATTTTTATTTTTATTTTTTATTTTATTTTATTTATTTATTTTTTAATCATATGCAAGATCATCAAGGAACAAGTTCTCTAGAAGAAGTAGAGTCCTCTAGAACAACTACTTGATTTGACATAGTTTCCCTAGAAGAAACAGAGTCCTATAGAAAGGCTACTTGATCTTTTACCTTTTGAAGAAATTCTTCTTTATTGAGAGGTTTATAATAAAGCTTCAATCTATGTCTATTGACTAACATAGCTCTTCTACTATCATCAATAGGTATTAGCTTAATAGAACTATTTTAAAAGACCTCCTCAATCTAATAAGGTCACAACCACCTCATTTGTAGTTTTCCTTTAAATTTTTGAAATTTGGAACCAAATAGTAGTGCCTAATATCCTTTCTAAAACTTTCATTACTTAATCTGTGAATCATGCCAAACTTTTATTTGATGTTGTAATAATTCAGTGCTTTGTAGTGCATCCATCCTCATCTCATCAAGTTGATTAAGCTATAAGAGTCTTTCTTTCTATATTTTTTCTAATTCAATCCCTACTTCTATAGCTATTTTCAAAGTTTGTAATTCAAATTCAATAGAGAATAAGGGCTTCTTACCATAAACCAATTCATAAGGTGAAAATATAGTTGTTATTTTCCAAGTAGTATTATAGGCCCAAATAACTTTTGGTACCTTATTTACCCAATCCTTTCTGTTAGAATTAACAACTTTGGTTAAAATGGTTTCTAGTTCTTTGTTGGTGACTTCAAATTTCCCATTAGCCTATGGATGGTATGGAGATGTTTTTCTATGTTGAGTTTGATATACTTACATGAAGTACTTTATCATGTTTGACATGAACTATGGTTCTTGATATGAGGCTATCTCCCTTGGAGCACCAAATCTTTACATGATTTTGAAATATAAAAAATTAGTGACCAACTCTCCTCTTACATGAGTTAATACTTCTACTTCTACCCACTTGGTCACATTGTCTGTACATACTAGGAGAGATTCTTTTCCTCTAGAAAGAAGATCCACAAGACCTATAAAATTAATTCCCAATTTTTAAAATGGTTCTAAAACTAATTGAGGATGAGGGTGCAGAGGCATTTCTATTGAAATCATAAGCTATCCAATTCTCTAACAAGCATCACAGTGTCTGACATATCTTTTTACTTTCTGATGAAGTTAAGGCCAATAGTATCTTGCTCCTAAGATTTTGCGTATGGTTCTTTAAGCTGAGTAATGACCTCCTCTTGGTTCATCATGAAAAGCTCTGATGATATCATAAGATTCAATATTTATCACACACTTTTGAAACACATGATTAGGTCCAAGTTTGAATAACATTCTATTAATCCATTTAAAATAAGAACTTTATTTGATTATGTTGTTTCCAAAATTAGCTTAGCTCATTTTTGAAAACAACCCCTTACGAAACTTGTCCGTTTCATCTTTTGTCTCTCTAAGTTTGTTTTTCGATATGAATTTCAAAATTCATTTTCGTCTTGGCCTCGAAATGAGGAGTGGTTAGTATCTCATCCAAGCCAAGTTTTTCTTTCCCCTTTTTCTCCTTCTAGAGATGGTTTCTTTTTGTTTCCCCTGCAAGGGCAGAAAAAATCACCGCCTCTGCATTTCCCTTATTTTTGTGCAAGGGTGGCATTTTTTGTCGCCAATGCACATTTCCTGTAAGGGCGACAAATTTTACCACCCCTGCTCTCTGGCCTGCAAGGGCGGCAAAAATCACCGCCCTTGCAAAATAAATCGACTACATGCAAGGGCGGCAAAAAATGTCGCCCTTGCACGTCTTGAAATCTGGACAAGCATTAATGGCCACACACAGTGGGTTGTTGGGGTGGGTTTTTCACCTCATATATTCTGATTTGAGCCTCATTCTTCTCATTGCTTCCTCCTCTCCTCCTACCTCTTGCACCCGAGCGCCTCAAGTGACGTTTCGAAGCACCAACTCGCGGATCCAACCTCATGACATGCGTATTTTCTCAGGTAGGGTTCATTTTTAAGTTTATTTCCTATTTTATTCTATTTTAGCTTAGTTTTTTTGTTTTTATTCCCTTTTTTCTTCTCCCTCCTACCCACAGTTTTTCTGCCAGGACATCACGAGGGCGGCAGATTTTGCCGCCTGCATCCTTAGCCATTTTCTTCCACCCATCCTTCATCACGGGCTCCTCTTCCTACCCACGGTTTTCTCTTCTTGTGAGGGCGTCATTTTTTTTTCTGCCCATGTTGTATTTTCATACTTCGTGTAAAGGCGGCTAAAAACACCGCCCTTCCACGTTTTCTCCCTGTCAAGTGTAGGGGCGGCAATTTTTGCCGCCTCTACACATTTTTACAATTTTATTGCAAGGGCAGTGATTTTCACCACCCCTACCTTCCCCTACATCCTTCCTGTAAGGGTGGCAAAAATCACTGCCCCTACTGTTTCTTCTCATTTATGCAAGGGCGATAATTTTTGCCGCCCCTACATTTTTCCTTAATTTTCAGTTAACTCCCAGAATTTTTTTTGAGTTGTCTCTTTCATGCTTTTTCTTCCTCATTTTTCACTCCTTTGTTAGGCCTAGCCTATTTAAGTGACCTTTAGTAACCCATGTCACTTAAATTGTGCTCTCCTTCTCTCGCTCACTCTCCTCTCATCTGTGATCATGGCTGAAGCACCTTCAGTGAACTCTTGTACATCTACTTCTATCCAATCAAGATTGTCCTCTATGATGGAAGTGTCTCCCTCAAAGGTGCAAATCATGAAATACAATTACCAAGGCATCTTCCTGCCCACATCAGTCACCTCGAATGTCAATGACATTCGAGATACTGAGATCGGCCACGTGGACATGGCCGAATTCTTGATGCGAAACAAGGCAACAAATCCCAGTACTAGGATAAAAAGAATTGTTAAGAGCAACATCCACTTGGTGGCTGCCTTTTCAGTAGCATCACATCATGCAAAGTTTGTCCTCCAGTGCACACATTTTTACAACAAAGAGACCAGATCAGTCTCAGACACCAGTGGTGGCATGATAATTTGGTTGGACCCCAATTTTATCGACAAAGTTTTCTTGTGTCCTCTAGCCACTGAAGTAACCCAAATTGACTTCGAAAATGCACAAAAGGAGTATGAAAAAGACCCCAAAAGGGCAAAGAAGGTCATGAACTATAAGTGGCTAAAGACCCCCAGGACTGGCCTCTCCAGATGGCCGAAGAACTTCCCTAGGAGCGATTTCGTCGAAGAAGTCGGTGACTTGATCACCCTCCTCAGCAGAGTACGGGGCCTCCCGTCTTCTTCACAGTTCCATGAAAGGATGTATCCATTCATTAAGATCATCCTCCAAGGCAAGCAAACTATCTTTTGGGGAGAATAGATTAGCAACGCTATCCATGAACAACTGACCAGGGTATAAACTTCCTTCAAATTTTACATGACTTTGTACCTAGTCTACATAGCTGCTGTAATGCGATCTTTCCCAAGTTTGACAACAGAGGGAGATAGAAAGACCACCCCGGTCTACTCATATTATCCATAGCTGACGCTTCAAGGATTAATACATCATTTTAGATGAGTAAATGATGCATTCTTTGCCATATTTTTGTGTCTCTTCGATCCTAAGATAGAGCAGAAGAGAATATCAGACGAGGCCTGGGCGGTAGTGAACGGTTATGACTGTATGTTCCTCCAGTTCTCTACTTTTTGTTATCTTCAGGTTGGTTTTTACCAAGGCTACCCTTATATGCTCCCTAGGTTCCCTTCAAAAAAATTAGTTTTAATAGAATTGTGCCAACAACTAGTTGTCGTGCATACTAAACAGATGGAACTGAAGAGACCCGATTTCAAGTTTTTGATCCAGATTAATAAGTTTTCAGTTACGACCTCAACCAAAGCCAGGGTCATGGAAACAAAAATGCAGATGGTTACCATCAAACCATTCAAGAGATAGGAGAAATTTGACTATAGGAGAGTCAAAGAGAAGATCAGAAGAAAAACTCAGTTCCACGAACCCATGATTGAAGATATCTAGGTGGACTTGAGGACGGCCGACGAAATAAGGAAAATGGACTATTACCGCCTGACGCTGGAGCAGATAGAATACCTCAGACTTTTAGAGATTCCTTCTAGTTTAATCGATGATGGGAACATCATAAACAATAGTTATCTGGTAGAAAAGGTTGCTGGTTCCCCTCTCCCTCCAATTCAGTGGTCTCAGAAGGAACTGACCTCTCTGAGAAAAAGATTTGAACCAATATTGGCTAACACCAATGATTGGTTAGCAGCCAAAGGGATCACCCTGAAAGAATTCATTACAAGATCAGAGGCTGAATACCAAGTAGAATTGAAGAGGAAGGCAAAAAATTGAACAAAAAACAAAGGTGACGTTCCTTCTCCTTCTATGCCTCACAAGCCTAAGATCATTTTTGTATCCAAGAAACCTAAGACTGCATAAGGGCCTGAAATGATAGCTGAAGGAACCAAAGGTCAAAGCCCCAAGACACAGAGAGCTCAGCCCATGGAAACATAAGATCAACCTTTAGAATGACCAGGTGTTGGGTCTCCACTCTCATCGGGACAAGCACAGCCACTACAGAGCACCTCTCCTTCTCCCTCTCAATCTCCTATGGTGCCCATTTCTCCTATCTCCCCAATCAGTGTTCCCTCTTTCAGAGCCACTTCTCCTTCCAGAGTTATATTTGGTGATCCTTAGGGTCCCTCCACAGGTTCCCCTCGCTCTTCTGGGTCCATTTTGAGTCTATCATCTCCGTCTTTCAACCTGCCACCGAGCCCTGTACCTGAGCCAGAATCAGTAATTGATACAGTTTCATTGGTTACTCGAATTGCAACTACTGTCACCACCATTAGTGTGGAAGCTGCTATAGTAACACTGATGGAGGCAACTATTATTATAATAGGTACTTCTCTCCCTCCTTAGATGTCTGCTTTCATGCCAAAAAAAAGAAAATAGCCATCTCCCCGAATGAATTCGATTTTGGCAAGATAGTGCTGGCAAAAGCAAAGGCTCCTAAGAGGCCAAAAATCCTCTCCAAGTTAGTCGAAGAAAAGGGGAAAATTTTTCTAGAAATTGCCAAGCCTCCTCAGGACGCAACCTTTGAGGGTTTTGAAATGAGTAGCTATTCCATCTCTTGTGTTGAACTTGGCAAAGTTACTCACGAAGGTACAAAGAGCGATCTTCAGTCAGCAATGGACATTATGGTCCAAAAATTTGATAGAGAAAAGGAGATGAAGGACTATTATAAAGCCAAAATAGAGCAGTTAATAGTAGTGATCAGAAGGTTCACTATCCTGACTGAAGCAACGACTCCAGAGGCCTTTTCCGTGGATGATCCAATCATTTAGAAAGCTGAAAAGACCTATTTAAAGGAAAAAGTCATGGAAGACTATGTTGAAAGAATCCACAATTAGGGAGTCTCTTTGCTATCAGAAGTTGTGGAAAGAATAGGTAAAATGAAGAAGTTGCAGGCTTAGGTA
This sequence comes from Torreya grandis, assembly GCA_037957365.1. Taxonomy (NCBI): domain Eukaryota; kingdom Viridiplantae; phylum Streptophyta; class Pinopsida; order Cupressales; family Taxaceae; genus Torreya; species Torreya grandis. The sequence continues at coordinate 908,580 of JARHVA010000788.1, forward strand.
GATGATTTTGTCTCCTTTATTTCTCAGGAAATTGACAGCTTAGAGAAAGATCTCGACAGATGGAAGGGAATGAAAGATCTCAAGAAGAGTACTCTGATATCGATCGGTGTCATCCCCAATAAAGACTCTTATGTTGATTCCAAGGAGTCAATGGTCTTCAGAATCCAAGTACTCAAAGACTTAATTGATGATCTCAAAGCTTTCAAGGAAGCTAGTGAAAAGAGTGACCTGAGCCTGCTGAACAAATTAGAAGAACTGCCATGTAACTTGACCTCCAAGGATCATCAGTTCCTTCCGGCAGAGGAAATGATTCAGAATTTCAAAGAGATGATCCAAAAATATTTTAAAGAAGCATCTTTCTTGATGACTTCGATGGACAACATTCTGGATGCTCAGTTAACTTTGGAGAATTTGAAATCCAGGTTAACTGGCCACTCTAAAGCCATCACAGCATTAAAAGACGCACTGATCAGAGCGAGAGTCATCTTCAAAAACACAGTTGCGCCAAATGGCATAAGAATTTAGGCATCAATCGCCATGTACGATGCTCATCTGAAAAAGTCTGGTAGCAATAATTGATTCTCTCTCTCCCCTTCTCTCTTCTTCTATCCTTATGCATTTCTATTTTGTGAAGAATGCATGCAATTTTGTAATATGTAATTACATGTAAATTTTTTGGAAAAATATCTAAAAGTCAAAGATGAGTCATCTTTGACCAAGATATTTTATATATTTTATTATTTTCTATTTTTGAGGATTTTCTCCCTATATATAATGGAGACCTCATTTGTAACCTCTCTTGGAAAAATTAATAGCAAACACTGCTAAAATTGAAGCAACTTTTGAGACTTTGTGCTCAAATTTGTAAATCATATTCTGTTGAATGAATGAGAAGCAGGTTATTTTAGACTTTGTGTTGAGATTGTTTGTGTTATTTAAGAAATAGTTCTTATGTCCTTTTTCCTGGTGATATCTTATTCATCTGATTTGATAAGCAAATGGGTGTGTTTATTTTATCTAAGGGCGCTTCTAGAGGATAGAAGATAGACTTTGTGCTGCTTTTACCTTTGAGATTCTGTTACCTTTTGTAGTTTTAGGTGAAGACTTTGTGCTTCACTTTACTCTATGTTTGTACTTGTTACGGATCGGTGAAAGAAGCTACGGAAGACTTTGTGCTGGCATGAGCGTTCTTGTGAACTTTGTTACTTCAGGTGATTTTTTGCTCTCTATTTAATACCATTCCTGAAAGAAGAGGAGTGTTGTTAGCAATAGACCAAGATTTTACCTCTTTTGTTCCTTGTACATTACCTCTAAAAAAAGAGAGGCAGATGCTGTTATACCACCCCCATGTGTTATTTTCTGCTTAATTATATATCCGGGATGTAAGTATTAATAGGAAACCTCCCCTTGATGAGAGGAGAGATTTACCTCATATAGATCTGGTAAACCCACACTTTTTGTGGTGTAAATCTCCCTATACTATGGCTGATATCCCCATTTTGTCATTAGTTAGTTGACGACAAAATATTCACCCAACAATTTTTTGGTGACTCCGCTGGGAAATCGAATGTATAGTCTGAAACCTCAAGTTTCAGATTGAAGTAATTTCAGTCCCTTTTTCATTTTAAAATCTGGCAACTCCACGCTACACAAGAAGCCAGAGATATAAGGGTGTTGTCGATCCTATGTTTGAGTTGGCACAACAGAGTAATTTTGATCTGTTTCCTCCATCAGCCTCTCTTCAATGGTCTAGGAGTTTTTCTTCTAACCTTGTTAGGTCACCAACACAAGGTAGAACTTTTTTTCCTACTGTTAATCACCGCCTGCCTATAAACACTCCACTAAGGTTTGTTATCCCACCATTTAATCCTCCTATCATAATGGCTCAAGGCCCATGGGGTAATTCCTTTGGCCCCCTTAACTTAACCCCACCTCTGCATGAACTACCTCGTAGTTCTAGAAAAATATTTCTTAAATTTTTTAGAGATGGAAAGGTTCATCTCGATGAGCATATTGCCACTTTTTCCATAGCATGTGGCATCATTGGGGTCAAATTTGAAGATGTAGCAGTAAGACTCTTTGTGGAAACTTTACAAGGAGCTGCCGCAAATTAGTTTTATCACTTGTAGGCTGGATCAGTGACAAGCTGGGATACGCTCAAGTCCAAATTCGAAGCTAGATTTAAACCCGCTGAGGATGCGCACGCTTTGTTGGTGCAGCTGACATAATTGAAGAAAGAATCCCAGGAATCCATGAGAGATTTCATAGCTAAATTCAACAAGTTGAGGAACCAAATTTTGACTGTGGCTCAGCCCACATCAAAAAATCTCAAATGCTTTTTCATCAACTCACAGCGTCCCAAAGTAAGTTTCCTATTGAGACGAGCTGGCCCTATGGACCTAGCTTTGGCTCAAGGTTTGGCTACTGAGATTAAAGACGATCTTATCTTGGCAGGTAAGATTAGGAAAGATCCTGGTAAAAAGAAATTCCTTGCATCTATCGAAAGCTCTTCTACGGGCACTACAGACCCTATGGTGCAAAAATTAATGAATGAACTGATAGCTTTGAAAAGACAAATAGCCCAAGGTACATCTACTCCTACTTATCGAGATACACCCAAGAGATCATTCTAGAATCAACAATATCAGGGTAATGCAACCCAGAACCAAGGGCAATCCAACTGCCTATCTCTTACTCCAGGAAGGTTAGCCATCGAAACAACGCCTGCCAATTCAACGGTCGAGTACCTAAAAGCTGAGCAAGACAACTCTTTTCAACCATAGTTGGACCAACAAGAAAATGCTGACCTCTTTGATGAACAAGAAGAGGGATTAGCTGGCGACTCCAATATCAGTTTCCTAGATTACCAGGATGAAGCTGGGAGTAAAGGGGAAGATTCAGATGGAGCTTATGCTATTTTTACCAAATCTCAAAATCAGTCGGCTTCACAAACTGACAAAGGAAAGGCAGATAAAGAGCCCTGAACAGTAGTTTCTATTGCCAAACATGGGACTCCATTGCCTCTGCCATCAAAAGATCAGGTAATCCATAAAAAATTGAGTACTCCCAATCACCCGATATCCTTTATTTCTGCTACTTAGACTAGTGCCATACCTGTTAAAACCCTTGATGATGGACTTTCTTCCTCTATCGCAATTTCTTTCTAATTATTTGATATAATCGACCATGCTAGAAAGACTAAAATTCAAATGATAGAAGTCAAATATTTAAGAGCTAACCCAGAACAGTTTGATAGGTTAGCAGAGTATGTGAAAAATAAAGTTGTCCCTGTAGGACAAGACTCTTTGAAAGTTGTTCTTGATCTCTCGAAAAACAAACCAGCCCAAAAGAATCTGATTGTGACTCCTCCTGTCGCTCCTAGGAAAATAGAATCTTTTTATGTTTCCCTACTTATAAATGGTTATAAATTGAGTAATTGTATTATAGATTCTGGAGCTTCAGACAATGTCATGTCTGCGAAGGTGGCGGATTCCCTTAGCTTGACCTTGACTAAAATTTTGGGAGGTGTTTTCCCATGGAAAATAAGCAAGTCCCTCTCTTGGGTCAGATAAAAGATGCTCAATATGCCTTTGCGGCTTTTCCAGAAAAGTGGATAAAAATGACAGTTTTAGTGGCCGATGTGCCAGCTTCTTATGGCATTCTGCTTGGGTGGAATTTCTGCAAAGATGTTGGAGGTGAGATAACTATGGACTTATCTGAAGCAAGGATTCCAGTTCAAGGCATCATGAAGAAGTTACTTCCTGAAAAAGAAGTAAGGTATGTAGTTACGCGATCATCAACACCGAAAGCTCAAATTTTATTTGAGTCCTTGGGCATGGGCAATTACTTCCTATCTACGGATGGAACTCATGAGATGTCTAATGAAAATTCTTCAGGCGATAACTTGAGATTGTGTTCAGTTGATACAGCTAAAAAAATGCTAAAGCAAAATGAACACGTGGAACAACCTCTTCCTCGAAGTGGGAAAGTTTTTGAAGGAAAAGCAATGGCTAATGAGATATGGACCTTAGAGTTTGATGGTAGTTGTTCTTCTACCGGTTCAGGAGCCGGGGTTGTGTTGGTAGCTCTTCAAGGAGATATTTTTCCTTTATTCTACAAATTGCAGTTCAGTAATACTAACAACACAGTTGAGTACGAATCCCTGTTGCTCGAACTACAGGCTGTCAGGGAGAAGGGTATTAGACAAATTCATGCTAAAGGGGATGCTGAGTTGATAGTCTGCCAAGTGAGGAACCTCTACCAGATGAAAAATGAAAGGTTGCGCCACTATCGCAACCTGGTCTAGGATCAGATTGAAAATTTTGATGCTTTCAATATCTCTACCATTCCAAGGGAACTTAATAACCGCGCAGATGCATTGGCTATTTCTGCCACCCTTTTAGTCCCTCACCTAGATTTTAAGGGAGATAGGTACACTATTGAGCTGGTTTTTTGGCCAAGTGTACCAGATAATGCCAGCCACTGGCAGGTATTTAACAATGATGATCAAATCATCACCTTTTTGGAGCAAAAAAATAGTTTTGAACAACTGCATTTTGAAGGTAGTGAACCCCGGGAGTGTGGGTTAACCCCTGAAACCTAGGTCAATACAGGTGAAGATTTCCTATAGCTCAAGGAGAATAAGATTTCCAAAGGTTTGGTTTCCCTGGAGAAGTTGTTTGATAATCATGACAGGTTTGTCAAACAACGATGAGCAAATTCAAATTCTTCCCAAGATTTTGATCAAGTCAACTTGGAAACTAAGCTCGATCCTAAAATGGTAAATATTGGGAAATGCTGCACTTTAAAAAAAAGGTTTGAGCTTGCTAGTCTACTTCGCCAGTATATGGATGTGTTGGCTTATTCCTACGATGACTTGAAATCTCTCAAGCCAAATGACATTCGTCATGACATTCTCTTGAAAGCCAACTCTGCACCCTACAAGTAGAAATTCAAGCAATATAATCCAAAAATCTCAGGTACTATTTTAACTGAGATACAAAAGATGCTAGATGCCCAGATAATTTTTTCAATCCATCACTCAACATGGATTGCTAACATAGTACCCGTCAGAAAGAAAAATGGTGAGATTCGAATCTATGTGGATTTCAAGAACTTGAATCAGTTGTCCTTAAAAGATAACTACCCCCTTCCTATTATGGATCAAGTTCTACAGATGGTAACAGGTTTAGAAATGTTATCAATGCTAGACGGTTTTTTGAGGTACAATCAGGTTGAGGTCAGAAAGGCAGATCAGCATAAGACAACGTTCACCACACTTTTGGGGCACATTCGCTTATCAGAGGATGCCTTTTGGTCTGATAAATGCGAGTGCCACTTTTCAAAGGGCAATGGATCTTGCTTTCAAAGATGAAATGGGAAAGTTCATTGTAGTATACTTGGATGATCTGACGGTATTTTCAAAACATTGTTCTGAGCATGTTCACCATTTGCAAAAGGTACTAGAGCGTTGCCGTCAAAATGGCATCTCGTTAAACCCAAAGAAATCCATCTTCAGAGTAACTGAAGGGAAACTTCTCGGACACATCATGTCCCGAGAAGGTATTAGAATTGATTCAAAAAGAGTTAGGTCCATCCAGGAACTTACTCTACCTACCAGCAAGACCGCAGTTCACTCTTTCTTCGGAAAGGTGAATTTTCTTAAGAGGTTTGTTCCTGAATTCGCTGAGAAAACCCGTCATATTGTCAACATGATGAAAAACAATACCACATTTAGGTGGACTGCTGAGGGCAAATCAACGTTCAAAGAAATTAAGGAAGCAATTGCTCAAGCACCAGTCTTGGTCTGTCCAGACTATACTAAAGGTTTCAAGATATATAGTTATGCCTCCGAACATACACTATCAGCTATTCTAGTTCAACAAAATTCAGAAGGTGCAGAATCTCCTATCTCATTTATGAGTTGCCCACTCAAAAATCATGAGTTAAAATATTCCCTTATGGAGAAACATGCATACGCTGTGGTCAAAGCGGTAAAGCATTTCAGGTTTTATATCCTGAATTCTCACATTGAAGTTCTCATACCAAATACAATGGTAAAATCCATTTTGACTCAGCAAGAGTTCGGTACAAAGAGAGGTAACTAGATTGCCAAAACTCAGGAATTTGATCTGGACATCAAACCAACCAAGCTTGTATGAGGAAGGGGTCTCTACCAATTGATTGCCAACAACATTCCAGATGAAATAGGAGGTGAAGAAGAAGAAATCAAAAGCGTGCCCACGGTTCTCCTTGTCGCCACTACTGATGAGTGGTATTCTGACGTTGCTCACTTTCTGACATATGGCAAATGTTTGACTCATATCTCTTATAAAGAAAAGTGGAATGTTAAATTGAAAGCAGTTGGTTACGTCTTGTGGGACAACGGCCTGTACAAGAGAAACCTGGACAGGGCATTTCTTCGTTGTGTTGATAAGGTGCAACAGGAAAGACTCTTAATTTTTTTTCACAATTTAACCTATGGAGGATATTTTTTTGCACCAGTGACAGCACACAAAATTCTATGAGCAAGATATTATTGGCCCACGCTGTTCCAGGATGCGTACAAATGGGTGTATAAGTGTGAACTATGTCAACAATTTATTAGAAAGCTTAAGCTTCCTGCTTTGCCCCTAAAGCCAGTTGTGATCGAAGAACCATTTCAGTAGTGGGGTATTGATTTCATTGGTGCAGTTAACCTATCTTCAAGTGCCAGACATGATTATGTCCTCACCGCGATAGATTATTTTACTAAGTGGGTGGAGGCCATAGCAACCAAACATGCTTCATCTGAAGTAGTATGCAGCTTTCTCAAAGAAAATATCATCTCCAAGTTTGGGGTTTCACTAAAAATTGTAACAGATAATGCGGCTTGTTTTTTCTCATACCAAATTACTCAATTTTGCTTTGGTTATGGGATCACCTTATCTCACACTTCAGATTATTTCCCTCAGGGAAATGGATAGGCAGAATTGAGTAAAAAGAACCTGGTCACCATTATCAGGAAGTTAGTGGATGACAACCAAAGAACATGGCACAAATATTTGTATGATGCTTTATGGGCTGACAGGATGACACCTAAAAGGGCTATAGGTATGTCACCTTTCCAACTCCTATATGGACTAAATGCAGAAATCTCCATCACCCTTGAACTACCAGCGCTCAGGTTAACTAGAGCAATTGAAGACTCAACCTTTGAAAGCTCAGTTGACAAACGAATCATGTGTCTAACCAAGCTGAATGAAAAATGAGTTATGGTAGTGGATCGAATCAAGGAGCATCAGGACTGCGTGAAAATGCTTTTTGATAAGAGAGCTAGAGTGCGTGTGTTCCAAGTCAGAGATCAGGTCTTGTTATGGGACAAGAGATGAGAACCAAAAGGGATGCACGGCAAATTCGATTCCCTATGGAGAGGCCCATTCACCATTCAACAACTTTGTGGTGAGGCTAGCTTCTTGCTGGAGTATAAAGATGGAACACCATTTACACTACCTCACAGTGGACAACATCTCAAGCTTTTCAATCCTTGAAGCTTAGATGAGTTCATTTGTAAAATATGTATAGTTTTTATGTTTTATCTATTTTTCTTCCATTTTTTGCTTGACTCTGTAGCCCAATGGCTTGGATGAAGGCACTTAGAGACTAGATTCTGCTTCCGCTAATCAATTTGATTAAACAGAAGTTTTCCAATAGGAGCCAGCTGTTGTTTCCAAAATTAGCTTAGCTCATTTTTGAAAACAACCCCCTACAAAACTTGTCCATTTCATCTTTTGTCTCTCTAAGTTTGTTTTTCGATACGAATTTCAAAATTCATTTTCGTCTTGGCCTCGAAACGAGGATTGATTACTATCTTGTCCAAGCCAAGTTTTTCTTTCCCCTTTTTCTCCTTCTAGAGATGGTTTCTTTTTGTTTCCCCTTCAAGGGCAACAAAAATTGCTGCCTCTGCATTTCCTTTGTTTTTGTGCAAGGGCAGCATTTTTTTCCGCTAATGCACATTTCCTGCAAGGGCAACAAATTTTGCCGCCCCTGCTCTTTGGCCTGCAAGGGCAGCAAAAATTGCCGCCCTTACAAAATAAACTGACTACATGCAAGGGCAACAAAAAATGCTGCCCTTGCACATCTTGATTTTTGTGTAGGCATTAATGGCCGCACATAATGGGTTGTTGGGGTGAGTTTTTCACCTCATATATTTCGATTTGAGCCTCATTCTTCTCATTTCTTCCTCATCTCCTCCTACCTCTTACACCCGAGCGCCTCAAGTGACGTTTCAAAGCACCAAGTCACAGATCCAACCTCATGACACGCGCATTTTCTCAGGTAGGGTTCATTTTTAAATTTATTTCTTGTTTTATTGTATTTTAGCTTAGTTTCTTTAGTTATTTTGTTTTTATTCCCTTTTTCCTTCTCCCTCCTACCCACAGTTTTTTCGCCAGGACCTCACGCGAGCAGCGGATTTTGCCGCTCGCGTCCTTAGCCATTTTCTTCCACCCATCCTTCATCGCGGGCTCCTCTTCCTACCCACAATTTTCTCTTCTTGTGAGGGTGTCATTTTTTTTCCCATATTGTATTTTCATCCTTCGTGCAAAGGAGGCTAAAAACACTGCCCTTCCACATTTTTTGCCTGTCAAGTGCAGTGGCGGCAATTTTCACCACCTCTGCATGTTTTTGCAATTTTAGTGCAAGGGCGGTGATTTTCGCCACCCCTGCCTTTCCCCTGCATCCTTCTTACAAGGGCGGCAAAAATCACCACCCCTACTGTTTCTTCTCATTTATGCAAGGGCGGTGATTTTTGCCGCCCCTGCATTTTTCCTTAATTTTCAACTAACTCCCAAATTTTTTTCTGAGTTGTCCCTTTCATGCTTTTTCTTCCTTATTTTTTGCTCCTTTGTTAGGCCTGGCCTATTTAAGTGACCTCTAGTAACCCATGTCACTTAAATTGTGCTCTCCTTCTCTCGCTCACTCTCCTCTCGTCTGTGATCATGGCTACAACACCTTCAGCGAACTCCTGTACATCTACTCCCTTCCAATCAAGATTGTCTTCTATGATAGAAGCGTCTCCCTCAAAGGTGAAAAGCATGAAATACAAGTACCAAGGCGTCTTCCCACCCACATCAGTCACCTTGAATGTCGATGAAATTTGAGATACCAAGATCGGCCATGTGGACATGGCCAAATTCCTGACGCGAACCAAGGCAACAAATCCCAGTACTGGGATAAAAAGAATTGTTGAGAGCAACATCCACCTAGTGGCTACCTTTCTAGTAGCAGCACATCATGTGGAGTTTGTCCTCTAGTGCACATGTTTTTACAACAAAGAGACCAAATTGGTCTCAGACGCTAGTGGTGGCATGATAATTCGATTGAACCCCAATTTTATCGACAAAGTTTTCTTATGTCCTCCAGCCACTGAAGTAACCCAAATTGACTTCGCAAATACACAAAAGGAGTATAACAAAGACCCCAAAAGGTCAAAGAAGGTCATGAACTATAAGTGGCTAAAGACCCCCAGGACCGGCCTCTCTAGATGGCTGAAGAACTTCTCTAGGAGCGATTTCATCGAAGAAGTCAGTGACTTGATCACCCTCATTAGCAGAGTACGAGGCCTCCCATCTTCTTCACAATTCCATGAATGGATGTATCTATTCATTAAGATCATCCTCCAAGGCAAGCAAACTATCTTTTGGGGGGAACAGATTAGCAACGCTATTCATGAACAACTGACCAGGGTACAGACCTCCTTCAAATTTTACATGACTTCGTACCTGGTCTACATAGCTGCTGTAATGCGATCTTTCCCAGGTTTGACAATAGAGGGAGATAGAAAGACCACCCCAGTCTACTCATATTATCCACAACTGATGCTTCAGGGATCAATACGTCATTTCATATGAGTAAATGATGCATTCTTTGCCATATTTTTGTGTCTCTTTGATCTTCAACTGGAGTAGAAGAGAATATCAGACGAGGCCTAAGCGGTAGTGAACGGTTATGGCTATATGTTCCTCCAGTTCTCTACTTTTTGTTATCTTCAGGTTGGTTTTTATCAAGGCTACCCTTATATGCTCCCCAAGTTCCCTTCAGACAAATTAGTTTTAATGGAATTGTGTCGACAACTAGTTGTCATGCATACTAAATAGATGGAACTGAAGAGACCCGATTTCAAGTTTCTGATCCAGATTGGCAGGTTTTTAGTTGCAATGTCAACCAAAGCCAGGGTCATGGAAAAAAAATGCAGATGGTTACCATCAAACCATTCAAGAGACAGGAGAAATTTGACTACAGGGGAGTCAAAGAGAAGATCAAAAGAAAAACTCAGTTCCACGAACCCATGATTGAAGATATCTGGGTGGACTTGAGGACGGCCAACGAAATAAGGAAAATGGACTATTGCCGCCTGACATTGGAGCAGATAGAATACCTCAAACTTGCAGAGATCCCTTCTAGTTTAATCAATGATGAGAACATCATAAATAGCAGGTATCTGGCAGAAAAGGTTGCTGGTTTCCCTCTCCCTCCAATTCAGTGGTCTCAGAAGGAACTGACCTCTCTGAGAAAAAGATTTGAACCAATATTGGCTAACACCAATGATTGGTTAATAGCCAAAGGGATCACCCTGAAAGAATTTATTACAGGATCAGAGGCTGAATACCAAGTAGAATTGAAGAGGAAGGCAGAAAACTAAACAAAAAACAAAGGTGACATTTCTTCTCCTTGTATGCCTCACAAGCCTAGGATCATTTTTGTATCCAAGAAACCTAAGACAGCACAAGGGCCTGAAATGGTAGCTGAAGGAACTAAAGGTCAAAGCCCCAAGACACAGATAGCTCAACCCATGGAAACATAGGATCAACCTTCAGAACAACCAGGTGTTGGGTCTCCACTCTCGTTGGGACAAGCATAACCACTACAGAGTGCCTCTCCTTCTCCCCCTCAATCTCCTATGGTGCTCATTTCTCCTATCTCCCTAATTAGTGTTCCCTCTTTTGAAGCCACTTCTCCTTCCATAGTTGTATTTGGTGATCCTCAGGGTCCCTCTGCAGGTTCCCCTCGCTCTTCTAGGTCCATTTCGAGTCTATCATCTCCATCTTTCAACCTGCCATTGAGCCTTACACCTGAGCCATAATCAGTAATTGATACAGTTTTGCCAGTTACTCTGACTACAACTACTGTCACCACTAGTAGTGTGGAAGCTGCTACAGTAACACTGATAGAGGCAACTATTGTTACAACAGGTACTTCTCTCCCACCTTGGATGTCTGCTTTCATGCCGAAAAGAAAGAAAATGGCCATCTCCCCGGATGAATTCAATTTTGGCAAGATAGTGCTGGCAAAAGCAAAGGCTCCTAAGAGGCCAAAAATCCTCTCCAAGTTGGTCAAAGAAAAGGGGTAAAAATTTCTAGAAATCACCAAGGCTCCTCAAGATGCAACCCTTGAGGGTTTTGAAATGAGCAGCTATTTCATCTCTCGTGTTGAACTTGGAAAAGTTACTCACGAAGGTGCAAAGAGCGATCTTCAGTCAGCAATGGACATTATGGTATAAAAATTTGACAGAGAAAAAGAGATGGACTATTATAAAGCCAAAATAGAGCAGTTAATAGTAGTGATCAGAAGGTTCACTATTCTGACTGAAGCAGCGACTCCAGAGGCCTTTTCTATGGATGATCCAATCATTCAGAAAGCTGAAAAGGCCTATTTAAAGGGAAAAGTCATGGAAGACTATGTTGAAAGAATGCACAATCAGGGAGTCTCTTTGTTGTTAGAAGTTGCAAAAAGAACAAGTAAAATGAAGAAGTTGCAGGCTCAGGTAGACGATTTTGTCTCCCTTATTTCTCAGGAAATTAACAGCTTAGAGAAAGATCTCAGCAGATGGAAGGGAATGAAAGATCTCAAGAAGAGTACTCTGATATCGATCGGTGTCATCCCCAACAAAGACTCCTATGTTGAGATCAAGGAGTCAATGGTCTTCAGGATCCAAGTACTCAAAGACTTAATTGATGATCTCAAAGCTTTCAAGGAAGCTAGTGAAAAGAGTGACCTGAGCCTGCTGAACAAATTAGAAGAACTACCATGTAACTTGACCTCCAAGGATCATCAGTTCCTTTCGGCAGAGGAAATGATTCAAAATTTCAAAGAGATGATCTGGAAAGATTTTGAAGAAGCATCTTTCTCAATGACTTCGATGGACAACATTTTGGATGCTCAGTTAACTTTGGAGAATTTGAAATCCAGGTTAACTGGCCACTCTAAAGCCATCACAACATTGAAAGACGTGGTACTCAGAGCGAGAGTCATCTTCAAAAATGCAGTTGTGCCAGACAGCATAGGAATTTAGGCATCAATCACCATGTATGATGCTCATCTAAAAAAGTCTAGTAGTAAGAATTGATTCTCTCTCTCCCCTTCTCTCTTCTTCTATCCTTATGCATTTCTATTTTGTGTAGAATGCATGCAATTTTGTAATATGTAATTACATGTAAATTTTTTGAAAAAATATCTAAAAATCAAAGATGAGTCATCTTTGACCAAGATATTTTATATATTTTATTATTTTCTATTTTTGAGGATTTTCTCCCTATATATAGTGGAGACCTCATTTGTAACCTCTCTTGGAAAAATTAATAGCAAACACTGCTAAAATTGAAGCAACTTTTGAGACTTTGTGCTCAAATTTGTAAATCATATTCTGTTGAATGAATGAGAAGCAGGTTATTTTAGACTTTGTGTTGAGATTGTCTGTGTTATTTAGGAAATAGTTCTTATATCCTTTTTCCTAGTGATATCTTATTCATCTGATTTGATAAGCAAATGGGTGTGTTTATTTTATCTAAGGGCGCTTCTAGAGGATAGAAGATAGACTTTGTGCTGCTTTTACCTTTGAGATTCTGTTACCTTTTATAGTTTCAAGTGAAGACTTTGTGCTTCACTTTAGTCTACGTTTGTACTTGTTACGGATTGGTGAAAGAAGCTACGAAAGACTTTGTGCTGGTGTGAGCGTTCTTGTGAACTTTGTTACTTCAGGTGATTTCTTGCACTCTGCTTAATACCATTCCTGAAAGAAGAGGAGTGTTGTTAGCGATAGAAAAGATTTTCCCTCTTTTGTTCCTTGTACATTACCTCTGAAAAAAGAGAGGTAGATGCTATTATACCACCCCCATGTGTTATTTTCTGCTTAATTATATATCCGGCACATAAGTATTAATAGGGAACCTCCCCTTGATGAGAGGAGAGATTTACCTCGTATAGATCTGGTAAACCCACACTTTTCATGGTGTAAATCTCCCTATACTGTGGCTGATATCCCTATTTTGTCATCAGTTAGTTGACGACAAAATATTCACCCAACAGATTAAACATTTCTTTTCTTTTTATGAGAATTGTAGAGTAAATTTACCTGTGGTGAGATAATTGGCTATATCAACAAACCATGGAGATTTTGATGAAATAACAAATATTTTTTCATCTAGAATGTCATCTTCCACTAGTTATTCTTCAGCTGTAGTGTTCATTTTTGACAAAAAATCAACAACCACATTAGACTTCCCTAGTTTATCTATAATAGTAACATCAACTTCTTGTAAAAGCAATAACCATCTAATAATCCTACCTCCCACAATTGGTTTGTTGGTAAGGTATCTAATAGCTGAATGGTCTGTATGGACAAATACCTTATAGCCTATTATGTAGTGTCTGAATTTGTTAATTGCATAGACTATAGCCAGGAATTCCCTCTTAGTTGTGGTGTAGTTTCTTTCAGTAGGTGTCATATTTTTGATAATATAATATATAGCATACATGTTATCCTCTTCATCCTTTTATCTAAGGACTACTCCTATTTCTGTATTAGAAGCATCTATGTATATATGGAATGACTGAGTCCAATCTAGTCCTCTCAATACTAAAGCAATATTGAGTTTAGCTTTGATGGTCTTAAAGGCCTGCTAGCAACTATCACTCCATTCAAATGTACTATATTTTATAAGCAAGGTAAACATAAGGGTATCCATTTGTCTAAAATTATCTATAAATCATCTGTAGTAACCAACATGTCCCAAAAAACTCTTAATTTTAGTTTGTGTTTGTGGGATGGGTAAGTTGGAGATTATTTCAACTTTCTTTGGATCTACTTGAATGCCTTTTGCAGAAATATGGTGTCGCAACACTTTTCTTTCATCCATCATCAACAAAAATTTCTCATGGCTCAAAGATAATTAATGTTCTTCACATTTGATCAATAATTTTTCCAAGTTGGTAAGAACCTCTTCATAAGTTCTACCATGAATGGTGAAATCATCCATATATACTTCAACACAATCATTTGTAAGGTCAAAGAATATTGCCAAAGCTACTCTTTGGAAGGTTTTTGGAGCATTATAAAGTCCAAATAGGAGTACTCGATAAGCAAAAGTTTTCTAAGGGTAGGTAAATGTGGTTTTATCTTGATCTTTAGCTACTACCATTATCTAGTTATACCCACTAAACCCATCTAGGAAAGAAAAATATCTTTTTCCTACCATGTTGTCAAAAACTTGATCAATGAAAGGTAGAGGAAAATAATCTCTTAATGTTGCTTTGTTTGGTTCTCTATAATCTACACATACCCTTAATTTTTCATTTTTTTGGGCATAATTACCAGGGGTAAAACCCACTGGCTATCTAAGATGGGGTAAATAAACTGAACTTCCAACAATTTTTTGATCTCTGTTTTGACTATCCTCCTATAATACTAGGTTTATTATTCTTTGTGGTTGTCTAATCAGTTTGATAGATTCTATGTAAATGTGATGAGTGCATATGCTGAGGTGAATTCCATTCATGTCAGTATAATCCCAAGCAAAAGCCTTGGTATGTCTTTCTAGTACTTCAAAGAGTTGATCTTCCTTTTTATTTGTTAACCAACTATTGATGTTCAAAATCTTTCCAGGTAATACCATGATTGGTTTTGTGCCTAGGTAGTTGGATTATATTTACTTGAATTCACTAATCAATGAGTTTAGAGGACATGGATGAGGAAGTAGCTTATGAAACATGGTTACATTATCAACAAACTCTTCTCTAGGAGGAATCAGTCTTGCTAAAGAACAATGGAATGCATCTAAGAAATGAGTTTGCTAGTGTTCTGCCAATTTACACACACTTTCCTAAATCAATCCATGATCATATGGTGAGGAAATAATAGAAAAAGTAGAAGTGGTGGTTTCATAATATTATGTCTGACCTAAGAATCCTAAATTGAGACAATGTAGTTTTTGGACTGGCAGAGTTCATAGATTCTAGACTGGCAGAGTCTGTAACTTTTAGACTGGCAGAGTCCATAGATTTTGGGTATATATCTCCATTCAATTCTTCCAAGCATTTTTTAACTATGATCATAGCTAAGAATAAAATGTTGTTTGATGTGTTATTTGATTCGTCCAACCAAAGTTCTTGTATGTGATTTGTTGATGGTTTTGCAGGAGGATACAAAGAGATGCATTTGGATTTTAACCCATTAGAAATGGTCATGTCTCCTAACCTGCAATCAATTAATGCTGCTATTGTAGCCAACCATGGTCTACCTAGGATTATGGGATATCCTAGATTCTTTGTTTTAGGTTGCAAAACCATGAACTCTATTAGATATTCCCAAGACTATTAGTACTTCAACATTTTCTATAGTCCCTTCTGGTTTAGTTATATATTGGTCAACCATTTGAAGAATGGTAGTTTTGGGTTGAATTATCATAAGAGATAATGTATGGAGAGTATAAGTTGTCATAACATTAATTGCTACTCCCAAATCTACCAAGACGTTAGGAATTTTTTTATCTCTGATTGTGACTATGATCACTGTGCTTCCTGGATCTGCATATTTTGAAACTAATAGTTTCCTTGCTAATAAATCATCAAATTTTCCATCAACATGAATGGTTACTAGATATTTTGCTTTCCTCTCAGGTGTCTTGATATAAACATTTCTAATGATCTTATTTAATTTAGGTATATCCCTAATAGCTTGTAGTAGGGGTACCTCAATATTGATCTTTTGCAGTTCATGGACCAAGTTTGATTCTAGTTTAATATTAATTTATTTTAATCTTTCAGGAAAAGGAACTATTGGTGTAGTAGTGTTTTCTTTGTTTACTTCAAGGCTCATTTTCATTTCAGCTTCTCTAGTGTTTAATTGAGATGATTCTATTTTTTCTTTTTCATCAGGTATCTCAAAAATGAGAACTAGAGGTTTTTGTATAGTTTTCCTTGATCTTAAATGTATGCCCAAATAATCAATAGCTTCAACATTCATTGTCTTTTCCTATTCATTAACATAAACATATGCTGGTTGTTTATTTTTTGGATTTTCTATTAGTTGTGTAGGAATTGAGGGTTGATTGATTTGTTCTTATTGCTAAAGAACTAGGGGTGGCATTATAGTTTTCTATTAAAGTGGTCTTCTTGGTTGGGTGAATTGTTGCTATGGGTTCCATTGTGGATTCCATTATTGATATTGCTGTAGCATCCATTGCTTCTGTGGTACCCATTGTTGTTGTGGTTGTGGGCACCATCCATGGGGGTGTTGGCATCCAATATTGTCCTATCCATATATTTTGGATTGATGGAATTTGGGGTTGATTCTAAAAAGGTGAAGGAATTGAAACATTCCATGGTGCTATCCATGGATTAACTGGGTTTCTTGCATTAAACTATCTTAGAGCCTAGTTTTGTGAGCTAAAGTTTTGTCTCTAGATATAATTTACTTCTTCAGTGGACTGGACTTGTGTTTTCATTTGATTTTTTAAACAAGTAGAAGGGTGCAATTTTTGGTATCATGATTTGTTACATCACAGATCCCACATGATGAAACATTGGTTTTATCTAGGGGCAGTCTCTAAGGGTGCAATTTTTTTGTTTGCACTTAGGACAATAGATTGCTAAGGGTTTTTTTGCATTTGCCTTAGCTTAAAGGCTATCCAATGTACTATTTAGTGTAACTAGAATATTTGTCTTTAGATTGGCAAATTCTTCTATTATCTTACCGACTTCATTAGATTTCCCAAACCTTTCTCTCCTAATACTGGGTTTTATTTGAGAGTAGTTGGTATAAATCTTAAAATATGATCAAAAGCCAACTTATTTTTATCTCCACCTCCCATCAGATTTAAGGCATCTCTAGTAATCTTCATCCAACCCTTTTAATAAAACCAATTTCTGAAGTTCTCCAGTGAGTGGATAATTTCTTCTTTTATGAGTAAACATGAATCTATCCAAATAATTCTCTAAAGATTCATCCTCATTCTTTTTGATTTTGAAGAAATCCTCTTTTCTTTCTCACACTCAGAAATAATCTTGATACTTATTTAAGAATTATATCTCCACGTCATCCCATGTTCTAATAGAATCACCAGGTAAACCCATGAACCATCTCATAGCTGCATCTTTAAGTGTAGAGGGAAATAGTTTTAATTTTTGGCTCTCTGTTATGTAATCAAAGGTTTGACATATCACCTTAAACTCAAACAAGAATTGATCAAGATCTTCTATAGATATTCCCTAGAAATTTTGGACATTAGCTGGTGAAATATTTTTCATGGGGGTTTGATCATTAGGATCTACGACAATAGGAAAGGAAAAAGTTTTTCCTGGTTGTGCAAGTTGTTGATTTTGTTAGAGAGCCATATTTTCTTCTTCTGATGATGTTTCAAAGATGGGATGATCTTCCCACTAAATATTTGTGGTACCAGTTATGGGTTGTTCAAAGTTCTCAATATTTTCTTCAGCTATAGATTTTGAAATGTTTCTTCTAAGTCCTTGGCAATTTATAAATAATGTCTTCCTACAAGAGATTGATCCTGAGGAATTTGTCCTATGGGGCTTACTTGTGGCAATGGCTTAATTTCTATCCATGTTTTTGAAGATTCTTGTAGATAGGTTTCACTTGTAACTACTAGTTCACTACTCAGAGATGTTGAAGGAGTTTCAACTTATGTTCTTGGTAGGAATTTTGGGATGAATCATCCTTTCGAGTCTCTAGGATGGTACATAAATTAATTGAATTTTTTTTGGACTTTATGGTTTTTATATTTTTTCTATTTTTTACTCTAGACCAATAATTATTACCTTAATAACACCTTCTTTCCCTGGCAATGGCACCAAAAATGATGAGTGTCATTTAAATCTTCATTTAATCAGTGTTCAATTGATGTCTTATCAACCAGGGCTGGTGTCCAAAACTATCTACAGTAAGGTGTAGGATGGTAGATCTGGAAATCTACTTATGGGGGTGTTTAATGGTCCTATTCTAACTTTGACTAAAGAAAGAAATGTGTCCTAAACTACTTGATACACTCTAGTGATGAAAAGGAAAAGATGTAACTATTTAATCAAATAAATTTAATCTTTTTATTGAAATTAAAATCACACTCTTATTTACGCTTGCATGGAAATGGAGATGTTTAACTTAAAAAGGAAATTTGCTTCACAAATTTTCTATAAAAGAAAACACACTTTGCTTAGAAAGGAAATGACTTTGGAATAAGGAAATGCATTTTGAACCATTAATTTGTTTTGATGTTTTATGAATGAATGCAAACATTAGCAAAATTTTGATTAGTTATAACAAAGAGTTAATATAACATAACATAAGTACCGTACACAATTCCTGGTTCTAAGGAGAGTGGGACCTTGCTCCTCTTAGACTCAGGAACAAAGATTAATCAATTCTAGAAATTGAAGTGATAATTCATAAAACTAAAATGATTATAATCTATCTAAAACCTATAATATGCTTGTACGTATCTTTCATCGATCATATCTTTTTAATATAAGTCTTACATTTTATACTAATATAATCAAATCAAAATAGGATGCAAAGAGAAAGGATTCCTTGGTTGATCCACTCATCCAAAAATAGGAGACTAGATTTTCAAGAGATCCAATTATTCTGATGAAATAGATATACTATCCTATAATAGTCCTAAGATCCAAATATATACAAATTTATCAAGAGCAAATCCTACAAAATAGCAGGTAGGTATTTTCCTCATTTGACTCCAACTGGAATGATTCTCTCTCATCTTATTTAGCCACTAGCTTCCCAATTTGTAGCTTGTCTTTAAAAAATCCATGGAATTGTCCTTGTAGAGTCAATAGGAATGACCCTGTGGAGTCCGTAGAAATAAGCTTGCAGAGTCCGTAGAAACAAGCGTGCAGAGTTTGTAGTTCTGCTAGATGGAGATCAAAATTAAACTTTCACTATACATCACCTATCTTCTTATTAAGCATTATTCACATTAAAAATCACTAAAACATGCTATGCATTAGACATTAATGACAAAGTAAAGGTTTAGTCTTTAGTTCAATATAACTAAGACAAATATCTACTTTCTATATAATAGCTATCTAATAATCTATGATTTGCATAAGATAATATCCTTAGAGAGATGAATTGAGGGAAATAACATGTCAATAATGAGCCATATTATAAGCTCATCAGTGACCTAAGAAGAATATTTGAGCTCAGGTAGATGTTGTTTTGATGTTTCATGGTGAATTGGCTATTAGGTAGTGTTGTAGATTCTACGGGGTTGCTTTGTGAGTATTTTGGAGGTGTGATCAATCTATCTTGAGTATTAACATTTCTTAAGAAGTTGAATTTTTGTTCATTAATGGAATTCCTATGTATAAGGTATCTATTTTAATTTATTAAACATATGCAAAGGTGAGCTAAGTTATCTATGATATTTTGAGGATGTCCTAGGGGACGAAAGGAGTGGACCTATATATTTTTAGGTGGTCCTATATTCTTATTATGCTTGTATAAGTTTCAAGAGATGAGTGGGTCTCCATAAGAGCTAAACATGACTTAGGCTTATTTTGAAAGGGGAAATTGCTTAAGTGTGACCCATATGATATGCCTTAAGGGTGAAGGCATGTAGTGTGGATGACAAGGATTATTATGGACTTGATAATTCATGATTACTCTATATATTTTGGAATCAAATGTGTTGGGTTCTAGACTAGTGATTGAGAGACTTGGGTGTGAGAGATTTGGGAGAGAATGAAGAGAGGCTTTTGTCTAATTTGTGGAGTGAAGGATAGGTAATGTGCATGTTGGTGGAGTTAATGAGAAAAAAAATGGTTGACTATGTGTATGACCTATAGGTCATGTTTCTAATGACAATATAGTACTCTTGCAGATTGAGTGTGAGCAAAGGTAAAGAGAGAGTTTTTGTAGAGGTCAAATAATCAAGAGGTCCATCATCAGGTGTTAAAGACATTAGTTCTAAGGTGGAAGTGTTCTTATCAAGGAGGGTCTAAAGGATTTGATCTTCCTCAAGGGTAGTTGCTCCTTGTGAAATAGGGTATCACTAAAAGACCTTTGATCTAAAGGACTTGATCAAGGTTGTAGGTTAGAAGGACTTGGTTGAAGGTTCCTAATCAGAAGGACTTGGTTTGTCTCTTATTTGTTGATCATCTTAGAAGACAATAGTCCAAGTATTTTTAGGCTTGAGAGTGGGTTTTATTCCGCAAGAGGGTTTCCCACGTAGACCTTGTGTTGTGTATATGATCTTGCTTTTGTTCATTAATTCACTATTATGAATGATCTACATGTTTCATGAATGCTTAAGTAATTGACAAAGGGTTTCAAAATTATATTGGATTGTTTGACACCACTAATTCACCCTCCTTTTCAGTGGGTTGTACCTCTAACACCTTCTTGATGATAACCATCTCTATTATTTCTCCTTCTTCACTAGTGCCACCACTTTCTTTGGTGATTTTCTTAGAGGATTCACCTAATTGATCCTTATGGGTTTCTTATTCAAAATTTTCCCCTTCATCCACTTATTCCTCTCAAGGTTTCTTAATACTCACCTCCAGGGAAATTCTTTCAGCACCAGTGTCACCTTATTGCTTTTTGGGTTCTTCCACTGTCTCTTTTTAATGTTCTAAGGCACCAATACTACATTATTTTTCTTTAAAAACCCCTTATCTACTTGGGAATGCATATTGTGTAGCTTATTTTGCCTTCCTAGTGGGGTGTTGGGCACTTGCTTGACTGCTTCAATGGTTGGTATTATGCTTGTAGGAACCTTCTTAGCCTTTTTCTCTACATTGGCCTCTTCTTTTTCCTTGTCAAGTCTATGCTTTTGTTTAAGTACTAATGCCTTCTAAATTTATTGCTCGCTCAATCTCATTTTCTTCGAAATCATTCTATGTCCCTCTTCTATTTTTGGAAGTGGTGTGGAGGGTTCTTCACTAGATGAGGAGATTGTTGGCTCCTCTACTTCTTCAAGCATGGTTGTTGTGCTACTTTGAAGGGCTTCTTGTACATCCTTGGAGCTTGGATCTTCTTCCTCTTCTATCTATAAGATGTAGTCCTTGCTCATTATTCTTCAGTCTCCTCTTCCATTCTAGGCATGAGGGTCACCTCTTTCTCCATCTCTACCAGAGTTATAGTAGGAAACACAATTAGTCCCTTAGTCTTTTTTTTCTTGTGCTTTTTGCTGGAGAAAGCAATCTTTGGAATGAAGGCTACATGATTATTAAAAGTGGGGGGTGTAATTTATTATCCCAAGGAAATATTTAACTTAATGTAATCTACGATATTTTTATGTTTCTCCTCCCTACTTCTTTTAGAGGGTCTTCTCTTGCATATTTGGTACAACCTTCCTTTAATCATTCATTAGGAGGGGCCGATCATCATCTTTTCCTAGATTGTTTCCATTCTTAAAAAGCTTCATTTCATAATATAAGTTGAATATGTACCTATTTATTATTTATCTTTGGAGGGGATTGAGGTCTATCTTGTCAGAGTCATCATCTTCATCCTTGGTAGCGTTGGATTCAGGGTGCACAAATTGGCACCTTAACCTATTCATATTAATCCATGGTATTGACTGAGATCTCTAGATATTACAAATTAGGAATCCTCCTTATCACCTCCATGAAATACTTGACAAAAAATACATAAGGCAACTTAAGCCATCCAAATAAGTTTCCATCTATGAGTGGGAGGCATACTACAATAAATTCTATACTATGACAAAGGTTTCCATTCCTACTAGGTGTTGGGGAAGCTCTTAAGGGATGCAACATTAAATCTTAAAGGCTTTAGTGTACCTATCACACCACCCTTTCACCCTTATCTTGTAATTAAGCAAGAATTTGGGTGGGCAAATGAAGTATTGATACTTCATCATAAGGGACTCATGGTGTGGTGGGAACACCCATAGGTTATCATCATCACCATGTGACACACCTATCTATTCCATCACAATCAAGATCAACATATACCCATAATTTAAGATCTTGCACACCTGGTGGCACTCTTGCACATTATTAATAATCTCTTTAGCAATGAATTTAGAGATGTTTAATTTCACCCCTTACACCATGTGGTGGGCAATGCACAAGTAGGTCTTGCTAATGTCAGACCATCAACCACCAGGGCATATTTTGGAGCTAACCAGGCATGCCACTACCCTCATACTAGGGTCTTAGATATCCTTGATAGGGAATGTGAAATATGACTTGTATTAGCCCAGGAGCTTCATGACCCTCTCAATTTCCCTTTCATCCTCCATCATTTGATAGAGGTATAACCTTGGACTTGGGAGCCTGCACCATCCTGTGAAGTATAACCAATCACCATATATGCATGAGAGGAAGAATTATACCATTTCCTCTAGCTTACCAAAGCTTGATAGCTCAAACAACTAGGTTATGCCTATTATTACTAGTTTATCTCAGATGGAGATGTTAAGGAGTGTGGTAATCACCTTTATATTCTTCCTTATGTCAACTATCTAGTCTTGATTGAATTTCTATGCATTACTCCCTGTCTGATGGTTATAATATTTCAATTTACACGTGTGCAAAGGATACCCATTTCTCCCCCATCATGACCTCTAGGGGGAACTGCATCTTTATATAAGCAAGTTTTGTGCTTACTTTTGGGTCTATCATAGTGAAATTGATGCCTTCTACTAGCTATGACTCTCATTTCATGATGGATTCTTATTTCATCATCCACAATTTCTTAGCATCTTTATGCACCTATGAAAAAATTGTACTTAACCTTTTCTTACCCATTCTAAACTAGATACTATTAAAGTATAATTGGTTGATCTTTCTAAATCCCTGAATGGTGCTTTGCACTTCTTCACAGTCATGGAAATTATGATTGTGTCTTTGGATCTTGAGCTTCATACACCATTAATGGTGGCCTCATCATTCTCAAGATCTCCTGCTACCCTATTTCTATTTTGATCCTTCTCCACTCATCTCTTATTTAAAAAATAGAATGAAATCTTGTCTTGGTTCAACCATTCTCTCTTGGGGGGTGCTATGGATGCTCTAGTTTTCACCATAGTAGTGTTTTCTAGTTCGAGTGGATTTGGCTCTATTTGCATTCGACTTCTTGTTGGAATTATCACAAGGTTTGTAACCTTTCAAAGTTTATTATTCACCACTTTATACTCTATTTTTAGATACCTCATTAATGGTTGATGATTAATGGCTTTGTAGTGTGTGGATTTCTTGAAATATACTAAACTTATGAAATATTCTAAAATCTATTGCCAAATCCTCATTTATTATAGACTTTGTGCTTCTACCATCAGAACATTAATTTATCTAATGGTTTATTTGGTGAAGTGATAGGTGATTCAAACAATCACTTCCCACTAACCATTAGGTGGGTACCAAATATCTTGACAATCTTTCTCTTATGCTTTGTTCACCTTGGTACTTCCTTCACCCTTCTTATGGCAACTTTGGTACAACACTTCACATGCACATAATTTATCCTCCTTAGTTCCATATTTTCTTATTGCTGCACTTCCTTTTAAGCATGCCTCTCTTTTTTGGTCAATTTATCTATGTTTTAATGTCTTTTTCTTCAACCTTACCTTCCCCATACAAATCTTTGCACTGGTCCTCCAATACTTTATTATATACTTTTGATTCCTTGTGCACGAGTATCTTGTGCACCTCATTTCATCAACTTGTACTCAACTTTCTAAAATTGGAAAACTTCACATGCCCAGAAACTTAGGTGTCTAGCCTTAGGTGCTTAGAAAATGACCATGATCAACTCACTCAATTATATTTATGCATGTAAATAATAGAAGAGTTATACTATGGGCTTGAAATCACTACACTTATTCAATTAACTTAAATGAAACAAACATAAGGAATGATTTGGATCATGCCAAATCTTATTATGGTAAACATAAAATAAATGAATAATGATTTAGAAGTCAATTTTTGATGGTGAAAGTTCCATTCTATTGATTATAAGGCCACAATCTATTGCCATTGAAATTCTTAGGGATCATTTCACCCATTAACGTGTGTAGCTTACATGAACTAGTCTCTAATATACTATGGATGATATAAGGTCCTATCCACCTAATCTATAATTTGCCTAGGTGATTGAGGTAATTTGAGTCATATAGAAAGACTAGCGTACTTTTGGTAAAAACCTTATGCTTTATGTGCTTATCATGCAAGAGCTTCTGGAATGCCTTTTGTATTTGCTAACTCCATCTTGCTTGGGTGCGTGTCTGATCTAAGCACTCCAAGTCTTCCAGACATGCACTAAAATATTCTTAGTCATCTAGTTGACCAATATGTATGATGTGTAATGAGGGCACTATAAATTCCATAGGTAAAATAGATTCTATGCCAAACACCAATTAAAATGGTATATCCTTATTTAGGTGCTTGTACGTAATGCGATAGGCCCAAAATACTACTAACACATGATCATCCCAATACGTGTAACCAACATCACATATATTTGTGAGGCATGCTATTAATATATTATTGAATGCCTTAATGGTGCCATTAATTTGGGGATGATAAGATAGCATCTTATGGTGCACCACCATATATTCAATTAGTAGGATTTGAATGGTTTCATTGATGAAGTTCACATCATGGTCTCTAGTCAAGATAACTGGGAATCCATAATGACTGATGATATTTACCTAGATAAATGTTATGATTGTGGTGGCTGTACAATATTTAGTTATCACTACCTCATCCCACTTGGTGAAGTAATCTAAGGTTGATATAATGTATCCTACACCTGTGCACCTTATAACGGGAGTAATAGGCCCAACAAAGTCAATTTCCCATTTTTTAAATGGAACTTGGGAAAGGATGGGGATGAGAGGCATCTCATCTTAGTGGTTTGGCTTACCTGTGTGAGGGCATATGTCACCTGATTTGGTGTATTCTTTTGCATCGTATAATAGGGTTGGCCACCACAAGACTACTTATAGTACCTTGCCTATCATAACATCTCTAGTGAAATGACCTCCAATAATACCCTCATGTTACTCTTATAAGACTAAACACCATTCATGCTCTAGGACATGTTAGTGTAAGTCTTTGTCATGGCTCAACTTATACAGTTCCCTACCAATGAGTTGCAAAGGGGTAGTGTGAACTATGAGTTTATTTTTTTCCTTAGTCATCATGGTATGGGGTGTAGATCTAGATGTTATAAATGTAGAGATCTCTTCTAAGTCTTTTGGGATGTGTTATACCCTATAAAGTTTTGTGAGGCATATCATCCTCAATAGGTGCCACCATATTACTAGAGTTGATACAAGATAAATGGTCTAGCCTTGAGTTTTGTTTTCTACATTCTACTATAATAGAGAACTAGAATTATTGAAATAAAAAATCCATTGATAAATGCACCTATGGAGAACATGATTCTTCACTAGGTACTTAAGTGATTCATGATCAATGAAGAAGATGAAGGGGGTTTCCAACAATTATTGCCAAAACTTCTATAGGGCATAGACTATGGCAAGCTCCTCATGCTCAATTGTGGTGTATTTTTGATCTACCTTGGTTAGTTTTCTACTTGAAAAATAAATTGGATGGTCCATTTTTCCTTCACCTAATTATGCCAAAATAGTACCGATCATAGTGCCATATGCATTGACATGGACATGGAATGGATTCACCCAGTCAGGAAATTGTAATATCAATGTGCTTGCTGGTTTTTGATTTAGGGTATTAAATGCATCTTCCTACAATGTGCCCTAATATAATGGCCCATATTTTTGTAATATATCTTATAGTAGAACTGTAATATTGGCATAGTTCCTTATGAACTTCCTATAATACCCACAATGGCAAAAAAAAGCATGAATGTCTTTTTGCATTGATGGGGTATATAGTTAAAGGATGATTGCAATATTAATTGTATTAATGAGCAGACCATCTTTGTAGAGTATGTGCTAAAGTAATGTGCCAAATGGCATTGTGAAAATACTTCTTGAGGTTTAGATAAATTTGAAACTACCTGTACCTTTAAAACATAAGGCACAAGTTGTCATAGTGATCCTTCACTAACCCATACACAATCCATTCATCTAATTATATTTAGAGGAAATTGTGAATGAAGTATTTGAAAGTGGTGATCACCAATCAGGAGAACATGATTGGTGCATTCTTAAGTCAAAAGGGAATCACGTTGTATGCAAAACAACCCCATTCTATCAAAAATTTAGTTTTGGACTTGTCCTCCTCCTCAATCTAGATTTGATGGTATCCTAAGAACCCACTAGTAAAGGTGTATATCTTGTAACCTACAATGTCATCCAAGACTTCATCTCTAAATGGAGTTAGAAATGTGTTAGTTACACACTTGGCATTCAATAATATATAATCAACACAAATTTGGATGTGCCCATCCTTCTTGATGTTGTTATCCATGGCACTAACCCATTCATATTTTTGCATAAGGTAGATGATTCCTGTACATAACATACCATGAATCTCTATTTTAACCTTAGCATGAAGATTTGGATTCATCCTATAAGGTTTCTTCTTGATAGGTCTTGTACCATTAACTAACTTGATGCTCATATTCCTAAGGGATGGGTGTGTGATTTTCATATCTCAATAATTATGAGGGAATCAGTCTTGGACTTCTTTTAGGAGGTCCACAATATGTGCCATCTCTATGTCAAACCAATAGGCACCCAGAGTGGCAATCTTTAGTTCCCCTTCTAAACTGATATCTACCTTTGTAGATTTTAATGGCATGTGATAGGGTTCATTCTTATTATGGTGTGAATCCTTGACCTATTTTTTGACCTCAATTGTTTCTATCTGAATATGGGTAGGGTCTTCTTCCTCTAGGGCACTATCCTCAACTTAGTGCACTAACTTTCTTTTTCCTACCAAATTATTCTAGTTATGTGCCTTTTATGTTTCATCATCTTTATCATTAGAGTCAATATTAAGAGTTTAATATTTGAATAAGTTTGGGAGCACTAACCCATTTTCATCGAACATGTATTTTAAGCACTCTTCCATTATTTTAGTGTCCTCAAACACTGACCTTCAAACTACCTAGAGTGGCTCAATCAATTCAAGGTTTTTTGAAGAAAAGGAGGCATGAATAAACTACTCCTTAAGTACATCCTAGTTAGCTGTCTCATGACACATCTCATTGACAACATACCATGCCCATGCCCAAGTATTTAAGGTCCTATATAAGGTGTGTAACCATAAATTCCTTGGGGTGTTTTAACCACAAATAGTCCATGTTTCTTCACAATGGTGCACATGCACTATAGGGTCAAAGTCACTAGAGTAGGCTGAGATTTATAGGTCCTTATTTCTCTTTTTTAATCTAGTGCAAATGGTTACCTTCACATCTTGACAAGTTAACAAACTAGGCTTTTAAGTTACCCACCAATGAGTGATAATATTCTTTAATGTATACATTAGTGTGTCCAATTTATCCACCTAGTTTTAGTACACATGATTTGAGGTCACGGACATATTATTTCATGAGATTAATCTCCTCATATCATGGGATCACTACAAGTTTTCCCTTACTAAGGTGAAACACTGTCTTTCCCTTCTTCTTGGTGTATGAGATCTACCTTTTGGAAGCACGATCAATCTAGACCTATCTTATCTTTATTGGTTTTGGGGCCTTTACATTCACCAAGTGATGCCTTTGATTAATGGTCTTATATGCTTCCTTGAACAAGTAGTTCTAAGTAACATTGAGGTTGATTTTACATTTTCCTAAGAGAGGACTCCTTATTCATTGAGTTTTAGAGTATTAGTGCCTTGTGCCATGATATTATATATGTGGTTGATCTCATCTTCAATGTCCATGCTCTCAACATAGGGGGGTCTGTGGTCATTTGAGAGGGGTATAACTACCCTCTCTTTTCCATTCTCAAATGCCATGTAGCACTTTTTGAATTACATATCTACATTATTTTCATAACACCATGGCCTTCTTAGAAGTGCCAGGTAGTTATCCTATTCTACTAACTTGATCACTTCAAAGTCAAAACAAAATTTAGCACCCATGATATCTGTGACTACACTCTTTAGAATTTTGATAAGTTGTTCCTGGGTTTTATTAGCCATGAAGAGTACATGAGGGAAAGGCCTCAAGGATGGCCTACCCATTTTCTCTCAAGCATTCTTGGTTAATATGTTGACCTTAACACTAGTGTCTAAAAGGACCTCACAAATAGACCATTCATCAATAATGGCATCCATGAGGAGTTCTTGGTTGTAATCCACATTTTTTGTATGTAAAACTTATTACACCCTTTAAATGTGTGGCATGGTGACTTCAACATGATTTTGAACCACATGTTCCAAGAGTAAGTTATTTAATAGGGGTAGCATTCACTTTATTTATAGGAGGCATATGATCTCAATTAATTATTGTATCTCAATTTCTTAGCTCTCCTACTTATTACAAGAGGTGACAACTTACACTTCTAGGTCTCACACTAATTAGAGCTCCCCTTGCATTTTTTGGATTACATTCATGGCCTACTATAATACATATTTTTGGCATGCTAGGTCTGGGTAAGGTAGAACTTTTGGTTCAGGATACATTATACACTTAGTGTGACCCTTATCCACATATTCTAAGCTTAACTTAGGTATTGTCACAACTGGAAGCTAAGTGGTGAATCCATTACGAGTAATTGCCTATACCTTGACTATCTTTGTGTGGGTTGGTTACACTTTTAGGGTCCATTTTTCCATTTTTGGATCATGACTGATCATTCTTGTGCCCTAATCTACACTAGGCTTGCCTTGGGTTAATGTTTTGTACAAATTAGGGATTTTTTTGACCTTATGGGACCCTCAACAATACCCACACATGGGATGTGTAGATCAGTCATGTTGATAATGCTCTATCGAGCCACACTTATAACATGATCATGGTAGGAATATTCTATTACCATGTCCTCCACCTCACCCTATGGTGCCTCATTACATCCCAAAGCCTATATTTTATTAATCATAGCCTTAATTTCCTTGGTTAGCTTGCCCTCTAAACTATGATAGCCTACCATGCACTTGTTTCTATATTCTCATACATTTCATCAATCACCTAATAATTAATAGTGGTATGGGTATAGTTATCACACAGTCGATAATAAATGGTTATGTTGACTTGGATAGCACATTGTAATAAAGGGTAGTTGTCGACATCATGTACCTCTCAATATACTTCATAACTTAGAATTAGGGTGCACATATTCTTTAGTGGCTATTTATTCCTATTATGGCCTTATTCTTCATAATCAGTACACCATAGTCCACTTTGAGCATCATGAAAAGAGCTAGTAGTAAGCTTTTAGAGCTAGGAGGCCATAGATGAAATTTGTGCTTCCATAAATGGGTTGATTCCCATATTCAACTTTTAACCACTTCGATTCTAAGCATGGATTCAAGTGCTTCTTGAGGGTATATAAATGTATTCATGGAAATCACTCTTGAAAATGACATGATCAACCCTTCAATGAACCATTATGCATTCTAGGAAGGGTGAATATCATATGGGATCTTTGATAGGAGTGTTTTGAATATTTCTTCATACAAGCACAAAATTTTTGAGAGTCCTTGGGTAATCTCGTTTAACATGATGATGATCTATTGTTCAAACTCCAAAATGTCAAATTCCTTAAAGAATGCATCCTTCAAGGTATTATAGTCAACCATAACCTAGTTAGGGTCAAATTTTCTATACTAGGTATGGGCACAGTCAAGTAGAGTGGTCACAAATTAGGTACCCTTGTGCTCTAATTGGGTTATGTCTTACACACACTATTGTAGTTCACACTTCAACACATACTCTAAAAAATTATCCACATCATGATACTATGGTAAGTACATAGCTATCTCATAGAAGATTTGTTCTAGCAGGCAATTGGTATCTAGGTCACTTGTCCCCCTAACATCTATCTTGGTGGCAGTCCTCCAATGCCTCTAGACATTAGGTTAGGCATTGATATTATCATTATTGTTGGTGTAGTTGATGTTCATAGCACTATATTAATTGTGGCACTAGACCAATTATTATGAGTTATTTCCCATTTTGTGTTGTTGACATTAGCTAAGTTGGTATATTTATGCTCAAGTTCTATTGTGGTGAGCTAGCACCCAATGATCTAAAGGTAGTTATACTCATATCCTTCTATGGAATAATCTATTAAATTAAAAATTTATACTCCAAGTTTTTAAAACATATAAGATCTAAGTTAATAGAGTTAATTATTGCTTTTGTACTTTATTCAAGTGGGGGATCCAACATGTGAGCATGCACCATAAGTTCAAAGGGGGTAGGCACATCAAGTGTATCTTAAGTCACCAAATCCTATAGGAACCTAATGAATTCCACACTTGTCAAATATTGATATCGATCTATCACTTCATTATATCTCTCATCCTCACATTACTATATTTCAAAAGATACTTCCCTATACCCTTATTACTCATTACAAGTTCTCTTAGCATTCCAAAATTCTAGATCTTCCATTAGTCTACACTGTCTCTTATTATAGGTCTATCTCTTAAGCTCTAGGGTATAAATATGCTCATCCCATTCCATTACACTTCACCTACACATCCCTTTTTGCCCCTTTTGTACTACCCATATGTGAAAGGAATTTAGCCTTTCATCCCTAAAGTTTTCAAACCATAATCCACCATTAGATTTTTGAGCTCTATGTCAAATTACTTCACAAATGTGCCTTGAGGGTCATGCAAGAATGAGTAATATACTTATTTAGGGCATGAGTATGTTGAGACTATGAACTCAAGTATGTAGCTATTCAATGCTCCTTGCCACCATTTATCTATTGCTCTAGTCCAAGTGGCATCCAAGTCTTAATCCTCTCTAGGTGCTCCTTCATCTGCTCATAGTGCTATCCATAGATTCTTATTCTATGGGTTGAATATGAAACCAACCACTGAAATACATACTTAGGTAGCTCATAGAAAAAGACCTCATAAAAAGAATCATATAGGTTATTATAAAACCATTTTCTTGGATTTTATCCTTTACAAGTTAGATGCTTTAGTTTAAAGCTATCTTCCACCTATTATATCTAGTGCTTGATTTTTTTGAGAGAAAGTTGATACATCATTTTATCACACCATTAAAATAATAAAATTAAACATGAGTCCTAGTAATGGAACCAAAATATTATAGAAAAGGGTGCACAAAGTTGTCTTAGTTAGTTTTTAGACTATTAAAACCAGGCATAAACATGGGATATTCACTTTATACTCAACATTTTACACTTAGTTACATCGACATCAATTCATATAAGGCACGAGCCTTATGCACTTACCTGAAGCATAGTTGAGAAAGAATTGGGACCAGCATTAGGCTAGTTGTTCCATGGCAAAAGACATTAATTATAGGAATTTGTCAATGTAAATAAGTCTTAAGTAGATCTATAGGTATAAGCCCTTCATGGGCCAAGCCTAGTGGCCTATAATCCCAAGCCTTTTGGTGAACTATTCTTAGAGTCATATGGGTGTAGGCTTTTGTTAAAATAAACCTAGTGTCATATTGGTACTTGAAGTGTCAAAGGGATGATTTCCCATTAATTACTCATACTAGGCTCATGATTCTAGCAAGGATGAGAAAACTTGGCACATGATCTATACTCATGCTCTCAATAGGTTTATGATGACATCAACATTTACTATAGGGACTTCATTAATGATGCAAACAAAAAGATCATGAACATTTCTCAACATAGATGAATTGAAATTACAAGATTAAAATCATTTAAAATTTTAAATAACAATTCAAAGATGTATAAACTAGATAGTATAATTTGATGTAACAATCATTGCCCTTAATCAAAGCTTAACAAATACAAAGTTCATAGCAGGAAATATATTCAACTTTATACTACATAATGACTTAGAGGCTCATAAGTGAGGTTGGGTGAGTATAAATGGAGCCTTTATGGTATCCATATTACTCTTAAGTCTATTGGTGGTCAAGTAATATATACAGGGTAATTTTAATTTTCTAGAGCTTCATTATAATATTTTCATCTCTTCTACATCAACTAGTTTGAGCTCTTTTTATAGCCTTCTAGAGTAACTTCCCTAAGGTGGAATGCACATGCTGAGTGTTGAGATGGAACCTTGGTGATCATTCCCATTAGCTCCATAATATTATGAAATTTATGCTATAGTTTCCATGTATCACCAATCCTAGAAGATGCTTTGAATAGCTGGGAACTAGTTAACCACCTGTCAGCTGGTGTAATGTATGCATTGAAACCTTCAGTTGGTACCAAAATGCCAAAAAAAAGTCATCATTATGTAAAATGATTACCTGATGCTAACATGGATGTTTAATTGGTGAATATCCTTACTTACAAAAATAAGGGGCCCAATACCTATATGGATGTGTTCTGGACCTGGCTCACTTCTTGCCTAGAGAAGTTGATAGCAGCTAGAGTGAAATATGTGAAGATGAACTCCATAATGTGGATGTCCTCTATATTGAATTTGAATAGTGAAATATATTAAGAGGAAATAAAAAATCTATTTTCACCCTACTCTTATAACTAGACTAAATTTGGGTATGTGAACTGAATATGTGGAGAAATAATGATTTCTTATCCCCACTTTGATATCTAAATTGAATTTAGGTATGTATAATGAATATGTGGAGCAACAAGGATTGATTTACCCCACTCTGATATTTGAAATTAATCTGGTTATGTAAATTGAATATGTGGAGAAATAATGCTTGCTTACCCCCACTCTGAAATCTAAACTAAATCTAGGTATGTAAACTGAATATGTGGAGAAATAAGGCTTGATTTCCCTCACTCTGATATATGAACCAAATTTGGATATGTAAATTAGATTTGGTGGAAGGCTATGGATCAACTGCTATAGATGGTCTTGTAACCCAAACTAGTGAAAACTTGGTGACATCCTAGTGATGATACTGAGTATAACCTAGAAATATAAAAATAGAGATCAAGGACATATGCTTTGTATCATGCTCCTAATATTGATATGTGAGTAATGTAGTTATGTATCTAAACATATATATATATATATCTAAGTGAACCTATATATCTAAGTAAAAAATGTATATCTACATCAAACTATATATCTGTATGAACATATGTATATGAGTAGACCTATGCATTTTAATAACTATATCTAGGTAAACCTATGTTTTTGAATATCTATATCTGGGTAGACCTGTGTGTCTGAATATTTGTATTTGAGTAGACCTATGTGTTTGAATAATTATGTCTACGTAGACTTGTGTGTTTGAATATATATATTTGAGTATAATTATGTATTTGAATAGTTTTATTTGAGTGAACCTATATATCTGAGTCAAAATTGTATATTTGTGTAGACCTGTACATATAAATATCTAAATATCTATGTAGACCTGTATGTCTAAATCTCTATATCTAAAGTAATCTATGTTTATTTGCCCACCCTTTTGATGAGAGAGCCAGGATTGAGGTAAGGGTGTTTAACCAAAAGTGGTAATGATTACATATGTTGGTGTTATTTAGTGGGTGTGATGTTGTTTTAAGTTTGTATAGTTTGTTTTATTGTGATGGAGTTGATTGTTGAAATTGGTAATGGGAATAATGTCTGTCTCTATTGAGTTTATTATGGTAATATAATTTTGTCATTTTATAAAGTTAAAAGTGATTAGGATATTGGTTTAACTAATATAGGGTGAGGCACATTAAGATCAAGTCTCACATGTAAGAAATAACTCATAAATTGGAGTTACGATTCTCTCGATATTACACTAGCAAGAGTTGGTATTAGTTGGTGAAATTGGCACACAAGGTTAAACTTAGTAACGTGGCATTTGATAAATGTGACTTAAATAGGTTATTTGATTAGTTCAGAAATTCATTTGAAGCATTTGAGTTGAGAGTAATTTTTTGTTTGAGCTAGAGAATATGCTGAGGAGACAAGGAGTGATTTTGACCTAATACGAGGAGGTGGAGGCACTTATCCAGGTCAAGGAGGCAATTACCCTATTAAGGAGCCCATAATTTTTCCTATTGTTGTCATTTGTAATGCATTTTCTACTATTTTTATTTAAAGTATGGTAGTTTAGGGCCTATTTTGGAAAAGTGTTATTTTTATCTTGATATTGGTACTAATATCTAGGACCTCATACTTATGTCCTGGATATGGCACTACTATCTAGCACTACTATCTTGTATATAGTGCTAGTGACTAATAGGCTTAGTTTGTGATGCTAGTGATTACTGACTAGATTTTGATACATGTTGTTGTCTATTTGTCTTATATTTTACATAGTTAATGTTGTATTTGGTTATATTTTTGTAGGTTGATGCATATATGGGAGTTTTATAGATTGGGTGGATGATGGAGACCTTATACGGTCTAACCCTGATAGATGTTGAGATGGTCATGCTAGAGATAGTAGGTCTAAGTCATTTGGCATCCCTAGATCTGATGCCTTTGGATAAACATATGATGACTATAATATGTGGGAGATAGGATGCAAATACCTACATGATTTAGTTACCTACTGGGGATATGACTGTTACCCTAGAGGATGTGCATAGGATCCTATAGTTATCTATTTCTAGGTAGAGAGTCATATTATAGGAGGATATGGGTGATTGGGCTATATAATAGGTTGATAGTTATTTTTATGCCATGGCTATAGGACTCATCATATAAAGAGCCATAATAATATATTATTTTCACTACTAATGTTCCATGGTTGTGGATATTCTTAGATATTTTAATGGCTTCATTTATGGCTATAGATGGGAGTGTGACATTGATCTCCTATAAGATACATGAGATAATATAGGATATATAAGAGTATGGTGTATTTGTGGGGTCACACTATGCTATCCCACATGTACTAAGATTATACCATTTTATGTAGGAGATGTGTGGTGGAGGTATTAGATCATCAACATTATTACACTATCAAGCATATACACATATAATAATGAGTAGGCTAGTTTTGAATTTTGAGGTGATTGGGCCCACCCATAGACACTTGTAGATAGGTGGATTAGGATGACTTGAATGCCTAAGAGGAGCATGATGCAGTGTCAACACATGATAGATATTTTGACATCTAGAGACATTATCTAGAGGCCTTACATGGGATATAAGGGATGTCCTTAGGATGGTGTTCAACTGAGATAGGTTTGAATGAGCTACTAGTTGCATGGCCATTGGTTCAATGTCTATGAAAGGCTATAATATAAGTAGGTGACATGATAGTTTGGTATTACTAAAGATGTGCCCCAATCCTAGTGGTATGGTTGAGGAATTGTTGGGATCCAATGAGGTTAGGTAGTAGGCCTAGGCCATTGGCTATAGAGTTAGCCCCAATTTGGTTGATAGATCAAGATCCTATGATTGACATAGTAGATGTGGATGATGTAAGAGTTATTAATGCATATATATCCTGGTGGAGAGATCATATATGGGCACCTCTATTTCTGAGAGGTGAGATTGTTTCAAAGGATGTATTAGATCCATAACCCCTTAGGGCTCTTGATGGTAAGTTTTTATTGCATGTTTATATACTCCATATATTTGGTTACTCATTTACTTGGTTATGAATTTTATTCATTGTGTGGCTATGTGTAGGTTCAAGTGATGATGAATATTGGGAAACTACCATTATATTTGTGCTCTGCATATTGACATAACATATTCATGATGATGCTATGGAGGATGAATTAGTTGA
This sequence comes from Torreya grandis, assembly GCA_037957365.1. NCBI lineage: Eukaryota > Viridiplantae > Streptophyta > Pinopsida > Cupressales > Taxaceae > Torreya > Torreya grandis. The sequence goes on from JARHVA010000788.1 coordinate 944,626, forward strand.
GAGGTCCACCAATGTTTTTGGTGTTCATGCCCATTTGTTTGATCAATCAGTAATATCTACTATGACATATATGTAAACATATGTAGATAAATACAAGACATATGTGGAGTTACATAGATGGACCATGCCTACACTTGATGATTTGGGTGTGGTCACTAGTCAGATAGTAAATGATTGCATACATATATGATGAGAGTATGTAGAGTGTATGGTTGAGCTGGGTATATATCATGAGAGAGAGTTGATGTAGTCATCGATCGAGGTCATAAAGGGATAGTGAAGCCTTCAGTTCTATCTTAGATATGTCTGAGAGTGAGGGGGATGGTTTTAATGGCCATGCCCATATTATTGAGTATGTACTATATTTATATTGAAACTATGTTTGAAGTTATAAATATGGATGTTTGTTGTTATATTGGCACTGTGTATATTGGTATCTAGATCTACTTATATTGTACATTTTTACATGTGTTAAATTTTTTGATTGTGTTAAATGGTGATATTGGTATATGGTATTTGTCTATGTAAAGGTAATGATTTTTTTATCTTGTTTAAAAATGTTTAAGTATATATGTATAGTGTGTGTAGTGGACTAGGAATGCTATTTTTTGATATAGGTATTACATGTGTATCATAAAATATCTGCGTGTAGATCATGTGACTAAAGTATATACTATATGAATTTGGATGGCATGGTGAACCAATGACCATAATGCTCATGCCATGTTAGTGTAAAAGTATACTCGAAAACTAAAACTACATGTGATACATTAATAGTGGGTAGGTGTGTAGACTCTGTAGTAAATATCTTGATTGGCTCTTGTGATGAAACTATATTTTGAGCTTGGTGATCATTGGAAAATATATTGATTGGTTGATTGAATATGTTATAATTTTTGTGAACTCTAGAAAATATCTTGATTGGTGTTTGAACTGAGACTATATTCTAATATCTATGATTATTTCCAAATATCTTGGTTGGTGTGTAAATTGAAGTTGTGCTCTAATAACTATAGTTGTTTCTAAATATCTTAATAGGTGTGAAAATTGATTTCGTGCTTTAATATCTATAGTTATTTTCAAATATCTTAATGGGTGTGAAAACTAATGCTATGCTCTAATCTCTATAGTTGTTTCCAAATATCTTAATGGGTGGGCAAATTGATGTTGTGGTCTAATCTCTATGAATTGGTTACCATTTCTACTGAATCTATGATGCACGAGATCATTCATAAATAGGTGTCCTAGAAACCATATAACACATATGATGAGTAACCAATGACTCCTCAAAGGTAACATTTTGGGATAACTCTATCATAGAGGAATGTGATCTAGGTGATTATAGAGACTGAGATCTTGGTTCCCCTTATGTGAATGCTATAATGCCTCTATTGACGTACTGTTCAATGCAATCTTAGAGTGCATAATAATGATTATTTGAATGCCCATTTATCATATGAAAATTAAAATATGGCTTATTTTGTACCCTATGAAAATAGTGTGTTGAATGATGATTAGTAGGAGTAAGTGTGATTATCTCCTAATCTAATAATGTAAGGAAGATGTCATGAGGCCTATCACTATTTAAAAATATGTAACCCCTTTATGTGTGTATTTTGATCTACTCACTATAAGAGGTGATTTGTGAAGTGTATATTTCCCTTGTTGAGTATCTTTATTGGTTTTTTATATTCTACTATTTTCTTAATTAGAAGTGGAGTAGGTTCTTGTACCATGTTAGATAATTAGGGATATGATAAATCTACATCTAAATTTGCCTCTATATGTGTAATAATTAGTCCTAATTATGATTATAATGCTATAGTTGTGTTACATAGATCTAAAAATAATTTTGATGTTTGATATAATAATTTATCCTTAAGAACAAAAATTAGGCCTCTGGGAAAGATGTACTATACCCTAAATATATCAGCTAGTAATTTAATTGATGTAGACATGATTTGAATCTTAAAAAGTATTCAATTATTGGTTCTGTCTCATCTTGGTGTAATGAAGGTAATTTCTCATGTGTGACTCAAGGTCCCTTATTCTGTATGTAGTGCATGAGAAAGACTTATTCTAACTTCTCATATGGATGTAGTGACCCATTAGGGATTGTATGCTAGAACCAATTTGGTGATTCCCCATATAGGGACCTTATAAATAATTTTAGTAGATTAAACTTGTTGGTGACATGTGCCATGGAATTCTCATAAGCCTAAAGATGCAAGTATGGGTATCCATGCCCATAAAATGTAGGTAATGCAGGTATTTGACAGTTGGGTGGCAACCTTGTAGTGAAGATTCTACATGAAATAAGGTTACCATGGATAACATTAGCATCAACCTAAGCTTATTATGCTTTGTTCTCTAATGTGAGATGGTGTATGTTTTTGAAAAATACCCATGACATGCATCAAGAAAATTAATACTCATGAAGGTATATCATCATCATCAAGAGGTTCATTTAATGCTTGAATTTTTTTATTTATCTTAGCCATTAGTATATTACATTGGGAACTTTCTTAGGGAGGATTGGTTAGATCTTCATAGCCTTTAGAGGTGTGATAGATGGGACTTGGTTAGATGGAAATGAGATATCACCCTCATTTAGGCTAGGTTGATAAGTTATATCATAATAAGAGGGGTAGAGGGAGATTCATTGGTATATCTTATTTAATTAATTTTTAAAGAAGTATCACATGCTAATTGATTAGAAGGTATTATATTATCATGTGAATGTAACTTAAGTAAAATATGCACATAATAATAAGTGTGTGTTTTTTAACATGTGATCTAGATTTTTTTTGAACAAGAGAAATACGTGAAGTAGGAGGAGAACTAGAAGGTGTATACTCCACATCCTCTTCATCATAATCACAATAATCATCATTATCCCTAGGTTCATCAAAAACATATTTTAATTTACCTATTTAAGTAAGAGTATACGAAGTATCATTATCATGCTAACTAAGAGAGAGAGAGAGAGAAAGAGAAGATTTTAACTTTTTACTACTATGAAATGTGTTGTCATTTGTAGGTGTAATGTGTTGTCTCCCAAAAATAACAATCATTTTTGGAACAACATTTGAATCATTTTGGTTTTATAGAACAAAATTGTATCTTCCATTTTCAAAAAAATTGTCTTAGATATTCAGATTTCTCATTTTCAGAGCATCTCAAAAAATCTACAGACTTTGCAAGTTAAGTTTAATGGATTTTACATGTTAAAAATCTACAGACTTTATATCTTCAGATTCTACAGGCAAGTTCATTTATATAGATTCAAAGATTATTTGCAGGCGGTTTTAGTCAAAAGGAATCAGTTTTCAAACACTTAGTCATTTTTTGGGATTGTTTCAATGCCTTGGTTTGAACAAAAATCTCCATCAGCAAACACCAGTAGCAAGTTCAACATCTTTGGCAAGAGTTAAGCGCTTCATCAAGGTTCAAAGTTCAATCACTTCAATTGTATCATCGGCTTCCAAACTTTGAACCAAATCAAGGTAGCTTGAACCGTTGAACCATTGAACCATTTTGGTTCAAAGGTTCTATAGGTTCAAGGTTCAACTACAGGTTCAATCAAAGAAATAGTTCAAGGGCTAAGTTCAAACAAGCAGTTCAATGCTTTATTTCACTCAGATGGTTCATTACCTTTGTTTCAACATCATTTGGTTTGACCATTTGGTTCGTAAGTCAGTTAAAAGCCTTGTTTGAACCATTGAACCAAAACTTGGTTAGATGTCTAGGTTCAACATAAAGGTTCAATAGCAAGTTCATTCACTTAGTTCAACCATTTGGCTCATTGAATGGGTCATCGGATTTGTTTCAAAGGACTTGGCGTGCTTCATTGAACCATTGAATCGGTTCAACAGATAGGTTCAATCAAATGATTTAACTGTTGGTTCAAAGGCAAGTTCAAATATTTGGTTCAATGCTTAGTTTATTGGCTTGTTTTATTTGTTGAACCATCAGCTTGAACCATTGGCTTGAACCATTTTGGTTCAAAGCCTTGGTTCAACTGACTAGTTCAATATATTGGTTTAATGTCAAAGTTCATCCAATAGTTCATTAGTTTTTGGTTCAAAAGGATTTGGCACGCTTCATTGAACCTTTAAACCGGTTCAACTAATGGTTCATCGGCTAAGTTCAAAGGGGCAGTTCAATGCTGAAAGGAACTTTTTCGAAGGACAAGTGCCCTTGTGGAGGACACTTCATCAACCAAAACACCCTTTGGATTTTCAAAATAAATCCAAAGACTTATTCAAATACTTGGCAGAACCAATTTCTATGGACATTTTGTCCACAAGAATTTTACGCAGACATTTTGTCTACGGGAATTTTACCCAGACTTTTGTCTGTGGGAATTTTACCCAGACTTTTATCCATGGGAATTTTTTGTGGGATAAATGTTCACAAAATTACCTGTAGGGAGCTTTAAAGTCAAACACCTAGGAATTTTCCCCAGGGATTTGTCCACAGAAATAAAGCCCGAGGAAACATTTGTCTATAGGGACTGCCAAAACAAAAGCCTGAGGAAATATTTGTCTATGGAGATTGATAAAACAAAGGGCTACCAAAGGACCCTGAAGGGCAGGTGCCCTTGCGAGGAACTCTTGGTGGCCAAAATAAAGGGCTCAACAAGGATCATTTCTCAAGGCCCAAATGGGTATGTCTAATTTAGAAAAGTGCTAAGCAGAAGATCAAGGGGTTATGCCCACAAAGACATCAAATTTAGCATAGCCGACTAGCCGTTGGAAGCATATTGACAGGCATGTAAATGTCAATTTTAAAGATAGTAAAATAGCCTTTGATTTATAGACTTGAATGCATTTCCAAAATTCAAGATAAAAACCAATTGAAAGCAAGGAAAGGCAGAACAATGGATGAATACAGGGCCCGATTCAATTAATATGGAAAGGAGAAATGATGAGGACAAGATCAGATCACCAGGTGGACATTGAAAATTGTAATCTTTCAATCGCACTTGTTTATCTACATTGAGAAGATCAAATGGGTAAAATGCCCCAAATTTCTAGCTTGTCTTCCTAACATTTCCCAACGCATCATGATGTATTACTGTTCTCGAGTCCTTCTTGAAATGGCTATATAAGGGACTTTCTTTCATTGTAAAAGGATCTTCTTTTTGACAATCTGAATGAAACTCTACCAAAATTGAGAGGCATCATTGAGACTTTGTGCTCAATCTATTGATCATATTCTGTTAATGAAAACAAGGGAGTTTTTTAGACTTTGTGCCGTGATATCTTTTCTATTTCATTAATTTAATAAGTAGGATTAGTAAATTAGTCAGGAAGGTGTCCTGAAGAATCAACTATGGACTGACTTTGTGCCCCCATAGATACCTTCAGTGTGTTTGCTTTTTCATTGCTATGTAAAGGACTTTGAGCTTTCATTGCCCTTCGTATATTACTCTTGATCATTTCATGATAGAGACTTTGAGCTATGTTTCAATTTGCTAGTTACCATACTTTAGTTACATTCTGCTTTTATTTCTAGGGATATTCTTGTGGCTGACTGAATAGTTTTTCCTGAAAGAAGAGGAGAGCTATCTGTCATTCCTTGAGTTTTTCCTTTGTTTTGTATACATCATCTCTGAAAAAAGAGAGATGGATGCCTGGTCCTACCCTTGAGTATTATTTTCTATTTATACATATACATAACATATCCATAGGGAACCTCCCCTTGATGAGAGGAGAGAGTAGTCTCCTTCTGATGTGATAAACTTACACATTAGGAGGACTAATCTTCTTGCTTTGGCTAATAAGACCTATTTTGTTTACCAATATGATGATAGATAAAATATTCAACTAACAATTTTTGGTGACTCCACTGGGGATATACCCATTATCCATTTATATTCTATCCATTTTGTTCACATCCATACCACAGGAAAAGAACAGATAGTTTAAAGCCTCAAGCTTTAACTGAAGTAAAGTCAAATCTTTTCCATTTTTGTTTTACAATCTAGTAGATTCAAGGTATACATGAAGCCAAAGGGCTAAAGGTGTCATTGATCCTATGTTCGAGCTAGTACAACAAAGTGATTTTGATCTATTTCCTTCACCATCTCGTCTCCAACGAACCAAGAGCTTCCCTCCTACTAAAGCCAGATCTCCATTACCAGATGAAGTATCTACTTTTGCTATTGATAAAGCTATGCCTATAATTATCCCTTTGAGATTTGTTATCCCTCCTTTTCATTATCCTATAATGGTAGTTCAAGGCCCCTGGGGTAATGCTTTTGGTCCTCTCAATCTTACTCCTCCTCTACATGAGCTTCCACATAGTTCTAGAAAGAATTTCCAAAAATTCTATGGTGATGGGAAAGTTCATCTTGATGAACACATTGCATCATTCAGTATGGCTTGTGGAGTAATTAGAGTAGAGTTTGAAGATGTGGCAGTCAGGATTTTTATTGAAACACTGCAAGGCCTTATTACAGATTGGTTTTACCATTTATAGGCTCGATCTGTGACTGATTGGAATACCTTAAAAGCTAAGTTTGAAGCCAGATTCAAACTTGCAGAAGATGCACATACACTTCTAGATCAACTTACACAAATGAAAAAAGAGCCGCATGAGCCTATGAGAGACTTCATAGCTAAATTTGACAAGTTGAAAAACATAATTCCTATGATTTCCAGACCTATAGCTGAGAATCTCAAATGCTTTTTCATTAATTCTCAACTACCTAAAGTTAGTTTTCTCTTGAGACGTGCTGGCCAAATAGATCTCGCTATAGCTCAACTTTTAGCCACTAAAGTAGAAGATGATCTCATCTTAGCAGGGAAAATCAGAAGAGATCCCAATAGAAACAGAGCTTCATCATCTTCCAGATTTGTAGCTACAAGCACCACAGATCCAATGGTGCAGAAATTAGCAAATGAGCTTCTTGCCCTCAAAAAGCAAATGGCTCAAGGAATGTCTTCTACTCCTACATACATAAGAACATTCCCAAATCAATCATATCAAGGCAATGTTTCTAGAAACCAAGGACAACAAAATCACCTTCCTCCTCCACAAGGAAAACTTGCCTTAGAAGCTCCTCCAACCAATTCAGCAATGGGATACATTGAAACAAAATTAGAATTCTCTTATCAGCCTGAATTAAATCAAGAAAATGACACTGATATCATTGAAGATAGTCAAGAAGAATCAACTGGTGACTCCCACATTGGTTTCTTGAATTATTAGGATGAACCTGGAAGTAAAGGAGAAGCTTCAGATGGATCATATGTAGTGTTTATCAGGTCTAAGAACTAATCAGTCTAGTAGGCTGATAAAGAAAAGACAGAAGAATAACCACAACTAGCAGTCACAATTGTCAAGCGTGGAATAGCTCTGCTCTTTCAACCAAAAGATCTAGTAATCACTCAAAAGGTAAATATATTTGTTGCACCTTCCCATTCTACTTCTAATTCGTAAACCAAGCCACCTCCCATCCCTTTGAAAACTTAGAAAGCTGAAGTACCTTTCTCTGTACCTAGCTTGATTCAGCCATTTGATATAATTGACTATGTTAAAAAGACAAAAATATAGATGTCTAAATTTGAGTACTTGCAGTCCAATCCAGATCAACTGAACAAGCTGGTCTAATATGTTAAAAATTAGACCATCCCTGTAGGACAAAAGGCCAAAAAAGTAACTTTTGATTCTTCAATGAACACACCTATTCCAAATAATCTAATTATTACTCCTCTAGCTGCTTCTAAAAAATAGAACCCTTCTATGTTTCCCTGTTAATCAATGGCCACAAGCTGAGTAATTGTATAATAGACTTAGGCACATCTGACAATGTTATGCCTGCCAAAGTTGCTGAGTCTCTTGGTCTCACATTAACCAAGACATTTGGTAGATGTTTCTCCATGGAGAACAAGCAAGTGCCATTGCTGGGGAAAATCAAAGATGCCCAATTTGCATTCACAGCCTTTCTAGACAAGAGGATTAAAATGACTGTATTAGTGGTTGACGTTCCAACATCTTATGGCATTTTGCTTGGATGGAATTTCTATAAGGACATGGGAAGAGAACTGAACATGGATCTATTTGAGGCAAGGATCCCTGTCCAAGGTGTGATGAAGAGGCTACTTCCTGTAAAGGAAGCAAAGTATGTAGTTACCAAGACGTAAGCTCCTGAAGCTCAAATCCTCTTTGAATCCATAGGTATGGTTAATTATTTTTTATATACAGATCATGAAGAAAGACCCTCCATCTCTGATGAGGGAAAGTCTGAAATAAAGCCAATATCTAATGAGATTTGGACTCTATAATTTGATGGTAGTTGTTCCTCTACTGGTTCTGGAGCCAAAATTGTCTTGATATTTCCTCAAGGAGATATGTTCCCTTCATCATATAAATTACAATTTAGCAACACAAATAATACAACTGAATATGAATCATTGTTGCTGGGTATGAAGGCTACTCAAGAAAGAGGCATCAAGTTTCTTCATGCTAAAGGGGATGCCGAATTAGTGGTCTGTCAAGTGAGAAATTCATATCAGACCAAGAATGAAAGGCTGCATCATTACCATAATCTTGTTTGGGACCAAATTGAAAGCTTTGATGATTTCAACATTTCTTCCATTCCAAGAGAATCCAATGATAAAGTTGATGCACTCGTTATTTTAGGAACTCTTTTAGTTTCTCATTCTGATTTTAAAAAAGATAAATATACCATTGAGCTGGTTTATAGGCTGAGTATTCTTGACAATGCTGATCATTGGCAAATTTTTAATGATGATCAGCAGATCATTGCCTTCTTGGAAAGAAAAGACAATTTTGAATAGCTGTACTTTGAATGCAGTGAATCTCAAAAGTCTGAATTAATTTTTGAATCTAGTTCAGATGTCAATAGAGAGTTCTTACAACTAAAAAGAAATAAAATTCCTAAAGGCCTGGTTTCTCTTGAGAAGCTATTCGACAAGCATGATATATTCATCAAGTAATAGCAGACAAATTCGAATTTCTCTTAGGGATTTGACCAAGTGAATCTGACCAACAAAGAAAATCCAAAAATGGTCAACATTGGTAAGTGCTGTACACTTGAAGAAAAATTCAAATTTACTTCTTTGCTCCATTAATACATTGATGTCTTGGCATATTCATACGAAGATCTGAAGTCTCTTAGACCTGATGAAATCTGCCATCATATTCCTCTCAAGCTTGATTTAACGCCTTACAAGCAGAAATCTAGACAATACAATCTAAAAAATTTAGGTACTATTATGTCTGAGATTTAGAAAATGTTAAATGCTAGAATTATTTTTCTAATCCATCATTCTACATGGATTGCAAACATAGTTCTGATAAGGAAGAAAAATGGCTAAATCTGCATTTGTGTAGATTTCCAAAATCTAAACTAGTCATCTCTGAAAGACAATTATCCTTTGCCAATCATGGACCAAGTGCTTCAAACAGTAACATGATCAGAAATGTTATCAATGCTAGATGGCTTCTCAAGGTATAACCAAGTTGAAGTTGCTGAAGCTGACCAACACAAGACTGCATTCACCACGCCTTGGGGTACATTTGCATACAAAAAAATGCCTTTTGGCTTAATAAATGCTGGTGCTAATTTTTAGAGAGCTATGGATATGGCTTTCAAAGATGAGATTGGCAAATTCATAGTTGTATATCTTGATGATTTAACTATCTTTTCAAAGCGTCGATCTAATCATGTGTGCCATTTGCAGCAAATGCTGGAGCATTGCCAGTAGAATGGTATTTCTTTGAATCCTAAAAAGTCTATTTTTGGAATGACAAAAGAGAAACTCCTTGGACACATTGTGTCCAAAGAAGGCATAAATATTGACTCAGACAGAGTCAAGTCTATCCAAGAGTTGAATTTGCCTGTAAGTAAGAATGTTGTTCACTCTTTCTTAGGAAAAGTGAATTTCTTACAAAGATTCATCCCCAAATTTGCTGAAAAGATAAGACACATTATAAACATGATGAAAGGAAAGACTACCTTCAGCTGGACCAAAGAAGGTAAAGTAGCATTTCAAGATATCAAAGTCGCTATTGCTCATGCCCCCACCTTGGTCTACCCAGATTACCACAGAGATTTCATTATATACAACTATGCATCTGAGCATACTCCTTCAATGATTCTTGTCCAACAAGACAAAGAAGGTATGGAATCCCCCACCTCTTTCGTGAGCTGCTCTCTAAAAACTAATGAAATGAAGTATTCAAATATAAAGAAGCATGCCTATGCCTTGGTAAAAGCAGTTCAAACACTTTCACTTCTGTATTCTAAACTCACATATTACTGCCTTAGTTCCTGACAATACAATCAAGTCTATATTAACTCAGTAGAAGTTTGGCACAAAGAGAGGTAATTAGATTGAAAAGATCCAAGAATTTGATCTAGATATCAAGCCGACAAAGTTGGTTAGAGGTAAAGGTCTTTGTCAATTAATGGCTGACAATAAGCCAAAAAATACACAGTGTGATGAAGCTAAAGTAGATAATACGCCAACAATCCTTTTTGTTTCTACTACCAATGAATGGTATTCAGATATTGCCTATTTTTTGACTTATAGAGAATGTCTTGCTCATTTGTCTTACAAAGAGAGGAGAACTATCAGATTGAAAGCTGCCAATTTTGTCCTTTGGGACAATGGCCTATACAAAAGAAGTATAGATGGAGTTTTTCTTCACTGTGTAGATAAAGAATAACAGACCCAGCTCTTGAAATATTTCCACAATGTAGCATGTGGAGGACATTTTTTTTCTCTTGTGACTGCTCAAAAATTTTTGTGAGCCAAGTATTATTAGCTGACTCTTTTCCAAGATGCACATAAATGGGTAAGGAAATGTGAACTTTGCCAGCAATTTGTTGGAAGACCCAAGTTGGCTGCTCTGCCTCTCAAGCCAGTAATCATAGAGGAACCTTTCTAATAGTGGGGACTCAATTTTATTGGGACAATAAATCCATCTTCAAGTGCTGGACATGATTATGTCCTTACAGTGACTGATTATTTCACTAAGTGGGTAGAAGCAATCTCAACAAAGCACACTACTTTAGAAGTTGTATGCAACTTCCTGAAAGAGAATATCATTTCTAGATTTGGAGTCCCACTCAAAATTGTTACTGATAATGTAGCTTGTTTCACCTCTCAAGAAATTATGCAATTTTTTTTATTATGGAATTACTCTCTCTCATTCTTCTAATTATTTTCCACAAGGGAATGGACAAGCTAAGTCCAGCAATAAAAATTTGGTAACTATTATCAAGAAGCTTTCAGATGATAATCAAAGGATATGGCACAAAGCATTGGTTGATGCTTTATGGGCTGACAGGATCATGCCAAAAAGGGCGATTGGTATGTCTCCTTTTCAACTTCTCTACGGGATTAATGCTAATATACCAATCACCTTAGAGTTACTAGCATTAAAATTGGTGAAGGCCATTGAAGATTAGATATATGAGAGCTCTCTTGACAAAAGAATCATGTGCCTAACTCAACTGGAGGAACAAAGAACAATGGTGGTGGATAGAATTTCTATTCATCAAAGTTTGGTAAAGAAATTTTTTGATCAAAATGCCAGAAATCATGATTTCCAGATTGGAGATAAAGTCCTACTATGTGACAAAAGAAGAGAACCAAAGGGGATGCATGGAAAATTTGACTCCCTTTGGAGAGGGCCATTAATAATTCATCAACACATGGGCGAAAATAGTTTTTTGTTGAAATACCAAGATGGCACGCTCTTTTCTCTACCCCATAATGGGCAGCATCTGAAACACTTCAATTCTTGAAGTATCAGATCGTTGTCTCTGTATATATGTATATTTATATAACTTTAATCCTATTTTGTTTTGTTTATTTTATTTTTGATGCCTTTCATGACTCTGTGGCATGACTCCGAAGCCCAATGGTACACTTGAAGACATTGGAGATTCTGAATTCTACTCCTTTTAATTCATCTTACAATTGACAGAAGTTTCCCAATTGGAGCCAGTATTTGTCTCCCAAAAATAAAAATCATTTTTGGAACAACATTTGAATCATTTTGGTTTTATAGACCAAAATTGTATCTTCCATTTTCAAAAAATTTGTCTTAGATATTCAGATTTCTCATTTTCAGAGCTTCTCAGAAAATCTAAAGACTTTGCAAGTTAAGTTCAATGTATTTTACATGTTTAAAATCTACAGACTTTGTATCTTTAGATTCTATAGGCAGGTTCATTTATATAGATTCAAAGATTATTTGTAGGCAGTTTCAGTTAAAAGGAATCAATTTTCAAACACTTAGTCATTTTTTGGGATTGTTTCAATGCCTTGGTTCGAACAGAAATCTCCATCGGCAAACACCAGTAGCAAGTTCAACGTCTTTGGCAAGAGTTAAGCACTTCATCAAGGTTCAAAGTTCAATCACTTCAATTGGTTCATCATCTTCCAAACATTGAACCAAATCAAGGTAGCTTGAACAATTGAACCATTGAACCATTTTGGTTCAAAGGTTCAACGGGTTCAAGGTTCAACTGCAGGCTCAATCAAGGAAATAGTTCAAGGGCTAAGTTCAAAGAAGCAATTCAATGCTTTATTTCACTTAGATGGTTCATTACCTTTATTTTAGCATCTTTTGGTTTGACCATTTGGTTCGTAAGTCAGTTTAAAGCCTTGTTTTAACCATTGAACCAAAACTTGGTTCAACGTCTAGGTTCAATAGAAAGGTTCAATAGCAGGTTCATTCACTTAGTTCAACCATTTAGCTCATTGAATGGTTCATTGGCTTTGTTTCAAAGGACTTGGTGCACTTCGTTGAACCATTGAACCGGTTTAACATATAGGTTCAATGAAATGATTCAACTGTTGGTTCAAAGGCAAGTTCAAATATTTGGTTTAATGCTTAGTTTATTGGCTTGTTTTATTCATTGAACCATCGGCTTGAACCATTGGCTTGAACCATTTTGGTTCAAATCCTTGGTTCAATGTATTGGTTCAATGTCAAAGTTCATCCAATGGTTCATTGGTTTTTGGTTCAAAAGGACTTGGCGCACTTCATTGAACCTTTGAACCGGTTCTACTAATGGTTCATCAGCTAAGTTCAAAGGGGTGGTTCAATGCTGAAAGGAATTTTTTTGAAGGACAAGTGCCCTTGCAGAGGACACTTCATCAACCAAAACACCCATCAGATTTTCAAAATAAATCCAAAGAATTATTCAAATACTTGGCGGAACCAATTTCCACAGACATTTTATCTGTAGGAATTTTACGCAGACATTTTGTTCATGGGAATTTTACCCAAACTTTTGTCTGTGGGAATTTTACCTAGACTTTTATTTGCAAGAATTTTCTGTGGGATAAATGCCCGTGGAATTACCCATGGGGAGCTTTAAAGTCAAACACCTGAGAATTTTCACTGAGGATTTGTCCACAAAAATAAAGCCTGGGGAAACATTTGTCTACGGGGACTACCAAAACAAAATCCCAGGGAAATATTTGTCCATAGAGATTGATAAAACAAAGGGCTGCCAAAGCACCCCAAAGGGTAGGTGCCCTTGTAGGGAACTCTCGATAGCCAAAATAAAGGGCTCGACAAGGATCATTTCTCAAGGCCCAAATGGGTATGTCCAATTTAGAAAAGTGCTAAGTAGAAGACCAAGGGGTGACGCCCACAAAGACGTCAAATTCAGCATAGCCGACTAGCCATTGGAAGCATATTGACAGGCATGTAAATGTCAATTTTAAAGACAATAAAATAGCCTTTGATTTACAGACCTGAATGCATTTCCAGAATTCAAGATAAAAACTATCTGAAAGCAAGGAAAGGTAGAACAATGGATGAATACAGGGCTCGATTCAATTAATCTAGAAAGGAGAAATGATGAGGACAAGATCAGATCGGCAGGTGGACATTGAAAGTTGTAATCTTTCAATTGCATGACTTGTTTATCTACATTGAGAAGATCAAATGGGTAAAATATCCCAAAGTTCTAGCTTGTCTTCCTAACATTTCCCAATGGATCATGATGTATTACTGTTCTCGAGTCCTTCTTGAAATGGCTATATAAGGGACTTTCTTTCATTGTAAAAGGATCTTCTTTTTGACAATCTAAACAAAACTCTACCAAAATTGAGAGGCATCATTGAGACTTTGTGCTCAATTTGTTGATCATATTATGTTAATGAAAACAAGGGAGTTTTTTAGACTTTGTCCTGTGATATCTTTTTTGTTTCATTAGTTTAATAAGCAAGATTAGTAAATTAGTTAGGAAGGCATCCTGAAGAATCAACTATGGAGTGACTTTGTGCCCCCATAGATACCTTCAGTGTGTTTGCTTTTTCATTGCTGTGTAAAGGACTTTGAAAAGAATTTGAGCTTTCATTGCCCTTCGTATATTAATCTTGAGCATTCCATGATAGAGACTTTGAGATCTATTTCGATTTGTTGGTTACCATACTTCAGTTACATTCTACTTTTATTTCTAGGGATATTCTTGTGGCTGACTGAATAGTTTTTCCTAAAAGAAGAGGAGAGCTATCTGTCATTCCTTGAGTTTTTCCTTTGTTTTGTATACATCATCTCTGAAGAAAGAGAGATGGATGCTTGGTCCTACCCTTGAGTATTATTTTCTGTTTATACATATACATAACATATCCACAGGGAACCTCCCCTTGATGAGAGGAGAGAGCAGTCTCCTTCTGATGTGATAAACTTACACATTAGGAGGACTAATCTTCTTGCTTTGGCTGATAAGACCTATTTTGTTTACCAGTACGCTGATAGACAAAATATTCAACTAACATAATGCATTGCATTTCTTCACTAGTTATGTGCAAAGTGAATGAATGATTATTACATTTAATCTTGGAGTCAAGGGTAGAAGAAGTAGCAATCATTTTTTCATTTGACATATTATGACATGTTGGAGAAGAGTTAGAGACATTTGTATTATCAATATGTTGTAAAGAATTATTGCATTGCGTTTGGAATGTAAAAGAAGGTGATAAAATAATTTTGACTACCTTAGTTTGTGCATTAGTAAAAGGTGTAATATCATTGGTACATATTTTTTAAAATTTAACTAAGAAGGGTAAATAAGATGCATTGGTCTTGTTTACTTTACTTGTATCATGCAAAAGTGGATTTTGTGTATTCCATTTATATTGATTTAATTTGAATAAGGAGGTAGCAAAAGTGGTGTAGAAGCTAGGATCACATTAGAATAAAGCACTATCAACAAAAGGTTCTTTTGGCATTATATTTTTAGTTTGATTTTGAGGTGTAATAGAAGAGGGAATGGAAATAAAAGAAGATGTATCTGATATATCTTCATCAATATTTCCATTGTCATGCTCGTAATAATACCCATATCCATCATTATAACAATAGTCATCA